>JBBPCY010000039.1:15501773-15517238 GCA_037974405.1 Brachyalestes nurse
ACACAGTTTGGGAAAGAACCTTTTCTATTCCAGCATGACTGTGTCCCAGTACACAAAGCAGCTCCATAAAGACGTGGCTGGAGGAGTTTAGTGAGGAAGAACTTGACTGGCCACACAGAGCCCTGACCTCAACCCCATCCTGCACCTTTGGGATGAACTGGAACGGAGATTGTGAGTCAGGTCTTCTTGCCCAACATCAGTGTCTGACCTCATAACTGCTACAGAATGAATGGACACAGATTCCCACAGAAACTCCACAATCTTGTGGAAAGCCTTCCAAGAAGAGTGGAAGCTGTTATAGCTGCAAAAGGGGACCAACTCCATATTAAAGTCTGTGGATTTGAATGTATTGTTAGTGTACTTTTGTCAATACAGTGTAGCTCAATTCAGCCCCTCAGAAATAGCTTTATCTCTCTCTTGGGCACCACCACTGGTGGAATACTGGCAGCCTATTGAGATTTCAGGCCAGATTAATGAAACATACTGTGCATTGAATATTTCACAGTGGCTTGAAAATCAGCCAATTCGATTTCTAAAAATGTTGATTTTCCATTTTACATTATCACTTACCACAGCACATAAACTGTTATATCAAATGCCGGCTTAATATATTCAACAAATCTTTTATATATTTTCCAGGTTATGTGTTGCTCCAAAATCCCTTCTGCTTTTTGAGTCTGCCGTTTTGATTCTGAGATTTTTGTTTCTTAGATGTATTGTTTATTCATTTTTCAGCTGTAAAAGGGGTTGTGAAGGAAACAGAAGAATTTAATTATTTATATGAATTCCCATGTATCCCATTAACAGCCCTTGCAAAGCATGTATGGTGTAAGTGTGGTTACTGCTGAGATTTTTATCCACAACAGAACCTTTCTACCCCTTTAAATCCATGCCTCCTAAAAGAGGCCAATAATTGGTGGATGGTGGTTGTTCAGTAGGAAGTGATGAATGTTCATTAAAATATCCAAACCATGGCGGAAAGGTTTACCAAAAGTCTTATACACAATTTTATAGACCTGAAGGGTCTGAAAAGGTTTGTTGTGATTATACTGTGTTTGCCACCTGTCTGCAGTAAACCGACTGTTCCCTCTTATTATCACCTAAAAAGCACTTTTGTGTCTGAATTTGCTTCCTCTAGAAACACCTTCTATGGATGACATCCCTCAGCCCCAAGTGCTTCCTGATCCTTCTTTAAATTAATGACCTCACACTCTCCCGGATCACCTCCCAGCAGGAAATACAATAATTGGCGTCTGGTAAATATGAGGTAAGATTTTATTTGATGCTGTTAGCTTTTCCATTCAGGCTTAAAATGCTTAAAGACTATGGCTGAAAATACAGATTCCGCTTTTGTCCACAAGACGCAGCTGTCCTTGGCGTTCAAATCTATTGATGTATCTTAGTAACTAGACATCAGTAGGTAAGTGTAATGGGGCATTCATCATAGTCACATCCACCATTAAGTACACCAGTTCAAAAGCATAATAATCCAACCCTTCAGACTCAGGCAACGATGACAAAACCAACCTCAAAGCTGTGGTCATCTGGCAGAGGATCCACAGATGGATCTGCTGTCCAATGCTGGAGGGGTTGGCTCAGAGCAAAAACCTCAAAATCCCATCTGGTCTCAAGCAGATGCAGTCTGATGGAGCTCGGTGGTGAGTTGTGCCATTTGTCCGACCCCTGCTGTGTAAACTCTGCCTTCTAATTTGCACAATCAAGGTGGTTTGGAGGTGCTTCAGACACTTAGAGCTGTCCTGGATACTTTAATACCATGATGAACAATTTTAGGAAGAGTGTTTGGCCCTCAAACATCTGGTGGTGTTTTAGTCTTCAGCCTCGGTGGACCCAGCCAATACGCCGTCACTTAAACCTCACATGATCCCATCATGCAACACTTTCTGCAACGACCACTGACTGATGGATAGAGTGGTGGTCATGAATGTGTTTCAAAATTAATTTCCATTCCGTTACTAAAAACCACAGTGGTAGTTCATGAACCACACCAAAGTTCCACTTGAAAAATAGTCATTACCAAGTTAGCCACAAATACAATAGATGGCTATACTTGCATGCATAAAAACAACTTTGGAGCAATGCCACAGAAAGTCATGGTTATCTCTCGTCTCGATTACTGCAACAACCCCCAGTGGGTCTCCCAGCTTGTATGATAAGACCCTTACGGCTGGTTCAGAATAAAGCAGCCTGGCTGGTCGTCAACCAACCCAAATGGTTGCATGTCACCCCGCTACACGGTAGACCTACACGGTACTTATGGCTGCACTAACACTTACAGCATCCAGCTACCTTAATCCCATCATTCAGCCTTATGTTCCCCCTTGGTCCCTCCTCTCCTCCAAAGAACATTGTCTGGCTCTGCCATCCCTACACACTAGGTAAACCCAGTCCAGACTGGTCTCATTCTGGTTCTGGTGGAATGAGCATCCAATATGTGACCAGAGCAGCAGAATCCCTCTCTATCTTCAGAAAACTTTCTGAAGATTGTTCAGAGAGCACCTCCTCTCCTGACGCGCCATCTATGGTAAATCACACTCGCTCGTCTAATTAAGCCCACATCTTCTTGCACTGCTCCCTATTTAAAGATTTAGTACTTAGAACTCTCCTCTGGTTCTCACACTGTCCTGAAAAATTTCTCACATTGTAAGTCGCATTGTTGTGTCTTGTTTCAGCTCTGTGTAGTCACAGTGTAGTCACCTTTGTGTGATTACATTACATCACATTCATTTGACAGGCACTTTTATCCAAAGTGACTTATAATATGAGGAAACACTCAAGTTCCAGGTCAGTGTGAGAACCAGAGTAGAGTTCTAATCTTTCTCCTGCACGTGTGTCCACCTGAAGTCCACCGTTAACCTACATCATGTTACAGCTATAGCCCTGGTTGTGTTCAGTTGTGGTAGAGCAGAAAACGTACCAAATTATGCGGGAATCTGGCTCTTCAGGACTGGAGTTTTTATCCCTGGTGATAAGGATAAAAATGAAAAAAAAATCTTTCAGAATTAAGCTGAGGAACATTGTATCTCCCACATGGTGTAACCTGGTGTAAAGAGATGAGTAGTATTCTGTCTATGCTGAAAGGGCTCAATCAGAAATTGCGAAACTGCTAATCTGGAAGAAATCTGCCTGTTTATGGCTCTTTGTGATAATGTGTCTAAAATAAAGTCATCAAGAAATAATGTGTCTGCTAAACAGTCCAGTTTGATTGTAATTGGTCTCAGTTGTTTAACACTATAAGAATCATTCTGTTGCTCTGTTTTACACAAGCAGTGAAGTGAATATATTTAAATATATTGTGCCCAGAGTGTGAATTATCCCACCATAATTGGGGGGTATTGCCCTTAAAACACTGTTAAGATCCCCCTAGCAAAAATCTCTCAGACAGTGGTCATTTCTGTAGTATTTTAGTATATTGTTTTATACACTATTGACCTCACTTGATTCAAAATTCCAAACAAAAAATGTTTGGAGAACATTTTAAAATAATACATATAAATAATTCATTGTACCTTGAAAATGTCAAACTACACAACTCTTTTACATTATTACTGCAACAATTAAAACAGTGATGTTAAGAGCAGAGTGTGTGTGACTCTGTTTCATCCATCAGAAGTGGAGCTGCTGGAAAACAGCACATAGAAAAGCTGCTAAACAAACACTACTGCACTCACAACACATATGGAGGTGTTTCTTATTTTTACACACACACACTGCAATAGTTCAGAAAAGAATACAGACACCTGAACATTTTACACACACACACACACACACACAGCCGCAAACTGTACAAACAGTGAATATAAAAAAGGGAAAAGTGGTCTCTTACTGTATATATATAGTATATAGGTCTTGGTACCATACAGACACACACAGATGCCCCTAGAAGTCATCAATTTCGGTTGCATTGCTATATTATGTAAAAGTCACTGTGTGGTTACATAATAATTGTGAAACCGAAAAGCTTGTTTCTGTACTTTTACACAATCATGATGTGGATCAAAATTTCGGACAAAGTCAAACATTTCTAATAGTTGTTCTTCACAGTTGATTGAGGGTACTGATGTCCCTTTCATCCCAGTGATGCCAACAATTAGTAATAAACTATTGACAGCACTGGAAATTCAAACGATTTGCATTCTCCTCCAAGCATGTTAAATCACTCATTCATTCATATTCACTTAAGGTTTCATATATTTGAATATATGTAGTGTTAAGGGCTGAGTAATAATCAGATCCATTTTTCCATTTTTGTGACGAAGCCCATGAGTTCATGGTTGGAAAACCTGCAACAGACGTTTACTGTTTGCACTGCAGTCATGTGGCAGTGTGTTATTTCTGGCTCTCTGCTTTTGCAATTTATGGACATACTGTTTATCAACAGATCCAAAGGACAAGATGAATGAGACATGATAAAGGTTTCTCTCAGCAAATGTTAATTACAATCATGCAGTGTTTCTAATAAATTACTGTTCTCCTGACTTTTAATCTAAACTGTGCATGGGGGCAGCTTCAGAGAAATGGTTTTTCTTTCTTGATGTTGCATAACAGCACGTCATCCTGACAACACATCGACTGAAACCCCAAGAAATTTCTCGCCATACAGTTGAAACAACTGTGAATCATTAGGATAATTGTGTGTGTGTGTGTGTCTGTGTGTGTGTGTCTGCTCATTGCTTACCTAACAAGAATGGACAACACAGTTGTCTCTCAGCTCAGCATAGGTCATAATCCATTTCAGAATTTTTTCCTGAGATTCTGTGGTGTAGAAAAGGCCTATATGACAAGTTCTGCTCACTCTTTAAATGACGTGTTCGAAAGATAAACAAGGTTTAGAGAATACTGGCATAAATCCCATTCAAACTATTGACAAACCGTTTATAGCATTATTCATTTCAAATTATAGATATATTTGCGCATATAAACAGTCACACTGATAAACTCTCTGAAAAAATTGTACATTTCAGTATTCAAATGCTGCCCCTAGGTTCCCTAGTCAAGAAAGTAAAGTTAACAGTCCAGTAACAAATTTGGCCTTGTTGTTTCGATTAGTTACAAAATCCAAACCCAGCTTGGCAGTGCTGTCCTACACACACAGTGCCCCAGTTTGTCATTAGGTTGAATGGAATTTCGTCAACATTCTGTAAAGCTTTGCAGCAGTTGCTATGAATGCAAGCATTTGTGGGCAGATGATGGAAAGGTCAAGGTCAATTTTCCACTGGCATTGCAGTACGGTTCTTAATCCAAATGCAAAAGTATGTGTACCCCATCCATTATCTGATCCTGAACCAGGGTGCTGGACTGTGGGAGAAAATCAGAGCGCCCATGTAGACACAGAGAGAACATGCAAACTCTACAAGCCTGGAGAGTTTTATTCTGACTTTTAATTGACTTAAACTTTATACTTTTATTGTTCTTGTCTCTGTGTCGTAGCATAAGCAGTTTCCTCTTGGATCAATAAAGTGTTCTGATTCTGATTCAGACAGGGCCTTTGGCACTGGGAAACAAGCCCAAGACTTTCCTGCTGTGAGGCAATAGCACTACTCCCTGCACCTCCATGCCACACCTGAAACCATTAACACTTAGTAGGCAGAGGTTAAGAGGTTGTGTGGTGGTCTTTTTTTCCATTTTTACTTTATTTCCCAGAGGAAATTGCTTGAGCTCTTTATTAGCATCTTTTGATTGGTTTAGATTTGCAGAAAGCGGTAACCAGTAGCGAAATTGGTCCCACTGTTTTTTGTAGTGAATAACTCCAATGCTCTTAGTACTCAAGCAAGAGTGTTAACCAGAGTCAGCCTTGGTTCTTAGGTTCACTGGCAATCATGATAAATGCCATATGTGACCCCATATATGCAAGATATCTGCTAGAATATGTATTCTAACAAGGGTTCCTCAACTAACGCAATTATATGCATTGCATTACATTACATTACATTCTTTTGACAGACGCTTTTATCCAAAGAGACTTACAATTTGAGGAAACGCTGAGGTTTCTGGACAGTGTGAGAGGTTTAAATGCTAAAATCTTCATGTAGGGAGTAGTGCAAGATGATTCATTAGAAGTGCATCTGGAGAGGAGGTGCTCTCTGAACAGATGAGTTTTCAGGAGGTTTCTGAAGATAGAGAGGGATTCTGCCTCTCTGATCTCCTTTGGGAGCTCATTCCACCAGTGGGGAACCAGAATGAGAGCAGTCTGGACTGAGTGTACCTTGTGTGTAGGGATGGCAGAGCCATATGATGTTCCATGGAGGTGTGGAGGGAGCAAGTAGGAACATAAGGCTGAATGATGGGATTAAGGTAGCTGGGTGCAGACCTAGATGTCACTCTGTAAGCAAGAGTTAGTCTCCTGAATTTAATTCCAGCAGCCATGGGTATCCAGTATCCAGTGTAGGTCAACTAGCAGTGGGGTGACATGCAAACATTTGGTTTGTTTGAAAAACCAGCCGAGCTGCTTCATTCTGAACCAGCTGTGAGGGTCTTATCGTACCAGTTGGGTGGCATACTGAAGCACCCAAAATGTATTTTTAATCACCTTCCATGTACACTGCAATGCATGAATAAGTTATCACAGGATTTTGTCTCTTAGGTCTATCAGGTAAATTTTGCTGCGTAATTTTTTCCGTGGACCCAAAGCAGCTCTGCTGACGAACATGCACTCTCACTACAATCTTATAACCCCACACTCCTACATTTCTACTCAAGAACATGCTGTCCAACACTCTTAAACACAGCTCAGTCCAGAAACGGAGAGGTGGGCTCATTTTTGTGGTTTCCTTATGCTGTCATCTGGTTTCCTGACAGTGGCATGGAGCCGACCTCACGACAGGGCTGAGCTATATAAGAGCACACACACATACACACTCTTACACACTCTGCATGCTTTCTGCAGTCCACGCAGCAGAAGAGCCCTCTTAACCTCACCAGAAGACTCTGACTTGGGTAAGACTGAGAACATTTACTGTTCTTTTGTGTGTGTTTGCTTTGTTATTCATAAAAACCCTACACAAATGAGGGATATTTCCCTTTTTCTTGTTGCCTTTGTAATCCTATGTGTAGGATTTGTATATGAAAAACATAATTATCGTAATAAGATGTCTCAGTTTTGGACCATTTTTGCTGCCAGGTTTATGATGAGCTATTCACTGAGTGTAAAAGGCAGATTGTTGTTTAATTTAAAATGCTTGGAACACATAATGGTTGTATCCCATCAATGATATTGCAATTTATATTCAGTTTGTTTTAATATCATAATAATTTCCATTGGAACACATAATGTTTATAAATCATCAATGATAATGCAACTTCTGTTGAGTCTGATATCAAAATGATATCCATTTACATTGCATTGTTACACTATGGAATTAGCAATAGAAGTGATCTGACCTTCAGTTAACTCTCAGAATGATCAGGATTAAGATGTGCAGATGAGAATGTGGTCTTTCAGGATGTCTTGTACATATGGAATATGTACAAGACATCCTCTCTGTATTTTCTTGCTGGGCACAGAAGCATTTTACGCTCCCCTGACGCTCACTGATGGTTCTTACAGATGTGATACTTGAGAGGAACTAAAATATGAAATGGAAATGTGCTGATGAGCCCTTGTGGTCTTTTTCAAAAACATTTTTCCCCAAATTTCCAAAACTACAAAACCCTCATACCAACCAGAGACTGACACCCGAGTGTACTTTTTTTAAAACAACAAAATAAAAACATTACAAATGCCAAAAAGATGTTTTTTGTAGTGATGCCATAGAACAACCCCCTTTTTCTTCCCCAGAAAACTCTTCAATAGATGGTTTCTCAAAAAAACACTTTTGCATGACTGAGAAGAACCATTTTTAAGGTTGAAGAACTTCCATACAGTGGAAATGTCCCGTTTTTTTTCTCTGCCCGAGACAAGAATCAATTCTTTTGAAGAGCGTAATGTAGTCATAGTCGGGTAAAGGTCAGTATGAAGAGTGTGTGGGCTTTCAGTTTTTGTGTCAGAGCTACTAAGACAGTGGCTATTTTCCTTCTGTGCAGTTCACAAATGGTTTGGGCTTCTCTCTGACCTACAGGAGTTCTGCGGCTGGACTATAATTAGCGTGAAAAGAGTGAAGGGTCATCACCAGGGGCCAAAGGTCTCTAGTACAGAGCCAGGATGGGCTACCCGTCAGCATGGCCCTTTCTTCTTCTCCTCTGTGGAATTACTGGCACCTTCACTCAAGGTTTGTTTCTCTCACTCTTTCTTTCGGCCTGGAGTGGATTTCTCTGCCTCTCAACCAGCAGCCAAAGCTCAAAGTCTATGTGGCCTGACATGAAACAAGACAATCGTCATGCCTCATCCTCCTGAGCCGATCCCTGGTTTCTGCTTCTGAATGGAGATTTAAACAGCGATTTGTGTCGATTTTTTAATTTCAGCACAATTGAAATCAATCTGATCATTTTGGATTGATTCAGAATTGATTTTGAAACTCTTCCTATTAAACTAAATACAATCAATCTAATTTTGGTTTTGTGAATCAGAATTGTTTTTCAATACACTGAACACCAGTGGCTATTAGACTAAGTCCACCATTTATATTTACAAAAAAACAAAACAGACCCCATTCCTGGTAGCGCCTCTATGAAAATCCAGTTGTACTTCAGTGTTAAGCTTATAGCATTGCATGTGAACATTTCTGGCCATTCTAGATAAAAATCAGACATTTACAGCTTGTAAAAGACACATCAAAAGACACACATTGTACATTATTGTACACAAACTATAAATAAACTAAAAATAAATAAATAGACAACTGTATTGTACAGTAGTTTGTTTGTAACTAATACAAACCTCACATCAATCAATAAATAAATAAATATATAAAAAGACGTAACTGTCTTCTGTGTGTGTGATCTGAGGACCCTGGTGAGGGTCTTCTAACTTCATCATCTAATAGCTTTTAACTTTAAGTTAGGATCATGGTTTAAATAACGTGGGTTTAAATAACGATCAAGACCCAGACCCCCCCCTCCCAGAGAGACAAAAATAGCAGTTTGTGGGGGTTCTTAACTGTGTTATGAAGGCAGTACCCCCTAATTATGGAGGGGTAATTCACACTATGTCTAGGATTACTAGTATGAGGGGTGTGTTTTCTGTAAATCTTGGATGTATGTCTGTATACGAAAATGTAAATGTACATTGTATAGCATTTCTAGACTGATCCCTTTGATAAAAAGTCCTATAGAGCTGCTGGTGTTAATGGAGCTTCGCGACTTTGACTATAATGAAAATAATGATGAAATAATGAAAGCATTAGGCCTTCTTTGAAAAGCTTTCCTTCTTTTAACTCACAATAGACTGTAAGATCCCTACAGGAAAATAAAATACTTTTTATATAAATGTCCAAACACCACATGTGAATGCAACATCACAAGTAAACACATTTCCAAGTGTGTTTTTTTCTGTAAGGGGACTTTTTACACAAGAAATGTGCAAAAGAAACAATACACCAAGCCTTATTGACGTTTTCTAATGTTTTGTTTGTAACTAGCCAGAAACTTTTATTTTGGCCATTCATTTCCATGCTGAATAATTATTCACGTTGGTTAAAAATTCAGTCTATGTTGTAGAGCAGCGCCCCCAACATTTTTTGTGACACGGACCAGTTTCATGTAAAACAGTATTTTCCCGGACCGGTACAAACAGAACTAAAACAGAGTGTGTTTGCTTTTTACTCATTTTTGCTTGCTTGTGGGCTAAATTGTACCGTATCACGTGACCGAGAGGAGTGGAGGTTTTTTTTTTTTCAAAATAAAAGATCTTTCAGACTGTGATAATCAATAATGTTTACTCTATTGTATGGCACTAACTTTTGGCAGCTTTATAGTTTTTAATGTGAGATTAATGTGAGATTATGTGTGAAAGCAGAAGTCCTAGGACATTAACAGCTGCTTTCAGGTCATTCGACCCCATGAAATTCCACTCACTCCTGTTAAGTGAAGGCACTGGTGGACAAATAAACTCAGTGTTGTTTCTCCTTACTTACATCCAGTGGTTGATTGGAAGTTATGCATGTAAGCCAGCGGCCACAGAGCCATCTGTCAGCAATTAGCCACACTTTAGTGTGCCAGGTCCAGTAGCATGGGCACTTCTGATGGACTCAAACATGTGGACTTGTCCAGGAAGTTTGAGGTTGCATGAGAAATTTGTAAAAAGCGTCCAGTTTAGAAGCATGGATAATCTATCCGAACGAAAAATTAAAATGTGCCAGTTGTGAGAACGAACACTACATGGACAAAAGTATTGGGACACACCTGTTAATTTTTAAATTCAAGTGGCCCCTTACATCCAGTGATGGGATGGCAGAGCCAGATGATTTTAATGCCTCAGCAGACCAAGACATTTTGGACAACATCATGGCTCCAACTTTGTGGACCCAGTTTGGGGAAGAACCTTTTCTTTTCCAGCAGGACTGTGTCCCAGTGCAGCTCCATAAAGACGTGGCTGGAGGAGTTCAGTGTAGAAGAACTTGACTGGCCACACAGAGTCCTGACCTCAATCCCCATCCAGCACCTTTGGGATGAACTGGAACGGAGATTGTGCTCCAGACCTTCTCATCTAACATCAGTGTCTGACCTCATAAATGCTACAGAATGAATGGACACAAATTCCCACAGAAACTCCAAAATCTGTTATAGCTGTTATAGCTGCAAAGGGGGACCAACTCCAGATTAAAGTCCATGGATTTAAATGCAATGTCATTAAAATCCCTGTTGGTGGAATGATCAGGCGTCACAATACTTTTGTCCCTACAGTGTACCTCACAGGAGAAAGAGGCTAATAGAAAACAGACGAGCAGGGCTTTCGCAGCATTGTTGCTTCCTAATTACATTTACGTCATTTGTTAGGTTTTCAGCAACAAGACTGAAACATGCTGTTGGTACATACCATTTCCCAAACCACAGCATAAGCTCCTTTTTACATAAACACGAGCGTGATTGCTTTATAATCAACCGGCAAAGGGAGTTTAATGGTTATTGCTTGCCGAAAATGTCTTCTGAGGGCTGAATTACATGTAAATTGACCCGACATGCTTTAAAAAAACAGACACAATATCAAAGTCGTTTTCTGAATGAATAAAGGCCAATCTAAAACCTGATGAGAATCGAAAAATTGTAGATGAATTTCCCTTTTCAGTCCTACACATTATAACAAAATTATAAACTGAAAATGTACAAAAAATGAGTGCCTTGACTGTTTCTCTAAAATGCTTAATTTCTCATCAGGACCTCCGGGAGAAGACAATGGAAGATCTGAGCTGCGCAGTCCAGCTGTGCTCTATGATGAAGGTGACCTCGCGTTCATATAAAACAGCCCATAATCCAAACAACAGCCAGTCATTATCATTAAGGCCTGCTCCCATAGACCATAATGTACATGAGAAATGCACACTCGCTCCTACACAGCTGTGTATATCCAATTTGCTGCAATGTAAATGAGCTAAAAGTTAAAATGTGTATAAAAGATTACATGCATTCCTAAAACATCAGTATGTGCAATATCTTATGATGTCTTACCATGTGAAATATCTCTAATTATGTCAATATTACTGAGCTACTACTGATCTCTACTACAGACTCCTAACCAATTGTTCCTAGCAATTCATTTAACTGTAAGTTACTTATCTATAGTATCTACGGTATCTTTAGTACCCCAGTATTTGTGCATATAGTATAGTATATTTCATATTTCTGCAGTTTTTTATTTGATTTACTTAGACTTTTATTGCTCTTGTCTCTGTGTCTGTGCAGTCGCAACATAAGCAACTTCCTCCAGAATCAGTAAAGTTTTCTGATTCTGATTCAACTGCCTGTCTAAGCTTATGACTTTTCTGTCTTTTAGATAACTATGTGTGGACGACCTGGTTTAACGTAGACCACCCTGGAGGGAAGGGGGACTACGAGCAGCTGGATGCCATTCGTTTCTATTACCGAGCCCGAGTGTGTGAGTCTCCACAGGCCCTGGACGCTCGCACCACAGACTGGATCCCAGCACGCGGGACTGGGGAGGTTGTGCACGCCGACCCCACCTTGGGCTTCTGGTGTATTAATGCAGAGCAGCCTGCAGGAAAGAACTGCTCCAATTATGCCGTACGGTTCCTGTGCCCAAGAGGTTCGTTTATGAGACGCTGCCTGGTGTACAACAGTGCTTTAGCATGTCACAGATGGATAACACCATATGGTATTTGTTTTAAGATAAGAAAGGATACATTTGCATTGTTACAGCAGTAAAGTGGAAAAAACAGTACACTTATTAAATAAATCTCAATATATGATTGTGTATATATATAGATAGATAGATAGATAGATAGATAGATAGATAGATAGATAGATAGATAGACAGATAGAAAGATAGATAGATATACAGATAGATATGTTTTGTGTGTGTCTCTATACAGTGGTTATATATGTATGTACACATTGGGGTATGGATTCAGGTTTACTTTTTGGTTCCCTTTAACGTGAAAAGCATCAGTTGGCGCTATATCTAAATTATCTTTAGTCTACACCACTATCAGATCTCCTTCCTGACCAAAGCTTTGCCAGGTTTTTTGAGTTGGACCCAAAAAGGGCATCCTTAGCTGATGATTTAGGCAGAATGCTAAACGCTGCGGAGCTGTAGCCTGGAAGGAATCCAGTTTGACACCCCTGATCTAAAGGAATAACTTTGGTTGTTGTTTAATCAAATGTATCCATTGAAATGTAGCACCTCCTGAACATGAGCACCATGAAAATACAGTCTGTTTAAAAACCTCTTGGTCTTGATCTTCAGATAAGCAGCCAGAAACTCATGGAGTGTGGGGTCTGTGGTCGGAATGGAGCCCGTGCCAGGCCCCGTGTGGCCAGGAAGCAGTTCAGTTACGCTCCAGAAAATGCAAGTCTCAGTCCAGGCTGTGCAGTGGTGCCACCGTAGAGCGCAGGCAGTGCAAAGGACCCCCATGCCCAGGTACTGCACCTGCTCACACCTTTCCAATGCAGGTGGTAACCGTTCAACTTGCTTTAAAAAGCAAGGTCAGCTGGGTAAGCATCTATTGCTTCTTGGACTGTTGGACAAGGTCCAGAAACCAAACTGTGAAAAATCAGCCTTGACATTTTTAAAGCCTAATAAAACACAGCATGATGTTAAAGGTGTAACATAAGAAATTCTGTAACCACTATCTCATAGTTTTTACTGGGTGCTAAATAGTATTATAATTATTATACATATTTTGCAATCTCATTATTATTATTATTATTTTTTATTATTACTAAGATGATATTGCACATAATAAAATGAATCCGTTAAATTATGTGCAATAGTCTTACCACGTGGACTAGCACTACTTATATCTCTTACATACAATAACAGACTCCTAACCACTATTTGTGTTACTAGTAATTCACTCAACTCACTTAAGTTATTTATCTATAGTATTTATACCCAGTATTTGTGTATTTCATATAGAGTATTTTCTGCTGAAATTTCATTGGATGTATTTAGAGTTTATATTTTATATTGCTTTTTGTCTCTTCACTCTGTCTGTTCAATCGTAAAAAGTAATTTCCACCGGGATCAATAAACGTTTCTGATTCTGGTTCTCCTGGCTGTTGCAGGTTGTGATCTGCAGTGTGTGATGGGCAGGGTGAATGCAGAGTGCAGCGGCTGCACGTGTCGGGACCACACTGTTCTGGGATCAGTCCGCAGTGCCGGGAGTCTCCCAGCTCCTGGGGCGGCCGTCCTCCTCTCCAACTCAAGCCCAAAACTTCTCACACTAAGTGACCACAACGGGCACTTCCGCGTGCCAGGACTTTGCCCAGATGGCAATACCACACTGATCATCAAGATGAAGGACCACGCTCCTCAAAGAGTCCTCATCCCACGGAGCTCGGAACACACCTCTGTACTTCTTGTGAAGCTGGAGAGAGCAAGTAATAACCAGAACAATTTTGTAAATAATTCATGTAAAAGCTCTAAAGCAGGGGTGTCAAACTCTGGTCCTGGAGGTCCGTGATCCAGCAGCTCGGCGGTTAATTGTCAGGTTTAGTGAATGTGTTTGAGGAGGGGAACCATCAAACTGTGCTGGACACCCCTGCTCTAAAGGGTGAATAAACTGTAAACAGGTGTTGAATCACTACATATAGAGTCAAACAAACGTTTTTTTAAATAACCAACAGGTTGCACCAGCAATTAAAATTTCATAAATAACCATGTTGCACTGTAAAATTTCCCCATTTATCTCCTCTAGAAAAACTATACATACAAAAGAACCCAGGATCTAAAGCCAGGAGGGAGGGTCAAACCGCTGCCTTTTGCTGCAAGATTTCTGGCTCTCCTGAACCTGAGCAGTATCAGTGGTAAGCCCATCAAATCCTCAATCAAATTCCACAATCAAACAACCCTACTCTGGGAAATCTGATACGCGTAACCTAATCTCTGTCTTTTTACAATAGAAGCAGAATATGCAGTAGTAATATACAGCTATGCAAAACAAAATCTCCTTTATGCCAGTATGCATAGCTATGAACCAACAAATTTATGTCCATGTTGGGTAATTACATATTTTCCCAGGTTCCACAATGGAAGTCTACTTGAGAAGAGTAGATATCAATACGATGAGACTCTCGTTCTGAGGAACCTACGAATGGACCAGGCTGGAGAGTACTACTGCCGAGCCAGTAATGAGAACGGAGCGATTAAATCAAAGCCAGCTACTCTCACAGTCCTGAGTAAGCCTTGAATCTAACACGTATTTGACCTTATTTTCAGTATTTATACCCTATATACTGTATATAGAGTGTAAGCCTTGAATCTAACACGTATTTGACCTTATTTTCAGTATTTATACTCTATATAGTCGAATGTATGTGGACACCTGATCACCATACCTATAAATTTGTTTGACATCTAATTCCAAAATAATGTGAATTAGTATGGAGTTGGCCCCTCCTTTGCAGCCATAACAGCCTCCACTCATCTAAAGAAGGGATAAGATTTTGGAGCATATCTGTGGGAAATTGTGAATTCAGTCAAAGGAGTATTTGTGAGGTAAAACACTGACGGCTTTTCAAGAAACTCCTGTCACACAGTTTGGAACTCAGTCAGTGATGCAACAGAGAACCAGTAAATTTTTCAGGTCCAGCTTTGAGTTTCTAAGGTCTACACTTGTGGCAAAACTGGCACCCTGTAACAATTAAAGTCACTGAATCCCTTAGCATGAGCCATTATACTGCCAATGTTTACCCATTAAAATTGAACCAGAAGTCAGTAATAAGAAGAGGTCTCCACATATGTCTGGCCACATAGTGTACATACTGAAATACACTTCATGTACAGCAGTGGTTCCCAAACTTTCTCTACAGGCCCCCCCCTTTTCTAGATAAGAACATTAAAGAGCACCCCCCCCCCCTTCCAATTCAAACTACACAGGTTATTCCATTCGTGCG
>JBBPCY010000039.1:15517338-15527952 GCA_037974405.1 Brachyalestes nurse
CCCCCCTTCCAATTCAAACTACACAGGTTATTCCATTCGTGCGCCCCTCTGCAATACCTCTGCACCCCCCAGTTTGGGAACCACTGATGTACAGTATCTTAACATTTGCCTTTTTTTTTTTTACTCATAATCTTTTTCCATCTAAAGGTCAAGATGAACCATCATGCAACCCAAAGCCTGAATCTCATTTGATCCGCCTGCCTCATGACTGCTTTCAAAATCAGACCAACTCATTCTATTATGATGTAGGAAGATGCCCTGTAGGAACCTGCACTGGCCAGCTAGACAATGGCATTCGATGCAAGGATTCCATATCCTTCTGCTGTGGGGTGTCCAAGATGGAAGAGAGACAGATAACATGTCAAGGCTACCAGTTACCCACAATGGTGGTCACCCAGTGTGGCTGTAAAAAGTGCGTTGATACAAAAGCCGTAGTTCGTGGACGTGCAATTGCAGCAGATACTGGAGAGCCTTTGAGATTTGGACACGTTTACATGGATGGCGCAAGAGTTAGTCGAACAGGATACAAGGGCACGTTCTCCATCCAAGTACCCACAGACACCGAAAGGCTTGTTCTTACTTTTGTAGACAATATGCAAAAGTTTGTGAACACAACCAAAGTACTTTTGTTTAATTCCAAAGGTGGGGCTGTGTACCATGAGATCAAACTCCTAAGGAAGAAGCCTCCTGTTACCATTCATTCAACAGACACAAACAAATTAGAGCTCGGAGAGGTAGCGGGAGAGGAGCCCATGGCAGAGATTGAAATCCCACCTAACTCCTTCTACAGGGAGAATGGAGAGGTGTTTGTAGGTAATGTGGATGCAAGTGTTACCTTCCTGGACCCGAGAGATGTATCCACAGCAGCAGCTGCTCAGAGTGATCTCAACTTTGTTGGTGCTGAAGGTGACACTTTGCCCTTGAGAACCTATGGTATGTTCTCGGTCGACTTCAGGGATAAAGAGAGCAGCGAATCTCTAAATGCTGGAGAAGTTAAAGTTCGTCTGGATGCATCCCAAGTGAAGATGCCTGAACACTTGGAGGCAATGAAGCTGTGGTCCCTCAACCCTGAGACTGGTCTTTGGGAGGAGGAAGGACAGTTCCAGCTGGAGAAGAAGCGACGAGGAAAACGCGAGGAGAGAACCTTCCTCATTGGCAATATGGAAATCAGGGAAAGAAGGCTGTTTAACTTGGACGTGCCAGAAAATAGGAGATGTTATGTTAAGGTCCGGGCCTTCCGCAGCGAACGCTTTATGCCAAGTGAGCAAGTTGAGGGTGTCGTAATGACCCTGATCAATATGGAGCCTACACCTGGCTACTCAACCAATCCTCGTGCATGGGGACGGTTTGACAGTGTAATCACTGGCCCCAACGGTGCATGTTTACCGGCCTTCTGCGATGAACAGCGAGCAGATGCATATACTGCTCATGTCATGGCGAACCTTGGAGGTGAAGAACTGGAGGCAGTTGCTTCCGCTCCAAAATTAAACCCCAACAGCATCGGTGTTCCGCAACCGTATCTGAACAAACTGAATTACAGAAGGACGGACCACGATGATGCCAGAATCAAGAAGACAGCGTTCAGCATCAACGTGGCAAAGCCCAGTCCAAACACGGCTGAGGAGGCAAACGGGCCAATTTATCCATTTGAGAAGCTGAAGGAATGCGAGGAAGCTCCGTTCAGCGCACCTCACTTCCGCTTTTCAAGAGTAGAGGGAGATCGCTACGACTACAACACAGTTCCTTTCAATGAAGATGATCCCATGAGTTGGACAGAGGACTACCTCAGCTGGTGGCCAAAGCCAATGGAATACAGGGCTTGCTACATCAAAGTCAAAATCAACAGCCCTCACGAAATCAACGTTCGTTCCCGCAACATGGGAGGCACCCATCCGAGGACCGTTGGCCAGTTGTATGGCATTCGTGACATCCGCAGCACCCGCGACATGGACCAGGCGGCTGTCTCTGCCGTTTGTTTAGAATTCAAATGCAGTGGCATGCTCTACGACCAGGAAAGAGTGGATCGTACCCTTGTGAAGGTGATCCCTCAGGGGAGCTGTAAGCGAGACAGTGTAAATAGCATGCTACAAGAGTACTTGGTCAACCATCTTCCACTAGCTGTCAACAATGACACCAACGAGTTCACCATGTTGGCGCCATTGGACCCTCTTGGCCATAACTATGGCATCTACACAGTCACTGACCAAGATCCTCGAACAGCGAAGGAGATAGCACTTGGACGCTGCTTTGATGGAACATCAGATGGCACCTCACGAGTCATGAAGAGCAATGAAGGTGTGGCGCTAACCTTCACCTGTGGTGATAAAGAAGTCACCAGACAGAGTGTGTTCCAGCAGCTCCAGAACGCACCGGGCCGAGTCACAGCAGGAGGTGTTCGGCCAGGACGAGGCAACAGAAGGCAAAGAGGAGATTTTTCAGCAGCACTACGCAACAGCCGGAGGAGGAGCACTCGCAATCCAAACAAACGCTCCCAAACCACAGGCTGAAGATCCTGGCAATCGGTGGACGTGGCAAATGAAGATGAGTCAGCCGGTTTTGGAAGAACTACGAAACAACTTATGGTTTATCATCTTTGGACCATCTGAAATGCAGATAAAGTAGGTTTTAAAAGCTGCTGCAGAATTCTTAAAACACCAGATGGTGTACTATAAAACTGGAGTGATGGGTTAGTGGATCATAAAAGATATTTAATGTTGAACCTAGAGTAATGTGCAACTTCTCAGTACTTCTTAAAAGTTACTAATTCAGAAATCCAGCTTCATAGTATTTCTCTCTGGATCACCCAATCATGGTTGACCTTCCCTACCACACACACACATCACTCATGATTTAAGAAAACAGTGCAATTTTTCAGTAACATGACCAGCAAAGTTACTAATTTTGTAAATATTTTTGCTTTTTTCCAGAAAAAGCCATTACCCATTTCCCCAAAACACCTGTTTAAATTACATTATTTTTAACCATATACTTTTACTCACTTGTACTGTGATATTTACTTGAAACTGTAAATAACTGAATATTTATTTCATAAACATTTGAGCTCAATCACCCAGTACTCACAAATTAAAGCTGTCAAGTTTAAATTACTCACTTACTTGAAATGAGACTACAACACTTGTCACATGAACATTGCAAAAAAATACTTACAGGAAACTCTTTTCGACCAATGATTTTATTAAATTAGATCCTTAAAAAACACTGCTGGAGTCTTGTCATTGATCTATCATTGACCATTTTTGTATCTTTTGTAAAGCAAATCTTTTCAAATGGTTAGAAAACAAAAAGGAAAATCTCTGATGTCAAACATTGTTGATAGTGAACAATCGTCTAGTCTGTTCAGCCAGAGAGCTTGCTCCTTCTCTTACTTGATACAAGCTTGCAGAAGCTATAACAAAAGACTGAGCCCCACATTCCTGCATTAGTAGTAATTTAAATCTACCAGCATGAGAGCAAAGTAAACTTTTAAATGAGCAATGGCATACTTTAAAACCTTCTGTAGATGAAGGTTATTGCAAAAAATCATTACCAACAATAGCATGTCCAAAGAAATGCTGGATTTTCAAATGTATTTGTACTTTCTTCTTGCTTTTCCATCCCTTTTTAGTCAGTGTCCCACCACTGCGCCTCATGTAGTGTCTATAAAAGTTCTGACTTTTTATAGAAAAAGCTGAATTATGTGCATCTGATGTTGCTGATGACTGGCAATCGAAGATATATACCGTTCTGTAGATACATCCACAAGAGGAGTAAAATATCCAAACTTTCACCAGACATTCTGTATACAACTATTTTTGCATAGAATATCACATTTGTATCTACGTAAATAAAACTGCTCAGAAGTGAACGCCATCAACCATTTCAGTTCACCCAAAATAAAGGTTTCTACAACATGTTCAATAAGGCATTGTAATTCTTATTTCAGCCAATCAGAGAAGACACTTGTGCAAAAGATGTCTCACGTCTTAAAAGTGTTCGCTGGAGGCAGAGTTGTTAATACAAGGCAATTTGATATATTTTCCTTTTGTCACTTAAGGACAATGTCAGTGATAGCAGCTTCACGAAGAGTTGTTTTTGACCACTGAAGCAAAAGTATAGGGTTGACAGTGTTCTTTTTTTTTTTTTTAATCCAGGATGGCACTGATCAGTATGAGTGAGGTGCTGCATGTCTGAGGGGTGGTTTGGGTACAGAGGCAAACAAGAAGGTTAGGAAAGGTTGTGGGGAGTGGGTTTAGCCTTTGTCACATGAAGTCATCGTATTCATTGTAGCCTCCTTCAAAGCCTCCGTAATCATCAAGGTCATCTTTCAGTTTCGCTTTCAATCCGCCTCCAGCTAGTACAGTCTTCTTTTTCTTCTTAGTGCCTTTGGCTTTTTCCTGTGGAAAAGATGAAGCGACAACATTATATATATGTATAATGTTTATGGCAATAAATACAAGCAGATCATATAAAAAATGCCTCTTTGATCTGAGGTTTTACATGGAAGGATTTTGACAGAATGACTAGTTCAGGGTAAGCAAATAGACAAAGTGCTCCCTCTACTGCAGGGATTAGGAAAAACTATTTTGCCTTTCAGAGTGTGAGTTGAAATGTGCCTAGCAGCAAGAGTCAGCAAGAGTAATGGGGAAGCTGGTGATTAGGGCATTGCCCCTGCGATCAGAAGGTCATGGGTTTGGATCTCAGGACTGTTAGTGTCACCACTGAGGTACCCTTGAGTAAGGTACCGTCCCCACACACTGCCCGCTGCTTCACTTGGTGAATGGGTTTAAATACAGAGGAAGAATTTCACACTGTTCACACTGTATGGTGTGGTGTGTTCACACATGACTATAAGGGGCCACTTTACTTGATAGTCTATTCTGAGACTATCAAGCCGAACAGCTTTATGGGCTACCTACATTCAGATCATGATGGGTCTACGACTATGTCTACTGACTGCAATTTAGTCTTTAAAACTATCTACTTGAAAATTCACACTGACTACTGAGTGTAGTGGGAGAGAAATAAAAATTACAAAGAGTCACTCACCTTTTCTTGCTTTTGCCTTTCACTAAGAAGCACTGACATAGAATTGCTGATTTTCTTCAAGTCATCTACTTCCACTGTAAAAAAAAAAAACAGCAATACATGCAATAATTGCATTGTAGTGAAAAGGCATAAACCACCGAATCTGTACAACACAAGTGCTTAAAAAAACTTACTCTGCACAAAAGAGTACCCTATAAAACAGAGGCTAGTCTGCAAAAATTGTGCATTAAGGGTACAACTGGTCTAAAATTACTTTCAATTTTTTTAAAGTTTGATAGAGCCAAGTGAAAGTCCAGAAATCTGTAGAAACGTTAAGTGAACTTACGGTTGCTCAGGACAGTCTGGACAAAACCAGGACATTTTCAGCCACAAAAACAATGACAATTGCACACTTGCAACTCTTGTGTAATAACAGAATTAAGAACTGTACTCACATGAAATACAAAGTTCCCGAAACAGCGACTCCAAAAAGTTGGAATAATGCACTGATTTTTCAAACTGTGATATCTTGTTTTTCAAGAGCTTCTCAAAAACTACAAAGTCGTCTTTAGTTGAGGGACACATGGCTTCAATTCCAGAGGCACTATTTGTGGTAACAGTTGCGTCAACACCTGCAATCAAAGGTGAAATGAGTTTCGCTGTCAAGTACAATTCTCATAGAAAGCAAAGGGTGAACACGGGTCATTTTCAGAAAACAGCATTAAAACCATTAAAGGATTACACATGTATTTTGTAGTCGATTTCTAGGTTTGTTTTACAATTAGGAGAAGTTGTAAACAGCAGGTACATTAAAATTTAATTACCTGACATTACATGCTTCATGCAAGAAAATACGGATTCGTTTAGGACAGGGGTGGGCAACTCCGGTCCTGGAGGGTCGGTGTCCAGCACAGTTTTATGGTTCTTCTCCTCAAACACATTCACTAAACCTGACAATTAACTGGTGAACCAGGTGTTTCTGAGCAGGGAAATCACCAAAACGTGCTGGACCACAGCCCTCCAGGACTGGAGTTGGTAATCCCTGCTGTAGTGTCTCTACAGCTCACTCTGTACATTTTTAAAGGGGGTTATGTCAGGGGACTTTGTGGTCAAAAGATCATTTTGTTTAGGTTTTGTTTATTCTCTTCTTGGAAGATCCAACCATTACCCAGTTTTAGATATTTTGAAGATTATTAAAGCAGAGTGACAATATATTTTTTGCACAAGCACTGTCTCTTTTTAATGCACAATCAAACAGAAGGAAAGAAAGACAGAACAAAGACAGAAAGAAAGAAAAAAGAAAGAGTAAGACAGCAGATAAATAATCTTGAAAAAAATCATTTAAGTTTTTGTTATACAGAAAAAAATAGTTTTCTAGTTTTGGTTTTGAAGACCAGTCAGTAGGTGAAGTCGGGGTCAGAACAGACTCCTCTCCATACCGGACACTGCCTCCATCTGTACAGGCAGAAAAGTGCAGATTTTCAGTTAAATAATATGGTCAGAAAAAAAGGATCACAATTTCTTCTGATTTTTAGCTGTCCTCACTGTGTTAACATTTTCTGTTGGAAGGAGGAATGAGAATGCTTGGAAATAAAATCTCTTTACATTAACCTGCAGTAAAACTTATTTTTTACCTTCCTCTTGTTTTCGGGACATTGTATTTGGATATTAATATAATAACACTGGTATGACTATATGCAAAACCACATCACATCTTAATATTATATGTGTTTGGTGTGTTTACATTAACCCCACTAGAGACAAAGACGAAAGCAAAATGTGTTATGCAGCATAACAGTGACTAAACAAAAACTGATATACACATTAAAACCCATGCAATTAATACACAATTCATTTCATGCACATCTTACATATTTAAAAAGTTACAGACAGAAATCATGAACTGATAATTAAGTAGTTAACACTGTGGTGTTCTAAAGCATCTCCACCCAGGGCAGAGGAGAAGCAAGTGGGTTTTGCAGCAGTTTCCTTTGCCTGATCATTATCTCCTCAAAGACCTCCTGAAATGAACTATAGGCGGCTTCTATAATAGTGCTGTAGGTTTTTGTTGCTGCTTGATTTAAGTGCCTAGTGTTTGCTCTTTTATTCTAACTGTATGTTGTTTAAACCACTGCCCAGTTGTTTTGTCTCACATTAAAAATACAGAGATACGCTCAATGAAGCACCATTGTATATTTTATCAAACCTTGTAGGAAGCACAACGCAAGCTCTAATAGGGCGAATAACATAAATAAAAAACTTTACTGATCCTGGAGGAAACTGCTTAACTGTGTCTGTTGAATAGTGATCTGGTTTTGGTGGTCTGTCCATACGAGGAAGGGCTCATTGCAGCCCTGAATCCAGTGATGCTGCTCCTTCAGAGCCCCTACCCTGTAACACTGCTGAGTGGGAATGGGCCTCATTGGGATAAGATGACACCAGCGCCCACATCTGATGCGTCCACCTCCACAGCGAAAGATTTGTCTGGGTTCGGATGAAGGAGAACGGGAGCAGTGGTGAACCTTTTGCAGAGGGTTTTGAAGGCCTTCTCAGTGGCAGCGGTTATCTGAAATGGATGAGTGGGCTTCATGAGGGTGCTGAGGGGAGCTGTGATTGAAATGCAGCCCCAAATAAATTGCAGATAGAAATCGCACAATCCCAAGGGGACTACCAAACTCTCATAGCATCCGGTGGGGGTAATAAAGACTATTTTCCATGGTCACTTTCCCTGATGCAAATTATACATGCTCCAGAGGCTCAGTGCAGTGCAGATGGTGCCCCCAAAAAGGGCAACCAGAGTGGTGTTGGTGAGTGGTAGAGGATCTCGATTTTTAATGGTGAGTTTGTTGAGCTCCCAATAGTCAATACAGGGTGAGAACAGAGGTCACATGGAGGCACCACACCAGTTAAGAGGTCGATCCCCATGTTGCAATCCTAATGGGGAGAAAGTTTAACCGCCTTCCTCTTGTTGAACACTTCTGCCAGATCATGGTGATATTCCAGGATGGGCCCTAGATCCAGTGGCTTGACATTTTTGGTGTCGTAGGGGCTAGTCACTGTCTGAGGTTGAAGGTGAGCAAACATGAGGCTCCATAAGACCTCTGTGTGTTGATGTGATTTGAGTGGGATAAGAGGGGTTTTGAGGCTGGAGTCACAGAAAAGATTTGTCACTGTTGACTTCTACTGTGTATTAGCAATGTTAGCCTCTGCACTAAACTAAACTAAATTTTAGAAAATTGACTGATTAGCTTCATGAGTTGAGAACTGTGTAAATGTAGCAGTTAGACAGAGTTCTACTGAATAACTAATGTTCTTCGCTCAGTAGAACTCAGCAATCATTATTAACAATAAACCCAACAAAACGTGACCTGGTTAAATTGTGGCACACAGTACCTCAAGTAGCTGTCCTCATCTTGAACATGGTTTCATACATTCCATCATCTTCACCCTGTTGGTCTCCACTTTGCTTTGACTTCTCGGGGAAAACAGTAAAGTAATTTGAGACAAATGGACAAATGTGATCCATCGCTTTGGTTTAACTGTGTAAGAGATAGAAGGCAGTCATTGTGTCTTATGACTGAGTTGAACTGTGGTTGGTGGTGATGAAGGTGGATGTGCAGATTGGACTTTTAGATGTTCTACTGAAGTGATTCAAAGTTATACAAATGATCCACTGGTGTAATCAGGTCTTTGACTTTTCATACTCAAATTCAAGAGGGAAATTAAAACTATACTCACCGCTGATGGTTCTTCTTCACGCATGGTTACATAAATATTTTCAGGCATGTTTTGCTTTGGAGCAGTGTTACTTCTGTATACTGAAAAAAGAGTAAGATATGAGTCTGAAAGTATCTAATACACGTCCATCATGAAATCATATCTATTAATCATTTTTTTCATAATGCATTAGTCAAATTCACCAAATGACTTACTTTGTATAAGTTTGCACAAAATTATTGCAGCACAGGCAACTGCAAAAATTATCAGTACTACCAATAATTTCAGCGACATAGCTGTTTTGTTCTCAGGGGGTCTGTAACAGAACACAGTTAATGCATCAAATTCTATTGAGATTTGCTTTCTATATTGTAGTTTAGGAGTTTAAGAGGTTAAATCAGAGTTCAAAGAGGTTTATTGGGATAGGCTGCATTCTAGAGAAAGGTATTAAATTGCTCACAGTGGTCGTGATAGGAACCAGGCATCCAAAGAAGTGAGTGTCTTTAAAATCTATTATAGCTCTATATAGTAACTAACAAAAAATGACTATTGAAGCATTAATGATGCCTGAGAAATTGTTTTATGGTAGTCTTGAGATAGTATTTTTTGCCACAGCTGTAAACTAATATTCAAATAAAACCCCCTTTTTAGACTTTCCACAGTTTTGGCATTTATAATATTGAAAATAAAAAGCTAAGTATGTTCCTTAGCTGCCCTCAAGTAAGTTCCTCCACTGTGCACCATGTCAAGTCTCACTCCTCAAAATTGGGTTTCGGGTGATTATCCACGTGTATTTTTGCGGGTTGGGCGGGCGGTTTGGATCTCCTGAGGGGTTGGGTTGGGGCGGGTGTGAACGAAAGCCGACCCGTGCATCACTAATATGTTTGAATTATGACACATTCATTTTTTACGGTATTTCCTTGTTCCGTATTTTCAACTCAGGGTCCCAGAAACTTCCTGTGGAGAGTACCATTGAAAGACCATTTTGCGTTTGCTCATACTGAAAGGTTATTAGCCACATGTTGTAAAAAATTGTGAACATGCAAATATTTCCCAGCTGATTATAGATAATCTTACAAATATTACTTGTATTGGATGTTTTATAAATCATTGCATCTACATATGCAAGTGAGACATTGTGTACTAAAAAAGCACAACTTTCACTTACAATATTTTATTTAAAATCTCACTGTTAAATTGACTTTGAATGCAGGATAAAGTCAGCCTATTAGCAATAAGGAAATATTTCTGTAAAATCCTCAAAACTATGGTTACGAATAAATAAATATATTTGGTTTTGAATGTGGAGAGAAGTCGATATTTAGAATAACAGTTTTATGAATGGTTCTAAGAACTGCATGACCTGGTGAAAAGCCTTCATTAAAGGTGCTAAATATTGTAGAATAAAGTTTTGATGAGTATGTATGTGAACTGATTAAACAAACTGAGTTTTGACATGTATAACACAGTTGAATAGATGTTATTGATGCTTTTTTCTCCAAAAAACTCACCATTCACTCGTCACCATTTCTACTTATAGATGAAGTGTGGAATTGCATACTTTTCTATACTTATTTTACTTTTCTTTTTAAGAGAGTCACTGAGATCATTTGACATTATCTTAGAATCTCTCCTGCAGTATCACCATTTTTTAATAGACTTATGTGCTATCTGATGCTGTATGACAAAACTGGACATACAGTAGAAATACAGGCTTTATGGTGGTCACTATGATTGCTTTTTAGTAGGGGTGTAACGGTACAGAAAGGTCACGGTTCGGTTCACACTATAGTTTTGACATCACGGTTCGGTACGGTTCACGATACAGCGAAGTTAAGTAACAAAAAGTTCTAAAGAATGAGGCTTGGTTTG
>JBBPCY010000039.1:15528052-15538087 GCA_037974405.1 Brachyalestes nurse
ACCTCATAAATGCTACAGAATGAATGGACACAAATTCCCACAGAAACTCCAAAATCTTGTGGAAAGTCTTCCAAGAACAGTGGAAGCTGTTATAGCTGTAAAGGGGCACCAACTCCATATTAAAGTCTATAGATTTGAATGTTATTAAAGTCCCTGTGGGTGTAATAGTCAGCTGTCCCAATATTTCTGTATATACAGTGTTTGTGCATTACTAAAATAAAATCTAAATCATATTTGAACAGTTTCAAAAGTAAAATGATGATGATCATCATTTGGGAGTACTAAAATAAAAATGCTTATATCCCCTCCACAAATTAATCAAGTTTACCTGTAGGTTGGCCTGGTTCCGACTAAAGTACTGTAAAATCTGTCTCATGGTGCTGACGTCCACTGAACTAAACACTGCTCTCAGTCTGGCCAGAGGAATACGGAAGTACTCCTGAATTTCAAGAACAACGATAAAAACGTTTAGACTACAACAGAACTCAGTTAGTGGTGTCATTCATAAAGCTTTGATAGAACTTGAGTTCTGACCTTGATTAGGAAATTGCCATTGCTGTTCACATCTCTTCCCGTTTGCATCAGGCTAGTCAACACTTTCTGAAACCCAAAATAAACACACTTCAGTCAGGGATGTGTTAAAGGATAAATCACGTATCGCGCACTAAAGAATAAGGTGCCAACATCAATGTCTGAACAGCTACGAGAACCACAGTAAACACGCGATCGTGGGTTAGAGTCACTGTAAACAGCAAATCAAATGTCACTTTGTTAATATTACATGCAGTAGAAGAGACGTAAAATATCCAAGATAAGTGACAGGTTGGACACCAAATACCAGCTAATGACCAAGAGTGTCAGTTACACAGTTCAGGTGCTGGTAATGGACATATCTGATTAACTACTCAAAGTAATGCCAATTCTAATAATGGACATCACTGAATGATCATACCTCACTGATCATTGTAACTAAAAATAATAATAAAAGGTACCACTTTAGAATAAGACTTCCCTTATAAAGGTTTATAAAATATTTATAATCAAGTTGTAGACCATTAATAAATCAGTTATAAGCAGTTATAAACAAGTTATAGCAGTTGTAAAACATTGAAGCAGGCTCACTATTTGGTAAGATCTGGAGTTTTAATAGCAGTCTCGTGTTAACAAAGACCTGATGAAGCTGACAGTTTAACATTCTGCCTGAGAAAGACACAAGATAAACAACAACTAGCAAGATCTGTGATCTTTCTAATAGTGTGTCTGCATGACTGTTATACCTTGTTTATAACTGCTTATTAATGATTAATGAACTGTCTACAAACTAATTAACAACCTGATTATAAATAATTTAGGGTCAAGTGGTACTAAAAAAAAGTATCAGAGAAACAAGCCCTAAAATTATAAAGGAAAAGACTCACCCCAAAGCACTGCAGGAGCACTTGCTTGTTGTCAAAGTTTGCCTCTCTATCCAGGAAGGCAGACACGGAATCCAGCACACTTTGCCGAATGTTATCAGTCACCCTCAGAGTAGTCATTCCGTTCTCTTCTAAGACTAGCAGTAGAGCCACCCATACACTGGTCGCCTCTCTGAACATAGAAGCCACTTGTGGGTTCATTGTCTGCTGCATACGGGGCAGAAGAACCTCCAGTCCACAGCGGAAGAACACCTGCAGCTCCTGGAACTGACTGATTCCTGCTTGGCAAGCGGCATTTACATCTACACTGCATGACCAGTTCAACCCATCGACCAGCTCTTTCACCAGACAGGGACTGGCATTGGTCGTGGTATTTGAGTAACTGTGGCTCCCACTGTTTGTGCTGTTGGACTGGTTAGTAGGCAGAGTGTAGTACGTGTAAGTGGTACAGAGAGTGCCGACCCACAGACTTGAAGGCTCCTGGATGATGTGAGCAAGCAATGGAGGGTTAACACAGATTGAGGTGAAGAAGTTTGCCTGGTCATAGTCCCAGCAGAGAGCGAGAAGTGCTGCGTCCGGTAGCCTGACTGCCCAGCTGGCATACTGGCATTCCTCAGAGGGTACAAAGCCCATTAGACTCCCTTTACCACCCCCTGCACCTCCTAAGCCAGACCCCGTGAGGTTGGCACACTGCTCCAGCAACCAGGTGTTGTCTAAATTTGCCAGAAGGTTGTGCAGGACAGTGATATTGTTGCACACATTCTTTGTGAAGTTCATGGTGTCGTGATCAGCACAAATAGCGAGGTCAGTCATGTCTACAATGATGGGCTGACTCCAGGCAGAATACAGACAAACTTGAGGCAGCAGGTCCGTTGTATCATTATCGGAACATACAGACTTGAGCCACTGGTTCTTGGGTTCAAGAGTAAGAAGTTCATACAGCGAAGCATTGCAGCACACATTCAGATAGAATGCGGCCATGTCAAGCTGCCAACATAGTCCAACTACTGAAGGATCCAAAGCTAAAACTCCCCATGATGCATATTTACACAAACTGGAGACACTGGGGACTGCAGGAGGGGGCGTTGTGGGGGAAAGAGTACTGGAAGCTGTTGGCGAGATCGTTGAAAAAGCAGTACTTGTGACTGTTGGGGATTGTATGGGAGTAGGAGTGATACTGGGGGCTGTTGAAGAAACTTTGGCAGAGAGAGTCTTGCTGGATGTAAAAAAGAATGTAGTCATATAAGAAGACGCTGGAACTGCTGGGGGAATTGAGAGAGAGAGAGTGCTGCTGGAGACTGTTCGTAAACTGGTCAAGGGAGAAGTTTTCGAAAGGCTGTAGATGGAGCTTGTTAGTGAGACTGTTGGGGAAACTGAGGGAAAGAGTGTGACGGTTGAAGCCACTGGCAAGGCGGTCAAAGACTTTGTAGGAGAGATACTAATAACGATTGGTGAGGTCAAAGGGATTGTGGTAGTTAGAGGAATGCTGGAAATTGCAGAAGCGACACTTGGCAGACTTGAGGAAGAAAGGGTTGTGCTTGAAAGAGCCATGCTAGAGGTTCCTAACATGTCTGATGGGGTCTTTGTGGGAGAGAGGGTGTTGGTGACTGATGACAGAACAGCTGAAGGAGCTGTGTTAGAAGAAGCAGTGGAAGATGTTGATTGTGAAGCTGCTGAGGAGACAGGGATGCTGTAGACAGGGTCAGATGATAGGACAGTTGTGGAGGAGAGAATACTGCTGGAAGCTGTTGGTGAGATGGTTGAGGAAATGGCAGAGAGAGTCACGCTAGAGGTGAAAAAGAATGAGTTAGCTGTGTTTGTAGGAGAGAGGGTGTTGGTGACTGCTGACAGGACAGTTGAGGAAGTTGTGCTAGAAGAAGCAGTGGTAGATGTTGATTGTGGAGCTGCTGAAGAGACGGGGATGCTGTAGACTAACGGTGGGGTTGTTGGAGGGTTACTGATAGAGATTGTGCAGTACACTCCCAACCAGGCATTCACCTCATTAAGCAAAAGCGAAGCAAGGAATGTACTATTGGCACACACCTCATTCACAAACCGAATCTCATCGTTTTGGATGCAAAGGGATATTTGATCTAGGGAGATGGTCTTTATATTGCGCCATTCTGAGTACCGGCACGATTGTGCTAGCAGAGTGCTGATGTCGACTGGCGGGGGTGTCGGCACACCACTACAGTTAAGTGTTATCCAGCTGTTTTCTTGGTTGGAGAAAACAATCAAAAATAAGTCCAAATTCTGACACAGAGAGATTTCCATTCTCACTTGATCGTTGCTCCAGCAAAGTGCAACAATGGAAGGGTCAAGAGTTTCTGGAGTCCACGCATCATAAACGCAGTACTGCATGATCAAGTAGCGATCTGAAGCATTAGCGCAGTATTCCCAAACCCAGGCATTGTTGGGGTTTATAATAAGGGTTTGCATGACATCAATGTTATTGCACACGCCCAGCAGGAAAGCTTCAGGATCGTTGTCGCTACACATCGAGACCAGACCTGGGTCGATGGCTTCCACAGTGGTCCAGTTCTCATAGTTGCAGAACAGCTTGTTGAGGCTAAGGGTGGACCGTGCAACTCGCTGGCTTGTTTCAGGTGTCTGGGAAGGGCAAGGCTCCAAGAGCGGTGATAGGACGAGTCGCATGATCTGGCAAGTGTTTCTCCACACCTTTATTAGCTCCGAGTGGGAAAGAGTGCTCAAAGCTTTACAAGCATCATAAAGAGCAGCAGGAACCTGAGATGCACTGGCTAAAATGTCTGCACAGAGCGTTTCGTTGAGGTGCGTCACGTCCTGCTGATTGCAGGTCAGTTGTGTTGGGTTGTTCACTGGGGATGCGCTGGTGCGAGCAAGCTGTATCGTCTCTGTATTCTGGCATTCTGTGTCTGTATAGCCACATGGTGCAGCATCAAGAGCCAAAAACATGTTTAGGATCGAGTCTCCAAAGGACCAGCTCATATTGTGGTTCAGGCCCCTAGAAAAAACAATAAAAAAGTATATGTTAGACAAAGACCTATGGAGAAAGATACTTAGCAGTAAACGAAAGAAGACATTTCTGCACGTGCTGAACATTATTTATTCTTTTAGCAACAGATATAACGCAATTTATTTAATGACTATTTATGTTTGTTGGAAATATTTTTTACTGAATTACAGAGTGAGTAGGGATTTTTAATTCATAATCCTTTTAGTCCCTCTTTTTCAGTATAATTAAAAAGAACAACATTTGTCCCACTTTCCTACACTTTTTGGTGTTGCTTTAAGGTTAAAGCTTAACTTTTTTAAAATGGGAATTCCACAGATTTACAAGTATTATCCATTGTTCAATGGGTAACATGTTAATTATGTTAATTAAAACCAGTCATTTGGAGTGGTTTAATTTGAAATGGTCCATTATATATATATATAATGATTTTTTGTAACCTATACTGTATATGTTTTTTTACCATCAGTAACCACCAATTAAACTACACATCGTGTTTGTATTTAATGTTGATCAAAATGGTAAAATAAGTACATCTAAAAAAAAAAAGTTTTCATTTTGCCTGACATTGTCCTGCATGTAAAACAGAGCTGTCTGATTTAGGCCAGAACCAATGAAAAACATTTTGTCAGACATCAGGCGTAAACCATTCATTGCATTCTGTGATGTGGCTTTTCAAGACATTTAGCTTTTTAGATATTAGGTTCCAGTAAGACCTTGGACAGTTCTGACTCTAAGTTTCCAAAGAAAAAGCTAAATTTATTTATGCCAATTTTTTTTAATTAATTGGAATTTGAAAAAAAAATTAAACAACAAAGGAATGATAGGAAATTTCACCCTTTCATTCCACACTCCAGGATTGCGACTTTCAAAATAGTATACTGACTTACTTTTGTTTTCAGACATTCCTCTGTTACAGTAAATGAGTGTTATTTTTTGATGCTTCAATTAAAAATAGTTAATTTTAACGCTTAGTATTGCTTAGTAATGCTTATTTTTAAAATAACAAATACTGAACTGGTATCAGTATCTTGTATTCAAGGTTTCAATATCGGTATCGGAAGAGAAGGAGACAGAATGTGGAGAACAGAGGAATAGAACACTTTACACTTATGCTGCTTTTCCACCGGCACAAGGAACCACACTGTACCACCGGCAAGTGTTTCTCCATTACAGATAAAGTGACCCGAACCCAAGCTGCTGGACGGAGGGGCTGAAAGTGTGCCGCAGCAGACCTGACTGCATCACTGCTTTCTGATTGGTCGAAATGTCAAGAGGAAAGAGGCCATGTTGCGGCCGGGTTCCTGTATGTCTATGGAAAAGGGCCTTTACACAACTCACATTGAGATACAAAAAAGTTTCAGAGGCACTTACCACATCAGAAGCTGCTTTAAATCACCTGCATACCAAAAAGGAGAAAAGAGAAATGAACTACTGAAAGAAAATCCATTAAACTGCAGCCTGTATGTGAAGACTGAGGAACTCGGGTCACTCAGTTGTCTAGATATAGTACGTCTTTTCGGCACACTGTCTTTTTACAGTTACTAGGATAATTTAAAGTTAAGTAAAGTGGCCCCTTATGGTCAGGCGTGCACACAGCACCCAGTGTGAAAAATGTAAGATTCTTTCTCTGTATTTAACCCAGACCTTGCTGACACTGCTGCGTCTGGTCCAACGAAGGGATGTCGACTCCAATCTGCAGTCCAATGGTCAGGAAATCCACAAACGTCTGAAGGAAGTTCACCATGAACTCAGAAAAGAAAGAGACCACTGGTGGCAAGGTCAAGTCAATAAAGCTATTCCATGCAGAGAGAAAGTTATCAGAGAGGTAGACAGGAAGGCTTGAAGACAGAGCAGCCGTCACCAGCTCCTGAAACGCGTTTAACTGAGCCACGGTGGAGTCCGTCGTTCTCAGAGAGCCACTGGACGTGGATGAACATGTCTGAGATTTGAGAGACGACAGGAGAGACTGCAAAGGTGTGCTCAACCTGGACCACAACGTTGCCATTAGTTCTCCTTGCAATCCGCACTGGGTTCTGTCCGCTAACACACAAACGAACGTCTGTGGAAGGTTCTGGAGGAAGCTTTCCACCAGCACTGGTCCGTAGATGGCGTATAAGCTGCTGAACAAGTTCAGGTAGACGTTGAGGTTGGGGTTCGTTGCAGCGCGGCTGGAAGGCCCAGCTCCACTCGTCTCTTTATACTGTGGCGGATCTGAGCGGGGCCCAGTCTTAGCGCTCGTCTCCTCCTGTTCTCCAGCTCTCGCATTTCTCAAAGACTGTATTTTCTCTATCAGTACGTCCACACTCTCCTCGAATTCACTGGAACTGGAAACAGCCTCATTACGCCTGTTGATGGTGGTGGGTACCGAGCGAGACGGGCGATATGGGACTCTAGGCTCATTGCTAACAAGCCCTAAAGGGAAAAATAAAAATGATAAATTATACAAGCACTCAAAATGGAAAAAAACAACCATTAATGACAATTTAAAATAAAAAGAGTTGGTACAGAATTCTGCTGCCCATGTTTTTACCAGAACTTCCTCCACTGAACACATCACTCCGGTTTTTTACGACTGTTACTGGCTTCCGGTAAAATTTTGAGCTGGTTTTAAAATTTTGCTTTTAACATTCAAAGCCCTTCATAACCTGGGAACCCAGTACCTTTCTGACCTCTTACACATCTACACCCACTTCTGTACCCTTAGATCTTCGAATCTTCTCGCTGTGCTTTCTGCTCATTTGTCCATTATGGGGTTTAGATTCTTTTTGTTGTCTCTGGAACTCCCACCCTAAAGAAATACGCAGCATCGGCTCTCTTCTGACTTTCAAATCCTATCTCAAAACTCACCTCTTCAAACTTACTTACTGTCTTCAATCTGCACCCATTCCTGGTCTAGTCTTACAATCTTCTATACTCTTCAGTCTACTCTTCTATTTTATATATCTACATCTATATACATAAACAATGTTCATAAAAACTATTTCTATGTGTAATTTTATGCTCTGGTTTACTTGTCCTTGAGTACCTTGAAAAGCACCTTTCAATAAAACAATAATGATGATGATGATAATAATAATAATAATAATAATAATAATAATAATAATAATTTTTTGTTGGTAAACACTTTTATGAAAAATAAAAGCACCTAAAGGGCAAGTATTGTTACAAATCATACAGGCGTAAAAGGGGGTTCTTATTTGGGTCTGTATTAAAGATAATGGTTCCATGCGAAACCACACACAAAGAACCATATGAATGTTTGGGGCTTCTTTGAATGATTAGACTGAGAAACTGCAGTATTTGTTTATTCATAAACCTTTTTAAAAAAGTTCCACTACACTCGCCTTTTTGGGTCTACACTCTTTAAAAAAGTGCCAAAACAGTTTCTACAATGCCACACTCTTCTACGGCACTATAGAAGTTCTTATCCTATCACATGTAGTGGAACCTTTTGGTTTCTATACAGAACATTTAAAAAAGGGTTTATGCAAACAACACACACAACAGTTTCTCAGTCTAATCAGTCTAATAATGGAACCACAGGCATTCATATGGTTCTATATGGAACCATAGTTTAAAATACAGAACCAAAAAAGTATTTTTAAGGCTGTATGATTTGTAATATATATACACATACAGACACACACACACACAGCTGTTGTTATCTGCTTACCAAGAACGCTGCATGTGGTCAGAATGAGTAAAAATCCCCTGCGGTGCATGTTCTCAGGAACTAAAGGTTCTCCAGGTAAGGTTCTGAGGAAAAGAGGGGTTCAGCCCTGGAAGGTCATCAGATCAGGCTGTGCTTAAAATACAGGCATACTGAGGACAGTTCGAGCGGTTTATCCTCCTCCATCCACACCTCCACACGCAGAAACAGCTCTGGGAGAAACCATAATCTCATGCTTAGTGCTCCATCAGTCAGGTGTGTGTGTGTAAACTCTCCAGGTCTGCACGCTGTTTCTGATAGGCCCCGCCCACCAGATCATCAACAGCACGTGGACAACAGATCAATACACCCAGTGTTTCTAATACAATAACAGAGAAACCGATCACAGCCACTACGAAACCGACCGCCCCAGTTTTACCCCTTAAAATTACCTTAATATTTTAACCTTAATTTCTCATACAGGAAATGAATGAAAATTCAGGGAAAAGATGCACAGATTAAGGCTGATAAAGGAGTAAAACTACTGAATTTTCCCCTTAGTTTTTCAAAATTTACCCTTAAAAAATAAAACCTCCTAAAAACGCCTTACATTTAAGAATAAGCCATTTCACACTGAAGTAAAAAAAAAACAAGACGTCGGTTTCACAAATTAACGGGCACTTAATTCAAATGAAAGGGTTTGGTGTATTTTTAGGGGTAAATTAAGGTAGAGTTAGGCACATTGTAAGTACATTGTGTTTCGTAGTGAGTGCTACGATTTAAGTCTCACTTACTTTTTAGTTTCATTGAGTCTACCGTGTGCATTTCACTACTTCTATCAATATTACTGATCTACTACTGATAGGTTATAGTATTTATACCCCAGTATTAGTGTATATACGGTTTAACAGTTTTAACAGGAGTCTGGACCAGTAATAACAAGGGAATTAACACAGTTTAACGGTAGAGATGAAAAACGGATCCGCAGCTCAGTGTTTATTTGTAAGCCTGAAATGATTCCCCAGAAAGATATTTATAGCTAGTTATTCATAACTAGTTTATGAACTAGTTTATAAATAACTACAGACATTAACTGGGTAGAATAAAGGAGTGTGGAGGGGGTGTACGAGCTGTAGTAGCTATTAGTTATTTAAAAAATAATTTTAAAAAATGTAGTGTTTTTTCTGCTATTACTATTATGACTATTATTACTATTACTATGATGATGACGATGGCATGCATTTTAGAAAATCAGCTTCAAAGTTTCATTAAGACTAAAGACAGTAACATAATGTAATAAACGACTGTATGATGATAGTTTTTGTGCTGAGATTCAGGTTCAAGCCTGGCGTTTATCCATAAATAAAACTGTGGAAACTTACGAAATATCTATCCTGTCATGAACCTCCTCCTCCTCCCTTGATGGAAACTCCCTAATCACCAGGACACCAGCTGCCCCAATGGTGCAGGCTGTCTGTCATAAAGAGTTTTTTAGGTGCAAGTATTAAAAACCGAACCCAACTTGCAAAAACCTGTGCAGGATATAGAGCTAATTGCGGAGCTACTTGTTCTAAACACTGACTAATTGCAGAGCTACTAGTAATGGCACAAAAACTCAAATCATTACACATAAACACTAAGGGGGGGGGAGATCTTGTCATAGTCAAACATCTTATGAAAGACATCTTATAAAGATGTGTTAAAAGCCTTAAAATAAATTTAATTTTTATTGCAGAAGCATACTCTCACACTGAAAATTGTAGAAAAAATGTAACCTTCAACTCAAGTGAATTTTAGGGGGAAAAAAAAGATTATTTTTCATACAATCACCTGTTCCACAATTATTGGCACCCCTAACATTTCCTAGGAAATAAATGTAATTGAAGTATTACATGTCAATTCTACAGTAGTTTACAAAGTTGATCAGAGTATCTAGGAACATTTAATTAGTAATTCATCACTTCCTGTTTCCCTGG
>JBBPCY010000039.1:15556752-15567789 GCA_037974405.1 Brachyalestes nurse
GTGTGCAGGTGTATGACAGTGTGTGTGAAGGTGTGCAGGTGTATGACAGTGTGTGTGAAGGTGTGCAGGTGTATGACAGTGTGTGTGAAGGTGTGCAGGTGTATGACAGTGTGTGTGAAGGTGTGCAGGTGTATGACGTTAGAGGTATGAGCGTCCTAAATTTCTGACATTGTCAGAATATAATCTCAGGCCGTCTTTGAACCTCTCTCACAGTACGGCGAAGGACCACCGTTTAGGACCAAAGAAATCAAAACAATTGTTTCACAATTCTCATCTTTCGTCTGGGACAGAACAGAATAGTATGGTGTATCCCAAGCATCATAAAGAGATAGATAAGTAACGGTTGACAGGAAATGCACTACATCAGGCTATGAGTAAAACTGAAACAGTGCAAAATGAGTCAGCATTATTACAAATGAGCAAATCCTGATGATGTATCTGCATGGAAGAGATACATTAATGTCCAAAAGTTTTTGACATCACTAGATATTTCCTCTGGTAATCAAGGGTATTAGTTTGTCCTCCTTTACTGCAGGAACAACCTTTAGTCTTCTGGTAGGGCTTTAGACTAGATGCTGAAAAATTGCTGTGAGGATTCAAACACAAGAGCATCAGTGAAGCCAGGTATTGACATCGGGTGATGAGTTCTGGATCAATAACACCACTCCAACTCATCCCCCAGGTACTAGATGGAGCTCCATATTATATGTTAGATTGCACTATATGGACAAAAGTACTGGGTTTGGGCTAGGCCCCTTACTTCCAGTGAAGGGCAATTTTAACGCATCAGCATGCCAAGACATTGCTTCCAACTTTGTGGACACAGTTTGAGGAAGAACCTTTTCTGTTCCAGCATGACTGTGTCCCAGTATACAAAGCAAGTTCCATAAAGATGTGGATGAACTGGAACGGAGATTGTGATCCAGACCTTCTCGTCCAACATCAATGTCTGACCTCATAAATGTTCTACAGAATGAATGGCCACAAATTCCCACAGAAACTCCAAAATCTTGTGGAAAGCCTTCTAAGAAGTGTGTTAAAGCTGCAAATGCGGGAACAAATCCATATTACAAGTCTATGCATTTGAAAGCAATGTCATTAATATCCCTGTTGGTATAATGGTCGGATGTCCCAATACTTTTGTACAAAATGTCTTGGTATGCTGAAGCATTAAGACTGCCCTTCATAGGAAGTAAGGGGACTAGCCCAAACCCCTGAAAAACAAGTGTGTCCCAATATTTTTGTCCACATAGTGTAGGTGAACGCTTGTAGGTGCATCAGTTAAGAGGAATACATTTGGACACTTTCACTGCAGAGCTGTAATATTACTCAGTGGAGAGTTTTGCAGGCTGTGTAATGCAGGGGGCTGAGATAAAACCCACGAAATTGAATATTTGTAATAAATATTGAATAAATTGTTTATAAAACTAAATTCAATTCCAAGGTGGGCGGGAAATACCTGAGGAGAAGAAGGAGCTAGCAACTTTATGGAGGGCTAGCTTACCCTCTTTTGGGAACAAAATGACAACAAAATGACTAACGGAGTCATAGTTTAAAAAAGAAAAAAGAAAGATACCTCTAAATCTAACTATATGAGTAATTACATCAATTGTATATGTATAAAATATGCCCTTACAGCAATTTGACCTGCTAGCTAGCTACCTCCTTTTCTTTTTCGTGAATAACGGACAAACCACAACACATACACGAAAACACCCACATTTTGGGACACTAAACAAGTCAGAATTACTCAAACAACTTGCTAAAACTAAAGTTAGAACCTTCCTACTCCTATTTGAACCATTTTTCTTCATTTCTGTTGCAGCACTTGTTGACTGGCTTCACAAAAACCCACTAAAACAGCACAATGCTTCGACAAAGCTTGTAAGTTCGATAGGAAATACATTTAAACATGTTCGGACATCTTTCCCACGCTACTCTGCGTCGTATCTGTTGCTTGGTTCAGAAAATACAGCTGCTGTTAGTGCAGGTCCCCCCCTAACAGGTAAGGTAGACTATTACCATTCTCTCGGAGCAGCTCAAACGGGGCTTGCGGGGTGCTTCGTTGTTAAACGGGCAAAAATGGAAAAAATAAAGAGGGTATAGCTGTATAACAGCAGTCGTTATTATATTAAATGTGTAAGGAGCAGGCCGAGCAGGTACCTGAAGCGTTATTTATAAAGATCTAGCCACCAGAAGAAGCCGTGTGAACCGTTAGAGCCTCCAGAAAAGCAATGAGAGACTCATCTAAACCGAGTCTTCACGAAGAATCGGTTGAAAGGAATCGTATCCAAGAGAATCGAACGCTGCACATCTGTACAATGTTTGCATTTATACTAAAACATAAAGCTTAACCAGGTTTTAACATTAAAACAACTCTCTGGGGATGCTATATATTTAATCTAGCATCTCTATCTGTTGTGTCTGTGTTTATGTACATATGGGTCACTTTACCTTTTCTTTACACTACATGGATAAAAGTATTGTTACGCCTGACCATTACACCACATGCAAGTCAATGGACTTTAATATGGAGTTGTTTCCACTTTACAGCTATAACAGCTTCCACTCTTCTTGCAAGGTGTTTCTCAAGATTTTGAACTTTCTGTGGGAATTTGTGTCTATTCAATTTGTAGAGCATTTATGAGGTCAGCACTGATGTTGGATGAGAAAGCCTGGATCACAATCTCTGTCCCAGTTCATCTCAAAAGTGCTCGATGGGGTTGAGGTCAGGGCTCTGTGTGGACCAGTCAAGTTATTCCACATCAAACTCATCCAGCCGTGTCTTTATGGAGCATGCTTTGTGCACTGGGACACAGTCATGCTGGAGCAGAAAAAGTTCTTCCCCAAACTGTGTCCACAAAGTTGGAAGCATGGTGCTGTCCAAAATGTCTTGGTCTACTGAAGCTGGAAGTAAGGGGCCAAGACCACACCCAGAAAAACAGGTGTCCCCAATACTTTTGGCATAAAGAGTACATATATCCACTGTGTACACACATTATACATAACGTGTCTGTACATATATATACACACACATGTTCTAACTAATATTTGTATAGCGTGCTTTTTATACTACACTGTTGTGTTGTATGGCTTTTATTCTCTATTGTTCTGTCCACTTCGCTGCTGTGAGAATGCAAATCTCCCACCTGTAATGGATAATGCGTTTTAATTGTATTATTAAACATTAGACGCACTGCTTGAACTGAACGTCACTGTACGAACCAGAAATGAGAATAACAAGTATAAACAGGTAATGCAAGAATGTCAAAGTGAAGTTGGATTGTGAATCACTGAAACGGTGACTCGACTCGACTCGAAAGAACCGGCGAGTTGCTTCGAACTCCTCATCGCTACACTTAGCCACATGAGAACAGACAGAAGGAATTACAGCGACTACAAACTCACCAAACAGCACGGTCCGGAACCTCGGGAGCGAGGTGCTTAGATGGTCGGTGTGTCTGAGTGTCTGCTACGTGGACAACCGCTCTCTACGGCCTACCGTGTGTCTTTATTTTCGTGTTTATTTCAGATCGGAGCCACTCGGCACTGCAGCTCTGGTCGCCATTTCCCGCCTCCTCAACACACACACTCAGACACGAAATACCCGGATGACGCGATCTGCGCATGCGCTACTCCATCGAGACCTACACATACACACCTCCTTCGTGTTTTGATCAATACAACAACAAATATCAGTCCAGTGCAGCACATTTCTTCAAATTTTACCAACACTACACGTCCTTCTACATCTGAATTACTGCACTGTACCATTCAAAATGTATACCTTTGTATTCACCTTTCCATGCTTGTAACATGCCAACGTTGAAAAGACATGGATTCTACACTAAATTGACAGAAGTATTAGGACACGCCTCCTTCTTGCTGAATTCAAGGGTGGCCTCCTACTTCCAGTGAAGGGCAATCGTAATGCTTCAGCATGCCAAGGTAATTATGGAAGAACGTTTTTCTACTGCAGCATGACTGCCTCAGTGCACAAAGCAAGCTCCATAACGACACGGCTGGATACATTCGGTGTGGAAGAACTTGACTGTCCCGCAGAGTCCTGACCTCAACCCCATCCAACACCTTTGGGATGAACTGGAACGGAGATTGCGAGCCAGGCCTTGTTGTCCAACATCAGTGTCTGACCTCATAAATGCTCTACAGAATGAATGGACACGAATTCCCACAGAAACTCCAAAATCCTGTGCAAAGCCTTCTAAGAAGAGTGGAAGCTATTATAGCTGCAAAGGGGGACCAATTCCATATTAAAGCCTGTGGATTGGAATGCTCTGTCATTAAAGTCCCTGTTGTTGGAATGGTCGGGTGTCCCAATCCTTTTGTCCATATAATGTATGAGCATCTCTAATGATACAGCTAAGAAGCAAACAGCATGGGGAAAATGTTCTTTCTCCATGACACATCTACAACAAAAATAGAAATGACACAGTGAGGAGGGGAGGAGGACACATGTAGCAGTCGCCATGGCAACGCTTGGTTTAGGAACGCACTGGATGCTGATGGTGAATGCAAGAGGTGAATTTCAATTGCTTACTACTAAAAATGAGGGGTTTCCTTGGACAGGAGTTTGTTATGCATTAAAAAATAGGAAAACTTGAGTAGTAACAAATCTCTTCATGGGCAGCTGGAGGCCTGGTTGTTAGGTACTCACCCCTGCAATCAGAGGGGTGTGGGTTTGAATCCCAGGACTGCCAGTGGCATCACTGAAGTGCCCTTGAGAAAAGTTCTGTCCCCACACACTGCTCCCCAGGTGTTGTGTTCCTGGCTGCCTGCTGCTTTACTTGGTGAATGGCTTAAATACAGAGAAAGTAGTTCACACTGTGTACTGTGGTGTTTACACATGACTATAAGGGTCCACACTTTACTTAAGAACAAACAAAAAATACGTTTCTGGTGGAATTGTATACAGAAACAGTTTATTGTTGTAGGTTACCTTTTCATTGTGTCTGCAGAGAAATCTGGGTAGGGAACTGATTCTGGGGAGATCTGTGGATGATATCTGTACTTCATCCTAATCCAGCTATTTACTATCGAGTCACAGTGATATCAAGAAATTCATCCTCTAATACAGCTTTGCTGGAACAAATCGCTTAGAAAACCTTGGTTAAGTTTGTACAGAACTGCGCATTTACACAATGCAATACAGTTTAGAAGATCCAGATCCACCTGGGACACTTGAAACAATCATATTGTTATCAAAGTACATTCAGTAGGCTAATCTTCAGTCGAGTGTTGCTCATTCATGGGGAAAGAAAAAAAAAAATCACAAACAAGTTAAAATTCTATGCCCAAGATCTACAGGTCAGTTCAACATTTTCTACAGTATTCAGACAGTAGTTTGGGCGCCATAAATAATGTACACCTAATCGACCAGCTGGACTCCCCCTTGGTCAGCTGAAGTAGTGTATTGCTTTTTTTTTTTTTTTACTGTAGTTTTGCTGGCTGATGTAACAGAGACCACCAGCGACTACTTGCATGCAACTATGCCCTTGCTAGGCCGAGCACATACTCTGGAGAGGAGCGGGAATAGAGCGCAAAATTGGCATGTGTGCAATCAAGTCTGTAAGACCAGTACCATAGAAATCAAAGAATTCTTTTTGTTATTAAAAAAAACTTCCATTGGTAATACATTGTTATTCAACAACATCCCATCCAAAGAGAGAAATAATTAAATAATCTTCTAATGTTCTTCATCATAGCATTGCTCTGGCCATTGGTTTTGCTTTCTGTTTCAGTACCTTGGCAGGTGAATGTCACATTTAAAGCCCGTCTCCTTTCGTTTGGAAGTCCGTTCCATAGTCCAGAGGCAGGCTACTTCATTAAGAAAACAAATAACCCAACAAATCCCATATTTTATATAAACAGGAGAAAAAAAAAAGACTTTCAATGTACATATTAGATGTATACACATTTACAGGTTACGGACAGTCATTTCCCCAGTTCATTCAGCGTAATCCAAAACCATTTAGAGGAAGAAACAAACAACAACAAAAAAATTCCTTGACTGAATCAAGTCAGGTCCTCATTTCAAAGTAGAACGAAACCATCATCCAAGCCTTACTTTTTCAAAAAGACACTGAAGTCAAGAAAAGGTCTTCAAGCAGTTGTGAAAGAATGGCTCCCGTCATCCACATCGCACTCTGGTTCAAGTAACGTCTCTTCTCTGCCCTTCATGGCCGTGAATATTGGACAAAAAAATAAGCTCAGTTTCGGGTCCAGGCTACAGAATGTCGATGGCTTGGTGTCGTTTTCCATAGTCCACAGCACGATCTCCCGGAACCTCTCGGTCTTCGTCGTCTGAAAGGAAGTAAAGCATTAAAAAAATGACAAAAAGACAACTTTTGAGTAGTAAGGTGGATGTAGATCACTGGAATAAAACTGGAAGTGAGGAGACAGCACTGTAGCTTTTCAGCGAGGGACCACAGACACATAATGCTACACAGAAAACAAGACGCTGATGGGGAACCGGAGCACCCTTGCCTGGACTTCCCAGTTTCTTCCACTTTTCCACTTTACAGAACAGTCTGGCAGAAACACTCAAAACAACACACAGACAAACATTAACAGACATGTACATTTACTCAAAGGCTGTTTTCACACTTGGTTTGTTCTCTAAGCTCAGAGCCAGAGGTGATTTTCGAGCACTGCCTCTTACTTTTATACATATACAAACAAATGAGCTATTATTTGGTAGACTTAGGCCAACTGACAAAGGGACTCAATAGTTTCTATTTATCATGACTGTCAATCAAGTTGGATGATTTTATTCTTAGAAAAAACTTCAGTGGCGGCTTCGAGATACACAATAGTAATTATATCCGTCTAGTAACCAGATTTCTCTGCATGTGTAGTCTAAGTCCTAAACCAGCCCTGATACTTAGTAGTGCAAGTTTCTTTTTTCTGAGGTTACGCTTGCTAAGGATGTATAGCTGTATTTCATTCCATTAAGGCTTTCTCTTGCAAAACATGAATAAGAGCCTACAAATGTATATGATAGAACAAAAAATATAATATTCAACAGTAACAGTAGCCTTGAATGATTATAGGCTTCTAATATAAACAGGCTATTAATATAAATATAAATAATATAAACAGGCTTCTAATATAAACAGGAATGTGTGATTTTGGATTATGATACTGTACAAAACAATACTTCAGATTCGTCTAATCCTTCAGAGTCTAAACAGCAAATGCATTTCTGCGAGAAAACGTTAAGGTGTGATTGCGTGGTTGCTATAAAAAAGTATTTGGAGACAACCAAACTGGTTTTATCGACTGAAAATGTTTGCCTTTTCAGGCAGTCTCTAATTCACGATGTTTCAGTTCAGAAACGGACACATTACCTTTTGATCTTCTGGGGATAGGAGGTGTAGAAATTGTGCCTATTTTGGCTCGAAAAAGAATTACTTAAAAAAATAATCACACTAATTAGCCTTTTGAAATCAAATCTCTAAAATCTCCAGTAGCAACACTGTAGTAATGCAGAAACTGTTCCAGCTGAATAGTGACCTGAGACTAACCATATAACAAATGCTTCATGGAGGTAATTATAGTTCAAGACAGTTTAAATCAATGTTAACTGCAAAGGCCTGTTGTGGCTCTCATTCCCAAACAAGCAGGCACACACAAATAAACCAGTTAAACTTCATAAACAAGTAGAATCAAGTCTGCTCTTGTCTAACTGGTAGAAAAACCTGTAGCCTGAAACTCTTGTCCTTTGCAGATAAGACACTATGGTTTAAATTATACTCAAAGAGGGAAACTGTAAGAAATTCCAAGCTAAAAGGTTCTTCATACGCCAAGAGTGAACATGTAGTAAATTTTGTAAGCTGGTTCTGTTCACAGACTTTATTCCTGATTTTGAATGGCTGATCAAGGTTAAGCTTAATCTAATCTGGGGAAAAAACACCCAATTAGTGGGCTTTTACCAAATTCACAGAATTCACAGAAATTTTTTTAATTGTATCTCACCCCGATGGCACAAAATGTTTCCCCCGGTACATTTCCCCACCCCCAAACAAACCTTCAGCAAGTTTTTGAGGCACATGGGTATGGCTTCTGCTTTCACAAGAGCTAACTCAAGATTTGGATATTCAGGAAGGTGTGAAAACACCCAATCAGTGTGACAAATGATGCTGCAAATACATTCAGCGGTGTGCAAAAAGCAAAGCGGAAGCTAGGACAGCACATAGCACAGACGAGAAAAGCTGAATAAAGCATACTTGTAACAAAAATAAGAAAATAAAAAATGAATAAAAACCACACACATACACACACACACGAAAAACCAACACACACCACCCTTCCCATCAAACCTTTCACTCAAACGGAAGCATCAAATGAAAGAATTTCGGTGCAGTAAGTCAGGGGTGTAAATATTCTTCATTAAATATCTTTTAAATACCTAAACACACCTTCAAATGGATGCTTCACAATCTGTCTATGTATTTTTACACCCCAAACTAATCTGGCAAAGCAAGATGCTGGCAGCAGAAGCAGCAGCGGCGGCGGCGCAGGCAATGGTGGGTAAGGGAGGGAGCGAGAGGAGGAGGAGGAGGAGGAGAGAGGATGGAGGAGCGACACGGAGCATGTTCCCCGGGCTCACCTTGGGCGTCTTCCTCACCGCCATCGCCGTCCTCCTCCTCGTTGTAGGCCAGTTCGGCCTGTTTGTCGGCCTCGTACTCGCCAACGTTGCCATCGTCCCCATTGTAGTCCGCCAGCTTGGAGCCGTGCTGCGGATCTACAGGGGATTCGTTCTCATCAAAGAAGCGGTCTGCAGAGGCATAGCAGGGCCCCGTCAGGAAGAAGGGAGAGTGGGCGAAGAAAATAAGACGAAAAGGAGGGGGGGCAGAGAGAGAGAGAGACAGAGAGAGAGACAGAGAGAGAGACAGAGAGAGAGACAGAGAGAGAGAGAGAGAGAGAGAGAGAGAGAGAGAAAGACAGAGCGAGAGAGAGAGAGCAAAAGAAAGCAAGAGAGTGTGAGTGGGAGAGAGAGAAAGAAAGAGAGAGACAGACAGACAGACAAAGACACACATCCACACACACGGTCAGACAGAGGGGGGGGGTGTTAGGAAGAGAGGCCAGTTAAGGACACAGGTGTGAGCAATAGGAGAAAGAAGCAGATCAGATCAAAACAGGAAGGTTATAGGAAGGTTATAAAATTGTCAAGCCAAGATATATGAGGTGCCTGAAGTTCATTTTTTTAGTCTCCTATAGAGCTACCACCATTAAACTATTTTTTTATAAACTCCAGTAATCTAAGATTTTCATACTGTAAAAACAATCTGGCTATTGGTCTTTTACAGTAAATATCAAAGCTTGGCGAACGCAGAGTCTACGTGTACTTTTTCGCCACACAGGTGGGCTATAAAGTAGAGTTCTTTGGAGTACTTAAATGGCCTTACATGTTCTGATAATCTTAATTTTTGTCCTTTTAGATAAACAAAGCAGATTCCTCAGTTTTACTACTGCTAGCCCTGGGTAAGCTCCAGTGCAAAACTAAGGAAACAATCCACAGACACCAAACATGGCTAATCGACTATACTATGGGTCATTTGGGGGAGAACATGGGAAGGTATTGCGTAAAAAGGTGGAAAAACTCATTACCAGGAGTAAAGGCAATGACAAGACTGGCAGAGGAAGGTTGCAGAGGAAAAGATGAAGAGACTGGTGGGGTTGAGGGGGCTGCAGTGAGGCGAGCGGTGCTGAAGCCAGGCAACATTACTCCCAAACTCATCAAAATCATGATGCATGCGCACATGTGGAGTCCTAAGAGCGCAGCACTGCTTTAAGATCAGCAGTCTGTTAAATAAGGGCCCTCTGGCTTTAGTAGAAGGCCTTGCATGATGTGACTGTCTTTTTATAGTTTGGCCTGGACAAACATGACCCTCCCCACACACACACAGACACAAATGTACGCCCCTCCCCTCTGTCCTCTACTCACTCTGCCGGTGTCGAACGGGAGCAGCAGGTGCGGCGTCTCTGCTGTGGTGAGGCTCGATGGGGTTGGGCAGAACTTGCGCAGGGTTCGGCGGAGGAGGCAGTGCCGCTCCCTGGCCCCGCTGGGCATCAGGACCTGGAGGGGTACACATCAAAATCAGGTCACACTTCACAGATCAAAAGCTCCCCAACAGCTGGATCAGTGTAGCTCATAAAGGATTTGATCATTTGACAATTATCTGGTGAGTTGAATCAGACACACTGAAAGGAACCCAGGAAGACCTCAGTGTGTGAGACAATAAGTTGTTAAGAATACACTAAATTAAATGAACCATGAAAATACATGGCTTTATTTGAGATGTCGGACATTACACTACTGTTATTTAAGTTGCACAAATGACACTGAGAAGATCGAAAGGTTGCAATTGAGCAAAAACCCTGTTTTGGCCCGAAGATGCAGCTTAAATGGCAAGAAATAAATGAAGTGATTTTGAGTGAATAGCCTGTTGCTTCCTGTTTTGTAATTTTCTTACCGGGTTTAAATAACGATCCTTATGTATGACTGTGTGCATTATAACATTATGATGTGCAACAGTCACCCAAGTGCAATATCGTTCTTATTGGGTATTAAAACACCATGCAATATCTTATTATGTGCAGGTGTCTTACCATGTGCAGTATCATGTGACAATTTTCTAAATGGGTGCAAAATTACTTAATTATGTGCAATATCTTGTGTGCAACAATCTTACATGTGTAATATCACTTCTTATGTTAATATTACTGATCTACTACTGATATCAGCTACGTGCAATAACATATTCCTAACCACCATCTGTGTCGTTACATTTCACTTTAAATGTGTTACTTATCTATAGTATTTATACTATACACAGTAGGGGTGTAACGGTACAGAAAGGTCAGGGTTCGGTTCACACTATAGTTCTGACATCACGGGTCGGTACGGTTCAGGATACAGTGAAGTTAAGTAACAAAGATTCTAAAGAATGAGGCTTGGTTTGTTTTCGTTTATTTTAAATAAACAGCAGTGTATTAACCAGTAAACACACACTC
>JBBPCY010000039.1:15682195-15701199 GCA_037974405.1 Brachyalestes nurse
AGAGAGAGAGCGAGAGAGAGAGAGAGAGAGATAGAGAGAGAGAGAGAGAGAGACAGAGAGAGAGAGAGAGAGAGAGAGAGACAGAGGGAGCGGTGTGTTGTGGGTCCTGGAGTGTGGAGAGGTGAGGATGTGTTAATCCTCTTGCTGTATGAAGGAGGGATGGTGAAAGAGTGGAGCCGTGCAGGAGGCGCTGCCCGCTGTAATCCCCAGCTTTACACGCTGTAATTCTGCTGGGGGCTGCAGAGGGAACACACCGGTGCCCAACACCTGGAACACACACACAGCGCCACTCTCACACACACTCACAAGCACAGCTCCACCTCTGGACCCCCACTGTCACCGGTCTGGAGTCTCTCTGTAAAACCTGCACATCTCTCAGTGCTGTATTTATTTAACCTCATGCTAAAACGTGCCACATTCACCAGAAAGCTCCACTGAAGGCCTCCAGCATGTCCATCCAACACAGAGGGGCTACTTCACACCCAGCCTGACTTCAGTTACACCTGAGGCATTCTTCAGCATAACCATAAAGTCACGATAAAGCACCAGGACACGCCCACCAAACTGGAACAGCCTTTTCATGTGTTAGTGAAAGTCAAAACCAATGCAAACTTTGTCATCTCAGCTACAAACTGTATTTATACAGTGTATTTGTACACATATTCTAACACACAACTACAGACTGCACAGATACAGACATATACACAAGAATAATATCCAATATAGCAAAAGTTACAATAAAACATTTCAGAAATACTTTATAAATGCTTAGTACTAAATATACCATGCTGTTTTACAGAAAAAGGCTGAGGTCAGTAAATGTGGTGGACATAAATACCATAAATAACTAGACTGCATTTCCACAGAGAAAATGCAAAGTGTTTTTGCTCAATGCAGCAGTCGTCTGACCCTTCCTGTCCTGCTTCTTCTTGATGAGGCCTGAGGTTGACTACCGAGTCTCGTAGCTGTGACCTGAAGAAATTTTGAAATGGGCCTGCCGCCAAGAAACACTCTAGAAACTCCATAGCAACCATCTCCTAAACCATAGCAACCACCCAGAAACAGCTCTGTTCCAATACCTTTGGCCATATAGTTTAGTTCAAACAGGTGTGTTCCAATACTTATGGCCATATAGTCTTGCATGACACCTGTGTCCCATTACTTTTGGCCATATGGTTCAGTTTAAACAGGTGAGTCTTTGGTGGCTTGAGGTGTCACATGAGGTTTCATAAGGCTGGTCACTGTCTGGAGCCTGAAAGTCTCTTCTTCTGAAACTGCATTCATTTCAATGGGGTTAAAAAAATGAATGGAGGTGAATGGGGTAAAAAGGGATGAGCGAAAGAAAAGGAAAAGAGTGCAGGTCATCACCGACCGCGTTTGTGTGTCGGGGACGTTGGCCTGAGGGACCACATGAAGTTTGGTGGGTTTCGGACGAAGCGTGTCCGAGCAGGACTATCTGAAAGGTGAGGATTTGGGGGGGTGCCAAAACCTTTGCAAATCAGTTTTGCTGGAAAAACGTGAATAACGCACGAACGACAAAACGTATCAAAAAGCTGTGAACAAGCCATTAACTTCGGATCGGTCCGGACGTGTCAGAGTTGGAACGGTGTCTCTATCTCGAAAGCTCTGGGAGGAGTAGGGGGCCATAAAACGGGTGAACAATTTATCTTGTTTTAAGAACATGCCATATTTGTAAAAAAAAAAAAAAACAACAACAAAAAAAACATTTATCTTGTTTCAGGAAATAAAGAAATAATTGCTTGATTTGGGGAGAAATTAACTTTATTGCTACAAATTCATATTTTCCATGTAAGGAATCAGGAAAATGAAATGCATTAATGAAACAGACTAGAACTTAGAGGGTTAAATATATGTACTTTAACCCTTTGGCGCATAGCAGTCACTACAGTGGACAGCTGTTTAAAAGTCATTATCTCCTAAATGCAGTGGTTTCTATGGTGGAATCGTATATCAGCCGTTAGAATGCTCTCTCCGGCTCCCCTCCATTGAAGTTCATTCAGTTGTTAGTTGTAACTATAAGTGAACTGTGACAGAGGGCTCTGTCTAGCTCACCATAACTCAAAGATTTACTCATAGATTTACTGCTACTACCTTGGGGTGCACACCCAGTGTTATTAGCAGGGTTACATAAACACACATACACATGAAACATATACTTACTAGTTGGAGTGTTCTGCTTTTGTCTGTCTTGTGTGTGTTCTGTCTCACCTTCCTGCAATCTGTTTTGGTGTTTGCTCGGTCGTGTTTCTTTGGGAGGATTGGATTCTGTGTGGGGTGCCATGACAGGCCAACCTGAGCAGTAGCAAAGGTAGGCTACTTCAGTACTGTCTGGCTTGTGCAGACATTTATACTAATGTGGAGTGTTGTGTTTGTCAGTAACATTAGGACTGACTTATTTATGAATGGTAATATTCATTTAACATAATTGATTGAATGTGGTAAAATGGTACAACCTGGGGAAGGGGTTGGGTATAAAAGGGATGCTATGATCATTCTGTGGGGGAGAGTGAGCAAAGTACCAGCTCAGGTAACCTTGTATGTTACAGATTGTGGCTGTGGCCTAGGACTTGATGCTTTGAAACATTTCTTTGTATTATTTCTTTTGGTTGGTTTTCTTAATTTATCAAAGTGTTTTGTTTCTTTAGTATTAATATTTTTTTTTGTTAAAGAATTATTGGCCAGCAGTATTTATATTCTACATTTTTTCAACCTTTTTGGACTGGTTGGGTGCACTTAAAAAAAAATAAAACACCTTGCACTAAAGTGCTGTTGTGGTGGAGCCTGTGCTTTGGGGAACCGACAACTGAGCTGAGTAACTTTGTGACAACATATTACAAGGCACATAACTAATGTAAATGTAATAGATGGAAATCTTTCAGGACAGATTAAGTTAAGCACAGGAAAAAATAAACAGTGATATTTTAACACGTCAGTGACTGAAATGGATCGTTATGAGGAAGGTACTTTTTTGAGTCTATTAGCTCTCAGACCAAGAACGTTAACAATGACATTAATGATAGAATATCATAAAAATATGATGCTAAGCATTGATCATATATCTAACCTCATTGACATGTATGGAGCTAAACACTTACCACTAGGTTTAGGCAGAGTTGGTGGTGGGGCTGGGGGCGGGGCAGCTGGGGTTACCGGGGGAATGGGGCTGACCTTGTCCAGTGACTCCGCCCTAAAAACACATAACAACCAATAATAATCAATAACCTCGAAGTAGCTCCACATGGGAACGGCGTCACAGGGCAGCAGCCAATCAGCAGCAAGGGGAAATGAATAACGTTCTCGGATTGGCTACTTTCAAACCTCCCGCCTCTGAGTACAGCGGTATTTTACCGTTCTTTGTGTTCTCAACAGTATCAAAAAATGTATAGTTATATTTTATTTGGAAATGTAGCTGAATTTACATTAAAATGTATGTTGCAAAATTAATCAATTATATTTCTCTTAAAAGTTTAGCATGAAATATGAAGAGAAATATAATTGAAAAATGAAAAATTATATGTTGCCACCAAAAAACCAAAAGAAAAACAAACAAAAAAAAAAAAAAATGCAGAGGATATCTGCAGTTTCCGTGAATTTGTGGAGGTTTCCGCAAACAATTATTAGTTCGGTTCTAAGAAAAATAAGCAAATGACTGAGGCTGTGAACTCTGAACCGCGAATTTGCTAAGGGTTTACTGTACTAGGGTTTGAGAAGATATAAGACAGACTGTCTATGATCCGTTAAAGTATAGCCAAGCGTTAGAGTCAGCAAACATACTACTGATCATCCTTAATTACATTAACTGGAAAATACCATTAAAAAGGCCATATGTCTATTAACTGTTCAGAGATGGACAGTTCAGAGATGTATATTCTGAAAAAAATCCAAAACAGGGCAATAAATATCCAGTTTATTTTCATTACTTTCTTTCTATCCTCAAAGTAATTTCCTCTCTGAGCAAATTTTAAAGTCTAAAATTAGAATACACTGTACACATGGTTGGTAGATATTTGTTCTGGTGTGCCACAAGATCAGGCGTGTAACATATTACTTCTAGTGTACAATTAATATAATTGGATTGTGAGTAGTTTATACAGTCAGTAGTTGTGTGTATGTGTTTTACCTGGGATAACTGGAGCCTGGCTGGGCTTGTGGCTGTGCTGGTTTGGTGGCAGGATGCGGCTGTGCGGAGGGTTTGCTGTCAAAGCTTCTGCGGTCGAAGTAGGACAGCTGCTTCTTGTAGTACTCTTCATCTTCATCAGGATCGTAGTGGTTTGCACGGACAATATCGTCAACTTTAGACTGAGGCTGCTGAGGCTCAGGCGCTCTAGGTGTTTGTATGTTTGTTTTTATGCAGTGGTGGAATTGGGAAAAGAAAAGGTGAGATCAGTCACATAGAAAACATAGTAATACACATAACTTATACACTGTGTACAAACACAAAGTAAAGCAATTAATGCTGGGCAACAACTAACATTTTTTAGATGCAAAATTCAATAATTAATTCAAAAGTAGTGTATTGTGCACTTTTATTTTTAAAGTACTGCTACATGAACAAAAGTGCAATTACATTTGGTTTGCAAACACTTAATAAGGAGCTTTTTAGCAGCAGTGTTCCCTTCAACACAGTTACACAGTAACAGTTCAAATATTTCTGTAAATCTCAACTTAAACATTAATTTAATCAAATCAAATATAAAAGCAAAGCTATTTGCCACTGCAGGGCATTCACGTTTTATCTAGTTTGTTATAGAAAAACAAGGTACCCTCAGAGTCCAGAGCATGAGGGGCGGAACCGTTATAGCTTTATAAACATTATAATCCCCCAACTCCCCCCCACCACCGATTCCAAATTCGATAATAACGCTTTAACGTGCCCAGCAATAAAACCCATATAAATGTATTCCTAAATGTGAAGTTTGAACAACTGTACTGCATCACAGCTGCATATGTTGAAATGTCAAATGAGAAATCAATGCTGAGAAGCTTGTCATTTTATAAAACTACCACAAGGTGGAGCATTCAAGTAAAAGACCCTTGAGTTTATGTGATAATAGGCTTGTGCTTACGTTAAGAGATGTAAATGCAAATTAAACATGATTCAGTATCTCTGATATTATTATCATAGCTACTGACCTAAAGGTCTTCTCCTGGTCCAGGTTACTCAGAGAGTTGGCTTTGGGCACAGAGGCTGCACCGGGTTTAGGAACCATGTCTGCCGGCTGAGAGAGAGAGACAGAGAGACAGAGAGAGAGAGAGAGAGAGAGAGAGAGAGAGAGAGACAAACAGAAAGAGAGAAAGAGAAAGCGAGACAGACATTGAGAGTGAGAATGAGAGAGACAGAGAGAGGGAAAGAGACAGACACAGAGAGAGACAGACAGAGAAAGAGTGAAAATGAGAGAGAGAAAGACAGACAGAGAGAGAGAGAGAGAGAGAGAGAGAGAGAGAGAGAAAGAGTGAAAACGAAAGAGAAGGAAAGACAGAGAGAGAGAGATAGAGAGAGACTGAACACTGAAGCCACTGACAGGTGAAGGGAACTACATTTATTATCCTGTTACAGTGGCTCCTGTCGAGGGGAGTATATATTAGGCAGCAAGCAAACAGTCAGTTCCTGTAGTTGATATCTTGAAGGCAAGAATAAGGATCTCATGGTCCGTAGTATGCTTTGAGGAACATGACAAAGACTTTGAAACACTGAAAGCAGGTGCCGAGGTGCCAGACCACCTAGTCCCACCTACAGAGGCCCTGCCTCACAAAACTCCCCTTCAAATAAGCTGGTAGTGACCATCTGATTAAAAGCCACCATCTGATTACTCTGTCATATTCTGACCCAATTTGTCACAAATATTTTTTACTTCTGACCAGTGTTTTATAGAGAGAATGGCAGAATGAATAATGATTACAACTAGATGTATTTCTGTGAGAAAATGAGGTTACAATAACGTTACAATCACTATTGCATGCTTTGTATAGACAATGTATTTCTATATGAGGCAGCTGATGGCCTAGTGGTTGCCCCCAGCGATCAGAAGGTTGTGGGTTCGAATCCCAGAACTGCTAGTGAGCAAGGTACCGTCCCCACACACCGCTGGGCGCCGTGTTCCTGGCTGCCTGCTGCTTTACATGGGTGAATATAGAGAAAGAATTTCGAGGGTTTTCACGCTGTGGCGTGTTCATATATGACAAATGGTCACTTTACTTTACAGAGCCGACACCCCCATAGTGCTGGAGGCCTCATACATGCAACACTATAATACTATAATACTCACCCTGACTGTGGAGTCAGCAGACTCCCTGGCCCGGTCCACAGAGACGGAGCGCTTGTTTTCGAACATTTTCACCCGGGTCAGCACTGACTGCGGCTTCATTGCAGGGTCTTCCTCTGTCTCCGGGGGAGGAGGTGGCAGGGGCTTGGATGCTGCTGCAGCTGTCTCTGGTGGCGATGGGAGGGGTTCGTGTTTGGGAGGGGGTGGGGGCTCGTCCGAGTTCACGTAGCCCCTCTGTGAAGGCTGGCTGTGAGGAGGCCGTGGAGGAGGTGGCTCATAATACTGCTGTTTTGGCGGTTCGGGGGAGCGGGACACAGCTGGAGGGAGGTTGTTGGGTCCGTGGTCGTAACGTGAGCGTCCATCAAAGGACCCTGCAGCCGGGGGAGGAGGCTCATCGTAACGGCCCGGTCCGGGGCCAGGCTTTCCATACCGGGGCCGTCCCGTGTCGTACCCCGTGTCGTAGCGGGATTGAGGTGGGCTGTAGTCGCGATCTGGTCCATCCTGGTAGTTCAGGCTGGGATCATACCTCTGGGATGGTGCCCCCTGGTGGTCATATGCAGGCCACTGCTCTTCGTAGGGAGGCACACGGCTGTCGTACTGCAAATGAGTGTCAATGTTGCGATGCTTCGGTTCCACGTAGGCGTCGTCGTAGCGGTACGGCTGGTGGTCGTAATCTCTGTATGGCTGTTCTTCCTGATAAAGGGGTTGCTGGGAGTAGGGGGGCTGCTTCAGCCCGGGACTCATGCGCACCTTCTCGTCCACGCTGTAGATGTCTTTTTGATACATCTGCCGGATAAAGACAACAGAAGACAAGCATGTTTAAGTCATTATGAAAGAAACACAAAACGTGTAAAATTTAGCAATCAATGGATTTGAATTAGACATTAAACCAGAGGCGATTAATAGGCTGAAGCTTAGAGTCAGAGGAAAGACCTGCAATAGAGGAGACTCAGAGGGGGCCGTTATTGGACAGAGGTAGCCATCATTAGAGTTTACGTTCGAGAAATACAAAACTATGTACACGACACTATAAACTGAAATCATATCTGGGGGACATAAAAACTGCCATAAATTAAAAAAAAGGATCACCGCAACAAAAACCACTCAGCCGATACTGACATGGTTTCACCTCAGGCTAAATAAAAACGTTTTGAGAAGTAGCCTTTCAGCACTGATACCAATCCGGTCGGCAACATCTCCACAGTATTCTTTTGGGAAAACAACAAGGCTACCTTTCAAAGTCAGTACAGGCCGGGGGGAGAAATGAACCTAAAGAAAATCATCAGGTTACGTACTAAAATAACTTAATTGCATTTAAAAGGTACTGTCAGCACTATTTCTACTTCGACAACAGCACAGACCAGAGAAGAAACAAACCCAGGCAAAACAGAGCCATGCAAGAGAGTGCAAGCAGCAGAGGGAAGAACATCGTCTCCTCCCATTGCTTTCAACAAGCAGAGAGCCCTTCCTCAGCCACTGCTGGTTACACACCAAAAATACATAAAAAACCAACACACACACACACAAACAGACCCTAAAACACACACACACACACAGGCCTGGGCGATAAAACAATGACAGATATTTATTTCTGCCCTAAAAACTATGATGGATGTTCTTTAGAGTTATTTTACTGAAATGATTATGCCATTGTCCTTCAATCCAAAATTAGTAGGAAAAAAAGCCTTAAATAAAAAAGGCTACTTCATTCCACTAGGTGGCACCTTTAACTCGCCATTTACTCACAAGAGTATTTTAAGTGGATTTCAAGTAGAATCACTTTCTTACATGTTGTATGACCTACAGTAACTGTAAATTGTTGCTTTCAATAGTTAAAGTACTATTCAGACCTAAAGCCCCAGAATATACATATAATATATTATGTATTCTTATTATATTATATGTAAATTCTGGTGCTTTAGGTCTGAACAGCACTTTATTTCCTATTGTATTTAAGAATGCATATGTATTGTTATTCTTATCTTAATATATATTCTTACATATGCTTTTTTAAGCCATGGGACTAATAAAGGGTTCTCTCATATATTATTTTATAGTATGGAAAAATTAGATGGAAAATTATATTGTGATATAATTTTTTTTGGTCGTATCGCCCAGCCCTCAGCACACACTCGCAAGGAGGCACACAGTTTGTAGCGCACATGCATGGGAGAGGCAGCACACAGGCAGGGCAGACATCAGAAAGAGAGAAAAAGGGCACCAAGCTTGGGCCGTAACCGGGTCGGCCCGAATCCGTCGCCAGGCGGATAGTGTGGTACCTTGGGCTCTGACCCAGGCTGTCCGGTTTGGAGGGGCTCAGGAGCTGGGGGCTGAGCTAGGTCGCCCTGTGGGGGGGCGGCTGGGCCCTCTGTGGCACCACTCAGAAGTGCTACATTAAGGTGGGCACCAGGGGGCGCTGTCTCAGTCAGCGGCTCGGGAAGAGCAGCCTCTGCTTTCTGTGAAGGTGGTCAGAAATGTTTAATACAGCGTGCTCACAAATTTTCCTACTGCACCTGAACTCCACCTTTATCATCATCATCATCTTCTCAAGTTACTGATGAACCAAACCTTCTACAGTTACGCCTATCTGGACCTGACATAGTGCAGCACAGTTCTGACTGTGTGATGAGCAATTTCTTCCATGGTATATCATAAATGTATAACCTTATTTTTAAAGGAAGTAGCAACACATCATTTTCCCAATAATACCTGTCATCAGTTTGTCGCCCTATCATCTTCACTATGCTCTTCCTCAAGCTCATCTGTCCTTCAACACATCTGGCTCACATCTACGTGTGTGTGAAACTTTACCAAAAGCGAAAGTATTTTGTGTTCCTGATCCTGAAAGCATTTTTCTGTACCAAAGGGGTGTGGAATCAATCTCACGCAAGAATCTACAACTGGACAAGTTTCTGGTTTATATATACACACATATACGGATTTGTATTTGATTCTAGCATATGGTACAACATTTTGGCTTTTATCCTTTTGCTAACACATTAGATAAGACACTTTGGATATCACTTCGGATATTGGACCCATATAGATACATACATACATGGTAATAGGTTTAACACTGATAATTCAGTCATGCACATTAAACTCTCCAGTAATGATATCAGTTTGATTGACAGGGGTGGGGGACAGAGCTAACAGCTAAACACAGCGGTGCTTCATTCCACTGTAGGTGAGGACACTGATGAAAAGAACTACAATAGTCACGTAAGGATGAGAGTTCACAGTTACTTGGGTAGGGTTCAAGAGCCATATTGTTTCTTGTCTCCAGAAATGACCAAAAAAATCACACACACACACACACACACACACACACACACACATACGCGCACACACACAGACAAACACACAATACAATAAATGTGTAGTAATAATACGTATTTGAGTGTCATAATGTCAGGTATTGCAGCAATACTGTTTGAAAAGACCCCATTTTTAAAAGTTTCAGAAGCGCCTCCATAACCCTTTCCTGAAGGACATCATAGCCTCCAGGCAGCAGGGGAGGTGAGCGGCTCTGAGAAACGCTACCTGCTGCGGCGCGGGGGCCTTGAAGCCGGCCGGTTCGATACGGCTCAGTGCGTCCGACCTGTAGACGGGGTAGCCGGGGGGCTGCTGGATGACAGGCGGCTCCTCACGGACGGGCTCGGATGAACGAGTGATGGCCGGCTCGCATGGCGGTCCTGTGTCGTCGTTCAGCGTCTCGTCCAGCTCCTGGTCGGTGTAGGCGCCGCCCTCCGTGTCCGTGTCCTCGTAGTCGGACGTGTGGCGGCTGTCCGTGCTGTACATGCTGTATTCGCTGCCCGGAGCAGACAGGTAGGACAGACGGTCATCGTGAAGGTCCAGGTCATCCTCAGGAGCACCGTCCGCCTGGAGGAGAGACAGAGAAAGAGAGCGAGAAAGGGAGAAAGGAGGGAAAAACAAAGAGAAAAATCGATGGAGAAGGGCAGTGAGAGAGAGAGACAGACGGAAAGAGAAGGAAGTGTCAAGGAAGGTGGGAAATAGAGAGAAGAGGAAAAGTGTGTGTGAGAGAGAGAGAGAGAATGAAATCAAAAGGAACAACATTTTTAAAGAAGCCAGAAACAAGTTACACACAACAGTGAAAAAGTCAACATTGTCAAGAATACAGAGAAACAGCGACAGGAGACTCACCTTTCCTTCTGAAACCCAGACCAGCTGGTTCTGCTGCTGCTGGATGTTCTCCTTCAGCGCTCCGTACCAGCCCTCGTTCATGTTGTTCATGTTTATTGTGGCTGTTTCAGGGAGAAAGAGGCGATACAAGATCAGTCAGTTTAATTAATGGACATACTGAATCTCTACTTTGTGTTCAGCATTCATTTGCCCTTTCAGGGGACATCAAGCAGCTGCAAGCAGTAAGAACACAGATACTGGCAGTATTCATTTGCTATGAACTAATTAAAAAAAAGTACACATCCTGGTGTGTAAAGGGGCGGTCCTAAAGTATTTTGAATGACCGTTCTTTCTCTCCATTCCACACGGGGACTGATTTTAGGTTTTTTTCCTCCATTTAGCAGAAGTAGTGACTGATTAGTAGGTAGATTAGTGCTGGCATATTTGCTGTTACTATTATTATTAGCACATGGAGCACATAAAATGCTGGGGTGTGTATGTCTGTGTGACTGACTCACCGTTGTAGAATATCAGCACTTTAATTAACCATAAGGATTCAAACTAGAAGATGTATGTACTATCCTGGGACCCTCTCTATCTGTCACTCAAACACATGTAAACAGACTCACACTCTCAAAACATACAGTGTCACGTTTTCTCCTGCACATTCACTCTTTCTCACCGGTGAAGAGGTGGTGGTTGTTTTTCCTCAGTTTAAGAGCTCGCTCGTACAGTTTCCTGGCACTCTTCCTGGACTCAGGGCACAGTCTGGTCCTCATGTTTTTAACGCCCTGCTTGCTATCCGGGTTCAGGAACACGACGATGGGGTACCACTGCGCGTAGTTCAGCCGGTCCACCGCGTTGGGTGTGATGTCCAGCACAGCATGCTTATCCTGCAGAAATGTACAACATTTATTGTCTACCAGCATTTGGCAATTTGGTGTTTAGAACTTAGAATTAAGTATCAAATGTTAATGCTGTCAGTGTGAATGCTGTCTTGGTCTGCTGTAGCATTAAGATTGTCCTTCATTGGAAGTAAGGGGCCTAGACCAAACCCTGAAAAACAGGTGTGTCCCAATACTTTTAGCCATATAGTCTAGTTAGGAAGCAATGCAGCATGTGTGTATAACAGGTAGTACGACTGTGTCTTCAGGGCTCAGCCAGCAAAGGGCAGTAGAGTTCTGTGCTATAACTGCCTTCTATTGTATATTTTACACTTTCACTCTCCTCACCTTATCGATGATCTGCTTAATGGTGTGAAGACGAATGATACCGGAGCTGCGCTGATCTGTTCCTGCATCTCTGGGCTCGCTCTCTGCACAGCAGACAGAACACACATCGTTACAGGATCACATCACAGTTTACAGTCCAGGACTTCCACTCATGCTCCACTTTAGCATCCTGAGGTAGAAGCTGCCCTCTCATTCTGATCTGATCTCTTCAAAGCTTAAGTCAAAAATCACAGAGGCTAAAATGACAGAACTAGTGTTAGATCAGCAGAAAAGGGGCAGTTTTTACTCAGACAGCATTCAGTGAGATCCGAACTCCGTATGGATGTGCGCATGCGGCAGCATAAACAATGCCTAGGTCTTGTTTCACGTGTTCTACGACTGTTACATCACATTTTGTAAGAGTGAGTGTGTGTGGATAATTACACGGTTTCATGTGTGACGTTTTAAAGGGCAATTAGTGTCACTGTGAAGTTTTATATGTGTCCTGTGTATTAATTTAGGGAGTGAGTGGTGATTCACTTTCACTACATCATCATCATGGGCCAAAAGAACTATGCAACACAGAGACTAGCTGGAGGCTGAGGGTTGTGTACGACTGTTTGAAACATATAAATAAAGGCCATAGATTGACACTTTTTTCTATTTTACCCATAATAACAAGTACATTTTTCCATGGTCTTGAGCTGTCACTATGACAAGATAAGAAATGTCACTGAGCAAATTATTGAATCTGGTTATTTCAAGAAAATATTTTTTTCAATATTCTTTCTAAGTTGTTCTTATGAGAAAACCAAGTACGTGTACTGTGTCACTCTATGGTCTTTTTTTGGCTTCTGGCAGAAAAGGGACTAATTCAAATGATCATCTAAAGGCCTTAAAAGACCACAGGCTCTAAGATTTAGGGAGGAATACAAGCCTCAACCAGCTGCTCAATACTGCATTCATCCAGGCAGCAGCAGCAGCAGCAGCAGCAGCAAATGATCATATAAATTCATTCCAGTAAAAAAAACAAAAGGCCACGAAAATCAAAGCAATTGCTAGGAATGAGAGTCAATGAGTTATGTGGCCTCATTCACACTTCTGTATGACTAGGGTTTGGTGCTGTTGACCGCATGAGCACGTTTTTGGAGGGGAGGGGTCAGGGAGAATCATTCCAAGCAGACATAAATCTGGGCAACTAAAGCCAACGTTCTTAATGTCATAAAGCCACGTGTCTAGCACTATCAATCAAGCAAGCCAATGCAGTGAGTGACATACTTTCCCCTTCTCCAGGGTGCTGTGTTTCTGCAAGGCAAAATACAGTCATGAAGCAAAAACGTTATGCAAAAACCAAACTGCCAAGTGTGGAATCACTTCATAAGCTGGAGGCTAAGTGCACTCAGATTAATTGAAAGCGGACAACAAAAGAGCTTGTTACTTTGTTACAATAGCGCCAAACGCGTACAGAGCTAGGGATATTCCTTGGACAATGTGTACAGCAACTAGACGGATTAGTACACTGAACAGGCATGGCCAGGACAGTGCGTCTTACCAAAAAAGGTGTGTGTGAGAGTGGTAAACTGACACTTACTTGCTAGCTCAAAGAGATCAGGAACCTCTCTGGCCAGTTTCTCTCGGGCGACATCCGCGATGGGCCCAAATATCACCACGGGCCGCAAGAATCCGGCTGGAGAGAAGAGAGAGTCAGTTAATATTACTAGTCCATTGATTACCAGATTAACAAAAATGCATCAATGTAATACACAACTCGGAGCTTATTTAAGTACAGGGGGTCCTCGAGTTATGACACAGATCCGTTCCTTCGACAGTGATGTAACCCGAATCGTGGTGTAACTGGAAACACACTCTAGCCTCAGTCACCTACTGATCCTAACACAGTTGTAAAATCATAAAAACACAACTAGGCCACAGAAAAGGGAAAAGGAAAACTTCCTCACTCATACGTCGCATTACTGCGTATTCTTCCGCCGCGCAACCAAACTAGTTCACCCACGTAGTCCATGAGTACGACACTAATGGTGTAAGGCAGGTGGGATTGGGAGTGGGCGTCATAAACTCCAAGTGTCGTATGTCGAGATTATTGTGACTCGAGGACCCTGTATCCACTTAAATAGTAAAATTACGCATCGAAGCAGATAAAGTTTATTACAGGAAGTAATACATAGGACACCTGTGCTGGAACGAGCTGCTATAACAACTCCTTCCACTGTTTTACCATCAGAATGCATAGACTTTGCATGTCAGTGCCATCAGATCTAAATGTCGTGAAAAAAATTACATTAACCCAAAAGAGAGCTGTGGAAGTGGGCCAACACACCTTCCCTGAGCACAACCCTTTCATAAGCGGGGAATTTGGTCTGCACAGGCTGAGCGGACAAGTCTTCTCGGCTCTTCCTCAGATTCCTCTTGGAGCTGCGAAGGCCACGGAACCTCCAGAAGTCGGCTCGGTCGCCGCCTGGAGTTTTAGGCAGGGTGTACTGGACGCTGGACAACTGCTCTGCCCTGAAGATGATAGAAGGGGTACATTAAAAACACTACAGCCTAGACACATTTACATTATTTAGCAGATGCTTTTATCCAAAACGACTTCCATTCCTTAACTACAGGGGACCAGGGGCAACCTGGGGTTAAGGGTCTTGCTCAGGTGGTCTACTGTAGGCAGGATTAGAACCTGAGATGTCTTGGTACAGAGGCAAGTATCCTACCCACTAGACCACCACCACCTAGACACGTAAAAGCATTTCACAGACTTTTATGACACAAAGCATACAGATTCGAATCCAGTCAGTAATGTGCCATCATCATACAGCACGGACACCCAACTGGGAGACAGACGTCAACAGCAGCGAGAATCTCATTGAAGCCAACAAAGCATAAAGTGTAGGGGACATTCTTGTCATTGCAAGTTCCCTTTAAAACATGAGCCTTCTACCACAAAGCAGACAGGCTGGTGACAGCTATTATTTCTGTGGTTTACTATCATTATCACAGCAGCATGGAATCCCAGTGAAAGTGCCACAGTTCCAACAGTGATGGGCCAAAATTACCATTATTACCAACAGCCATGTGTTACATTACATCAGTCTGGCAGAGGCTTTTATCCAACATGACTTAACAATTTGAGGAAACACTCAGGTTTCATGACAGTGTGAGAACCAGAGGAGAGTTCTAAGCGCTAAAATCTTTATGTAGGAGGTGTTCTCTGAACAGACGAGTCTTCAGGAGGTTCTTGAAGATAGAGAGAGATTCTGCTGCTCTGGTCATCTTTGGCTGCTCATTCCACCAGCGGGGGAACCAGAATGAGACCAGTTGCTTATAACATCTCAAAAAAACACCCCTGATATTAAATGAGGATTTCAACAAAGAGGCTTTATATATTCATCATCATGACAAAAACAGCCTGATAATCCATTTGAAGGTGTGTGATACCACTGAAAATAATATTAGATCATATAGGAACTGCCAGCCCACATGCGCTCAAACAAGCAAGAACAGTAACGTTAGGAAGTGAGTTTGGTAAAACTAAAAGCCTTCGGGGAATTTATCAGTTACCCACATATAACGATGACGCAAAGTTTCCATGCTGTGCAATAGAAGTGAGTCTCAGCAGGAAACACAGCAAAAGAAACGGATATTTAAAACAAAGTGAGAAGAGATGTTGTTAACTGCCTCTTGTGCAGTCTCATACATATAGTCTTCCTATTATTCATTCTGGAAAGTTTCACATATGCCTTTCACACTGTTAACACTTCAGTATTGTCTATTTATTGTATTGTTTCTGTCATTCCTCACACCTTGTTTAATACTGTACCTGCCTCCTGTGCATTATCATAATTATGGTGCAGCACTAGTGACTCTGGAAGGTTTACACCCCGTTCACACTCTTCTGTTACATTGTATTACTGTACATTAGAGGTGTGAACCTTCACAGGCCTCACAATTCGATTCGATTATGATTATCATGTCAACGATTTGATTCGATTCGATACCTCGATGCATCCCATCAATTTTATACATGACTTCACATTGTTCTGTTTTCAAATTCAAGCAGTGAGATGTAAGCTCCCGTTTTTATCCAACAAAAATTGTAAACAGAAATAAAGAATATAGACATCGCTCATCAAAATGTAAACAGAAATTGTGCCCATAGCATTAAATTGTAACCAATGTAAGTAGTCTAGGCCCAGCCTACATCTTCAGTGAATATGGTCAGTCTTCAAAAACTAAACATTCTGCAGTGCTACTTTTTAACTAGATTTTTAAAATAAAGCAATGTCATTATGATATAATCGATTATGACCTGCCACTGCATCGATGCATCATTGTCCATGTCTGCATCGCAATGCATCGATTACATGATTAATTTCAACACCCCTACTGTACATTGTTGTGGTGTCTGTATTGTTTGTATTGTAGTAACCTGCAGTGTTGAATGTCGTAAGTTGCTATCTGTTGTTATCCTTAGAGAAATGTCTCCACACTCTCCACATGTACGTGTACAATAAAGCAACCTTTGCAAATACCCTGAATGCAAAAACACGTCTCATGCAGTTTTTTTAGTGGACTCTAAACTACAGTGGTTAGAAACTGTTCAAATAAACAATCTATGTTGTTGTACCTGTTCTTGTTAGGAATAATGCCCCTCTCCACCTCCTGGTGGTTCTTGCCAATGCGGATGGCCAGCCAGGAGCCCAGCTTGCCGTTATATAGTGTGTCCACCACCCTGAACACCTCGCCCTTGTTAAAGCTCAGACCATACGGTGACTCTTTCTCATATTCGAAATGGGTCCGGATGTAGAAGGAGTCGCCCACGTCCGATTCCACAATTCGCCGATACACTGGAAGAAAAAAGGCCATATATTTAATGTACTGAATGTGTATTGATTACTGAAGAGAGTGGCACATAAAATCACAGCTGCTTTTGTATCTTGAACAGCTTCACAAAATGTGTAACTGGTTAAAACTGCAAACATGATACAATACTCAACTAACTGCTTGGCTGCTCTATTTATTTCTATTCATTTGCCTTTTTATGGATGTACAATCTGAACTCAGACTGGTAACAGACACTTGAAAGTTTAGCTAGATTTTGTTTGTTTTTTGAAAATAAGCACACATCCTCAACAAAGAACATACTTCTGCACTTTTATTTCTTGAATTTAAATAAACTCTAGCCTGTGTGAAAGTTATTTTATGTTTTCCAATATGTTAACCTGTATTTACTTGTAAGTACAACTGTAAATGTAATTTAGCTGGGTGTTCAAACCACTGACAGCATTAAAACCACTGACAGGTGAAGTGAATAAACTTGATTATTTAGAAACTGCTGAATAAGTTAACGCTGGCTCTGATACAGAGGTGCCAGAACAAACAGAACATTGCCGCTTGTAGCATAAGAGACCGCAGAGACACAAAGCGTCCATGCTGACCACTGTTCACTGCTAAAGATGCCTACAATGGTCCTGGGAAACGATGGACATGCTGGAGAACCTAGTCTTATCCACTGAAGGCTTCACCTAGCAACGTCCCAGACTTAAAGTAACATCTTGGTGCCAGATACTATAGCACACCTCCAGAGGTCTTTTGGAGTCTTGGATGCCAGACCTCAACAGGTCAGACCTGTTTTGATGGCACAAGAGAGACCTACACAATATTCAGCAGCTGGTTTTGATGCTATGACTGTTGTTGTGGCTTAATTACAGTCTCCAGTTGCTTCTTATTCACTTATACTATCCTTTTCATTTATTATTTAGATTTCAGGTTACCTAAAAACAAACAAGAAAATAAACAGACAGAAAAATTAAAGGTTGACCCATTTGGGCAGCTGGTGGCCTAGTGGTTAGGGCATTGGCCCTGCAATCAGAAGGTTGTGGGTTTGAATCCCAACTGCTAGAGATCCGCGGGCGCCCCTCGCAGGTGGCACCCCCCAGCTTCACTTGGTGAATGGGTTAAATGCAGAGAGAGAGCGTTCACACTGTGTGGTCTGTCCACACGTGACTATAAGGGTTAATAAATTAAAATTAAATTAAAAACCAAACAATTATATTCATGGTTTCTTTGCTGCCTGTTATTTTTTTCTTTGGCCTGTTAAAAAAAACAACAAAAAAACCCCTAGAAATCCGATATAAAACACACTTACAAACTTTAAGAAATTTTTTCTTGTTTTGTTCACTTCATCTGAACTTAGAAAAACATTCCTTTGGGAACTTAAGAGCACAGCTGCACCGCCCAGTACACACCCCCACATGCACTTTTAAGTCAATAAACAATAGGCCAGTGGATGAGAGGGAGGAGTGTCTGAGGCCTCCCAGTCCTCCAGCAGACAAACTCACCATCCTTCTTCTTCTGGGCCAGTATGGTGACCTCTTCACCCCTAGGCAGATCCAGCAGGAACAGCACCGCCTCCTCTCGAATGATGTTTGCAAAGTCAACATTATTTACCTGCGCAGAGAAGGAAAGTGGAAGGAGAATGAGAAATAGGGAGAGAAAGAGACATATTTCAGTGCTGCACTGGGGAAGAAATTTGTATATAGAAACTATGTGCTGAAACCTTCACTGCAGTCTGGAATCTGAGGAGTGTGTTTTTGCAGCAGCTTTGAGGAGTCACCCTAACACTCCTCAAAGGAGTGTCCCTTTTTTAAGATTAAGGCCTGGGAGAGTCTCTAAACATTCTTTATTAGGATGTTTTCTGAGATAAACAAGGTTTAAATGAATCTGACACATACTCTGTGTGCAGAATCCAAGTGTTGACAACAGTGAGTCACCGCGGGGTGTCTCGAGTCTAACAATAAGTACCATTGTGTGTGGTGACATGATAAAACAAAGAAGGTGCCGAGGCTGGGAGGAGACAGGCAGGGAGTCACAGCAACAGTATGCAATGGTCACTTCTGGCCACAATCAAGGGGTCACATAGTTTCTTAATATTTTTCCAAGAAAGTGTGGGAGGCTTTATCTACACACACACACACACACTCAAGATTAGTCAACACCAGATGTTCCCCACTATACAACAGCACTTGCATTGTGTTTAACACAAACATAATCCTGACACAAAGCCTGCTACTGTTGAGAAGCTGAGGAACCTCTCAAATCAAAATGCCTGATTTTGACTGAAGTCAATTTACCACATGCATGTTTATTATTTAAACTGCTGATACTGTATTTACTAACTGAAAATACAGCTCAGGAAAAAAAAAACAAGAGACTTATATTTAAATCAGCATCTCTATGAGAATGACAACCATTCCATGCCAGTGTCTGTTAGATTTTTACACAAGCACCTCATTCTGCTTTATGAGGGACTGATTAGTGATCACCTGAATCACATCTTATTTAATGAGGAAAA
>JBBPCY010000039.1:15736522-15749704 GCA_037974405.1 Brachyalestes nurse
TTTTAGAGACCGGACATGGGCAGAGTGTAATCTAACCACTTCTGTATTTAAGGTGGAAAGGCAGAGTTACGAGATGCTTTAGCCTCCTGTTTTCAGAGAAAGAGGGAGGGGAAGAGGGCAAAAAAAGCCAACATAACACACAAAGTAACCCCTGAAATTTTACTACACTCTGACCAAATCTACACAAGACTCGTTGCCGGGTAGCCATGATACCAGAGACGGTCTTACAAAGCTTAAAAAAAAAAAAACGACTCGTCGACTATTAAATTAGTCGTCAACGATTTTGATAGTCGATGTAATCGTGACTAGTCGACTAATCGTGGCAGCCCTAGATCAGTCTAGTAATATTCTATGTTTGTGGTCAGTCTAGTAATATGTCTATGCCCAAACTGCTCTTCATTTTCTCAATGTAGTCAAAGAACTGACTCGTCCGCGCCTGGTATCTGTCGGGAGCACTATTGACAGATTAAGTTTCGTTTGACAGGATTCTCACAACCTGGCAACCTGTTGCGAAGCATGTTTTAAAATATATGAAAATAAACATTAACTACATGAGAAACACTATATTTTACTTTGGCAACAATTTAGTCAGTGTCGTGATTTCTTATTTCGTTTTAACGCTCTTTACATGGGGTAAGACTGGAGACAAAATTTGCCATGACAATATTTTTTTATTTATATCACATTTGACAGAGATGATGGCTCCTAAAAAAATAATTTGCTGCCCAAATATTTTGTGTTTAGGAGCCAGTGGCTCCTAAGGTTTTGATTTTGTCTGGAGCCCTGGCTATGACACAAGTTAGTTTTACTACATCTAGTCTAGATGGGTTCGTTTGGTTTTAATGTTTCTGATTTATTTGTTCTTTTCCTGAACATGTTAGGGTGAAAAACCCACTCAGTCCTTTTGAGGTTCAGCAGGAAAGTAGTGAATCAGTGAGCTCCATGAATCTACCAGTATTGCCAGCTGTTAGTGAAAGTCCTTCTGGCCAGAAGATGAGAATACAAAGAGCAGAAAGAGTAAAGCGTAATCTGACTGGGAAGAAGAAAAAAGGCAAAACAAAGGCAACATTTAATCAAGATGATATTGAGCATGATTCAGAAACTTCAACAGAGGATATCAAGAGTCCAACAGTTCTGCTGGAGCAAATGGTCATTCAGGAATCTGAAGACACAGAAGCTGGAAACAGTTTGGGCGAGGTGAGAAAACAGGCCAGTCCTATGCTTTACGTAATTAAAGCAAAAGTTCAGCCAGAAATTTACTGATTTTTTTCCCCTTATTTGTATTTGATTGTGTTTGGTGCTTGAAGTATTTTCAGCCGTTTTGCTCTGGCGCCACAAAACATATGTAGCTAACAATAGACACTTTTAGCCATGCACAATGATGATTCGAGTGGCATATCATCACAAACGTGCTTTAAACCATGTCAGTAAAATGACTAACAGCTTTTTTCATTCTCTTTCAGGACTTGATCAACCTCTCTTGCCTTGACCATCTAAATAGTAAGTACTACTATTAAAACATGTACCTTAATGCTTATTCCTCTGTTGACCAAAATAATATATTCCCACTCAAAGGTCAGACGTTTCAAAGAAGGCCAATGGTCATATTATCTCGTGAAGAAGTGGACATGGTCCTCAACGTTCGAGACGAAACATCTGAGGAAGATCCATCAGTGAGTCCTCTGGATTTATCACTAAACACAGAGCTATCCTTTCAACTTCAGTGCAGCAACATCCTGGCCGAGAATACTGAAGCAGATCGTGTTGAGACTGACGAAAATGGGGATGGACCTCAGGACCAGTCATCTAGTATTGCCCTTGAAAAGCACTTTGAAGACAAAGGGTTAAATGAGCCTGTACTGGTGAGCAGAGCATCTTGAGCTTCAGCTGTTTTAACATAATTGATGAATCAAGGGAAGCAAAGCATGGCTCATTTACTGTATTACATCTACTTTCTTTTTAGGGCCAGTTGATCTCAACACCAACAAATGTTTCTTCATTGAAATCATCAGAGGGTAAGATCTGAATCTGCATGGCTTTTGTCTAAAATTGTTGACGATGTTGAGTTGACTCAAAAGTAATGTTATGTTGCTTTAGTATCCTCACACAATAGATTCCTCATCCTGTATCGATATACCTGGTGTGCCAACTTGAAATAATAGTTCTGTGTGGGGCTCGTACAGTTGGTTCTGTATTGTGCCGAAGCAATCTTCTCACTTTCTTTACATGTCAAGAAATGAAAACCGAGAGATTTTCAGAATTTGATCAAACATCCACTCGTTTTGTTGTTACCCCAATACTTCTCCATGCAGGGAGCGGTCAGGGTAGTGAGGTAGCTACCTCATCTTCTGTGAAGAGACCTGAACCACAGATTTATTCCAGTACAGATAAATGTAAGAGCATGGTTGACTTCCTGTGTCCTAAAAAAACCATTTTAAATTAAACAATGACTGGCTCTCTTACAGATGTGACAACAACCGCAAATGAACCTGAAGTTTCTCTGCCTCTGGCTCCAGAGACTGCTTCTGAGCATCCTGTCTACACAAAGTCTGATGCACCAGTGACTGATGAAGCAGTAATTATTCCATTCCCAGATGATGTGGCACGTAATGCTTTATTGGCATCCAGAAAGGTTGTCGAGGATTCAAAGACATCTTTGCCAGAAATCAGGGAGCGCTCCCAGTGGCCTCTGCTAGCATCCCCTGAAGTCATGGTGAGGTCTCTGGGTTCTGTAACAGCAACACCAGAAAATAAGGGAAGAGTACAAGAGTCTACCCTGGAAATTAAAGAGGGGTCACAGGGCTCTACAGTGCCAACACCAGAAATAAAAGAAGCATCACCAGCAATTATAGAGGGCACGCGAGGGTCTGTGTTAGCAACCCCAGAAATCAAAGAGGGATCAAAGGGCTTTGTAGTCACAAAACCAGAAATGAAAGCGGGGTCGCATGGTTCTGTCTTGACAACTTTGGAATTAAAGGAGGGACCAGGGGGGTCTACCATCACGTTACCACCGGTTAAGGAGGATTCTCAGGGAGAGCACTTGCCTGGGTCTCTGCTTACACCTTCTGAAGTTGTGAAGAGATCAAACAAATCTGTAGTGGTAACACCAGAAATTAAGAAGAGTTCTCAGGGGCCTCTTGTGGGAACCCCAGAAATTAAGGATAGACCAGAGAGTTCTTTGGTGGCTACACCACTGGCAAAGGAGTGTTCTCAGGAAGAGAAGTTGCTTGGGTCTGTGCTTGCACCTTCCGAAATCTTGGAGAGATCAATGAAGTCTGTAGTGGTAACACCAGAAATTAAGGAGAGTTCTCAGGGGTCTATTGTGGGAACCCCAGAAATAAAGGATAGACCAGGGGAGTCTGTGGTGGCCGCACCAGTGGCTAAAGAGTATCCTCAGGAAAAGGACTTACGTGGGTCTATGCTTGCATCTTCTGACGTTGTGGAGAGGTCAGAAACGTCTGTATTGGTAACATCAGAAATTAAGGAGAGTTCTCAGGGGTCTATCACGGGAACCCCAGTAATAAAGGATGCAAAAGAGAGATCTGTGGTAGCTGCACCACTGGATAAGAAGTATTCTCAGGAAGAGGACTTGCTTGGGTCTATGCTTGGATCTTCTCCAGTTGTGGAAAGATCAAAGACACCTGTAGTGGTAACACCAGAAATTAAGAAGAGTTCTCAGGGATCTATTGCAGGAACCCCAGTAATAAAGGATGGAAAAGAGGGATCTGTGTTGGTTGGAAGACTGGCTAAGGAGGATTCTCAGGAAGAGGACTTACCTGGGCCGGTGCCTGCACCTTCTGATATCTTGGAGACATCAAAGACGTCTGTAGTGATAACACCAGAAATTAGGAAGAGTTCTCAGGGGTCAATCATGGGAACCTCCAAAATAAAGGATAGACCAGAGACTTCTGTGGTGACTGCACCACTGGCAAAGGAGGATTCTCAGGAAGAGGACTTGCCTGGGTCTCTGCTTTCACCTTCTGAAGATGTGAAGAGATCAATGAAGTCTGTTGTGGGAACCCCAGAAATAAAGGATATACCAGAGAGTTCAGTGATGGTGGCTGCACCACTGGCAAAGGAGGATCCTCAGAAAGAGGAATTGCTTGGGTCTATGCTTGCATCTTCTGCAGTTGTGGAGAGATCAGAGACACCTGTAGTAGTAACACCAGAAATTAAGGAGAGTTCTCAGGGGTCTATTGTGGGAACCCCAGTAATAAAAGATAGAAAAGAAGAATCTGTGTTCGTTGGAAGACTGGCTAAGGAGTGTTCTCAGGAAGAGGACTTACCTGGGTCTGTGCTTGCACCTTCCGACATCTTGGAGAGATCAAAGACACCTGTAGTGATAACACCAGAAATTAGGGAGAGTTCTCAGGGGTCTGTTGTGGGAACCCCAGAAATAAAGGATAGACCAGAGACTTCTGTGGTGACTGCTCCAGTGGCTAAGGAGGATTCTCAGGAAGAGGAATTGCTTGGATCTATGCTTGCATCTTCTGCAGTTGTGGAGAGATCAGAGACACCTGTTGTTGTAACACCAGAAATTAAGGACAGTTCTCAGGGGTCTATTGTGGGAACCCCAGAAATAAAGGATGGACCAGGGGCACCACTGGATAAGGTGTATTCTCAGAAAGAAGCCAAGCAGACTGTTATACCCAGGTATGTAGTCTCAAAATAGTGTGGTTTGAAGATGTGTCTCGCCTGTCTTGTCCTCACAGTCTGTTCTTTGTCTGGTTAGCAGCACCAAATTATCTTCTGGTGCTTCAGTTTCTTCTGAACATGGTCCCACTCTGAAGAGGAGGAGCAGGTTCTTGAAACCTAAACCAAACTTGACTGGAGCATCCAAAATCAAAAACGCTGAGCCTAGAAAATGTAAGATCGATGATCACCATTACCGTGTGCCTTGAGTGATCATCTGAAAATCAACATGTAGTGAGTGATCATATTTTGTCTCGATATTGAGTCTCCTCAGAGAAGATCGTACCTCAGAGCACTGACGAAGACCAGCACTGTGAAGACTCTAGCATGGAAAGGTTCTGCAGAGACGAAGAGAAGTCATGTGCAGAGGATTTGAAATCTGAATCACTGAAGAGTTCCCTGATCCTTGGCCCTACACCTCCTGCTGAAGTCTCTGTAGATTACAGTGAAAACCAAGCAGCTGATGGTATGAAGAGAACATCCAACATCTCTATTAAGGTTTTGTTTATTGCTTGTTAATCCATGGCCTATCTGTTTTCTTATTCATAATTTCAGTTGCAAGTTGTGCATCTCCAGTAGTGCCAGAGCAGGAGTGTATCATCTCAGTCACTCCGAGTGCAGCCAGCACTGAAGTGTCACATTTGGCTTCTGAGCAAACAAGCAACACTCGTGACGTGGATGTGTATGTACCTGGTCCTTATTAAAACTAGGAAAACAACTAAGCCTGTGGAAAACAACTCATTCAGACTAAATTAGTATTTCTTACTTAATGGTATAATTATATTTTGGCAGAATTATTATAATTTGACAGAATTTCCCTTACATTTTAAATGTTTGTATTTTTTTGTTTGTTTGACATAATTATTACATGGGAAATGAGTTGTGTGTGTTTGTGATCTCACCCTTTCACACTGAGATCACAGGATTGCATAATGGTCTAGTAAAATATTTGCATGTAATAAATATGATCTATATACTTGCATGTTCTGAAAACAACACATTAGTGTGGATGTCACAGGAAAAATAAATAAGTGATGCAGGAGATGGGCAGGAAATGGGTTAGGCTTTAAAATAATGCATGTGTAATTTAGAGTGATAATATGAAGCAAATTAAGTTTGTGACTGTGGTGTGGATCTGCAGAGTGTGTGGGGACACCAGTATCTGAAATTGCACCTCATGTCAGCTTTTTGCAGAAAAAGAGGGTCCCCTTACATGTTCTTTTTTTTTTTTTTTTAATAGGATATCATCATGTGCGTCTGTATCAGAAGACCTCCAGATGGTAAATGCTTTGTGTAGTTGGCCTCTTACCACACAGACTGCAGAGCAAGAAAGAATAGGACACCTTAACTTTGAGGTTAGTAAAGTCCAGGATCAGGTTAGAGCTCCAGTTTGAATCAAGTGAACTTATTCTTAAGATGCTGGAAAAACTGATTCCGATTCCGTTTTGGTAGGAAATATGTGCTCCTGCTAGGATCATTCAACCAGCTGGAGGTGAGCTAATTTCCACATTTGCAGAAGTCTGTAGGTGACTGACACTGAATGAGACCAATATGTGTATTAGGTTTAGTATTTTGATGAAAAAGCATTTCGTCCCCCATCATCTTTCCATTTGCCACTGTCTTCACACAGATGGCAACGGCGAGGAGGAGCCCACATTCGTTTTGACTTTATATGAGATTCCTGTCACTGATGCGCACCTGCCGTCAGCCAGTAACGAGACTGTAGTTGCATCTCCACTCCTGATTTCAGACCGGCCTCCTTTACCATCTGTGTCAGACTGTCCCAGGTTATACTTGAATACTAATGAACTATTGTTACCAGAATTGTTTTAAATATTAGTTATTGTTCAAGTTTCTTTGGTTTAATTGTAGTGACGCTCTGTCTATGGAGACTGGGGACGTTAAAGACTGTGTGGACATTTCACTAAACGAGTCGTCTGGTATCTTCTGTAAAGAAGAAGAATCAGATAATCTCCTATCAACCTTGGTTGTGAAGACTGTACCTGGTAAGTGGAGAGGTTGAAGAAATGCCTTTAAATGCTGTTCCCTTTACTATGTTATAAAATTCTAGTGATTATACATTATTTGTAACTTTTTCATTACATTTCCTTTTGTTTCGAAGTCCTACAATTTAAATGAATAATCTGCAAAACAATACGATGGACGATGGTATAGTGGCAGAAGTGCAGCATTTTCATGATACGGGATCTGCATTACATGATTAATTGGAACAGAGGGAAAAAATCACAATTTTAAAAAAATGCAATAATCTACTATTAATTTCATAAGTTAATGTACCATGGTGTTAAACAGGGCAAATTATTTCTGCAGTCTCCGTTCACTAATGCTCAGTGTGTAACTTAAAAAATCCACAATATACTTAGAAAAATATATTGTTTAAAAGTATAAGTAAATAAAACAATAATTATCACCACATTGCACCATACAGACCAGAAACATTGAATTAAATTTAAATCATAAAATCACTCAGCTATAAAATTCTTCGTCTTTTTCCCAAGAGTAATGATTGATCTAAAACTCAATGCTTCACCAGTGACCTTAAAGTTAACTAATGTTAGGAATGTAAGTGTATCGGTTTAATGTCATTTTGTCAGTTGTGGTTACTGGCACTCCATATTCTTTTGAAAATCAGGGCCTGGCGGAGAACATGACCAACAAACCCTGGCCAAGTCGAAATCTCTGCACACCATAACAGCTCAAGTAAAGGATGAGGCCAAAGAGGTCTCTCCAAATCTACAGTCCACAGAATCCGAGTCTGAGTGCAAAGATGGTCCGGAATCCCTCCTCCTTGAAGATTTGAAACCCAGGGATCAGAGCACACCATTCACTTTTAAAGTGTCAAAATCGTAAGAGAAGAGAATGGCACCCGTCTTAAAGCATTTTGATAACCTGATGATCTGAAGTAATCAATACTGTTATTATTAACCTCACCCTTAGTGTTGCCTTAATGCCTCAAGACTCCGAGGACGCTGAGCACTGTGAAGGTGTGTCACGCATGGTGTTGGCTGATCTCTTCGTTCCTGTTTTGGAGACTGGAGATGATTTATCCAAGGACAGCACTCTCTGTGAAGAGCTAACAAAGGTACCTTTCGTTAAAGGTTTTTTTTTTTATAAAAACGGGAACGGTCAATGAGGGACAGCTGGTGGCATAGTGGTTGGCGCATTCACCCAGCGATTAGAAGGTTGTGGGTTTGAATCCCAGGACTGCTAGTGGCACCACTGAGGTTCCCATTAGTAAGGTACCGTCCCCACACACTGCTCCCCGGGTGCTGTGTTCCTGGCTGCCCGCTGCTTCACTTGGTGAATGGGTTAAAATACAGAGAGAGAATTTCACACTGTGTGCTTTGGTGTGTTCACGTATGACAAATTGACACTTTACACACAATAGGCATCAACTTGCCAGGAAAACTGCTTTATAAAAGCTCTAACTCCCAATGACATTTACAGGAAACACTCACGTCTAATTTGTCAGATTTTGAAGTAAATGATGGAGTAAAACCAGTGCGTATAAACTGTCCTGTTAAATATTCTGATTCGATCCAATTTCTTAAATATAGTGACAGTTAAACCCAGTGGACAAGGGGTTTCAACCCATTTCACTATTTTGCAATGTTTTGAAATTGTTATTGTAATAATAATGTGCAATATCGTATTATGTCCAATCTTATCATCTGAAATATCACTACTTATGTCAATATTACTGATCAACTACTTATCTCCATTATGTACAATAATCTATCGGATCTATAGGATTTATACCCCAGTATTTCAAATGGAATATTTTCTGCAGAGTTTTTGTTGGATTTATTTTGACTTTTTTATCTGTGTATCTGTGCAGTTGAAACATAAGAAGTTGAACCGTAAGAAATACAGTTTTCCGATTCTGATTCTAACTATAAAAGCAAGTTTTGCACAATGAAGTGCAAATGAGAGAGTGAGCAAGCCAACATGAGCTCGCCAAAGTGGAGGCCGTGACTATCAATGTCAGTCAATGTCCTTGTGTTTATTTGGCAGGATGTTTGGTGATGATTGGCTTTCTTGCTGTGCCTGAGCTCCTGGCTGTGAGAAAACACTTCAAGGACATTTAGCGAGCCAACCTCCAACCTAACACAGACATGGTTATACAGTAAAGACATCCTAAAGTATGAAAATATTTCAAACCTAGCTACAGCTGTAGAAATTCTTCAACTTGGATGGACGAACCTGTATAAATTAGTGCTATCAAACCCAACGTAAGAAATTCTTCATGCTACATTTGTTTTTCTTAGTGTGACACTTTTTGAAGTGAGGTCTAAAGTAACTTCAGCTGACAGCACTGGTCAGTGCTTGTGGTAGATCTGTCCTTAAATCAATGAGGGGAAACCTAACAAGCGCAACAGCAAAGTGGAAGATGCCAGTTATCATCAAGTGACAAATAATCTTATTGTTATTACTGAATATTAAAAGTGAGAAATACATTCTGAAGAAACCTATTTTGCCTCTATATATCACTATAACAAAATACACCACTTAATGGAGGAAAACAAATCACACAATGCTATCAAAGGGTGGAGTCGCTACTGGCTCTCTGAAATGTCAAGTGGTTTTAATGTCATTGGGTTAACAGTTCTGGCGTCAATACAGACACGCAGGCAGTAAAAGGAATTGTATTTTGTGAGAGGTGACTTGTGACTACTTAGGAAATTGCAGTAGGAGAGGTTTAAACGGGTACTCTGTAAGTTGGAGAGCTCTGCGATACAAATTTGACGCATTTAGTGCCTTCTCCTCCACAGTAATCACAACCTTTCACCTCACTCATCTCGCTCTCGTCAAGCTCTAAATGACTGTTTGATTGTCATTCTTCCATCCGGTGCAATTTGGCAGCTGTTTGGTATTAAAAGAGAAGAGCAATGAATTGCCCTTTGCTCTGAATAACTGTCTCCAGCACCTGCTTGTATGCATATCTGTGTTCAGCAGCGCAAACTGCATCTCATTCTTCGAGTCAACAACCATAGCAGGGCAGAAAATGGTGCACAATGGGGCCAATCAAAATTGTATTCTGTTAAGTTGTGTTTTCATTTTCGTCAGCTGAGCTCACTGGAGGAATTCTCCAGACAAGCAGCGCAGAGGTAATAAGGCGAGATTCTCGCTGCTGGTGCTTGGTATCAGCTCTTAAATCAGTGTGTCCAGGGAGAGCCATCAATATGTTATGGGTCATATTGGAATTCTAGGGCTACGGTATCAGGGCTGCCCTCGTCATTCACTGGTGCCGCAAGAGGCCTGCTGTCTTCCAAACTGAAGCTTGACTGACACAGCTGTTCTGCCTAGAGTCTCAAAGACAGATATTGCATAAGCCATATTCCCAAATTAGCTGTGTCCAATTCCACCAGCAAGAAATGACTCCTTGAATCACACAATGCTATCAAAGGCTAGAGTCGCTACTGGCTCTCTGAAATAGAGAGCTATGGATAGGGACCTATGGATAAACAACGCCTACCCATCTAACCATGAAGAAGGTGTAGGGATAACTGTTGTTTTTTTATATTTGTTGTTTTTTAATTGTCATAGAGATTATTATCTTTGCAAGACTTCAGGGAAATTGCAACAGCTGATTCTACAGACATCAATCATAAATGTGAGCAACATCAATAAAATACAAAAAAAATGGTGAAAAGAGATCTTTCCTGTTGTTAGACAGTAAGCATGGTGGCGAAGTTGTAACGGTACATGTATTCGTACCGAACCGTCACGGTACATGATGTCGTACGGAGAATACACAGTACGACGGAGAAGACGTGATTTAAGTAATGTGGATACTACGGCATCACAGAGGGACCAAAAAACGCCAGTAAATCATAAACCTGGGTCGTAGGGTGGTGCAATAGTGCCACCTACTGGCGAAACACTTCTGCTGCCTTACACATACATGAAAATATAAGCAAGAATGTGTGTTTACTGGTTAACACACTGCTGTTTATTTAAAATAAACGAAAACAAACCAAGCCTTATTCTTTAGAACTTTTTGTTACTTAACTTCGCTGTATCGTGAACCGTACCAAACCATGATGTCAGAGCCGTGACCTTTCTGTACCGTTACACCCCTACTAGTCGTAGATATGACTTTTTTTCAATTAAGAAGGTTAAAAAGTCACTAATCCTACCAACAAAGTCACTAATTTGACAACACTTGCAAAATTATCATCATCAATTGCTGCCAACACAACCTCACTGGAAAGCTGAACATCCTCTAACAAACACCTGTGTTGTCTACCAACATCCAGAGTTGTGTGGGAGAGAGAGGGCCATCGTATCATCATTTGAAGTTGACATTGGGTATTGGTTTAATTTCATTATTAAAATCAAGTCTCTGAGTAGTTGACAGCTGAGTGCAGCACTACTTAGAAAATGTATTGGTTGACTTGTCCATTAGCTTATACAACCTCTACCTCAAATGCCTGTCTCCAGACCTTCTTCTTCCTCTCTCAAGGCTCTTATCTACCTCATTTTTTATTCCACTCCTGGCCTCACCTCAAGCTCCTTTATTGCCACTTATCCACAGTGCTCGCCATCAGGTTCTGATTTACATGATGGCCCAAACGTTCCCATTACTCTACTGAAGGGTATTTCCACTCTTCTCTTTTGTTTGAGAACTGGCATGTTTCAAGGAATATGCAGTACTTTGCAATGGTTTGACGCCTCTGAAAAGTATCAATACATATGTGCAACTCGTATTTTTCTTCTCAAAAGTCAGGTACCAATCCCATGTCAGTTTTTGAAAACACCTCTCTGGTGAGGTAAAATGTTTTGCACAGCATTGTATATCAAGTATGTCTGCAGTGTACAAGATACTGTTGCAAATGGTCTCCTAACTACATTATTTCTCTTCTTACGTTACTATTTACACAGCTGGAGACTCATAATTCATGAGTAGCTATAATATCTCAATCATTAGTTTGTACTACAGCTCAAAAATTCCTGGGATGCAAACATAGATAAACAAGCAAGTTACATTGGAATTGTGATCAATTAATAGCTTTCATAATAGTTTTTTTTCCCAATCAGTCCTAATTGATCCAGTCTGTCTCTGGAAGGTACAGTCCATTTTCTCCATGGGTACCTGGCTCATATTCAAATTAGGGGACTCCTGATTAGACACCCCAGAATTCAGAAATTCTGGAGCCCACAAAATGTAAAACCTTTGCCAATATAAAAGATGATTAAAATATGAAATATTTCCTATTAACACAAACAGCTAAACGGCCCGTTCCTACTGAGAACCGTTCTTTACGCTCAGTGGTGCACACAACCAGGCCACAAGCCAAGAGGCTCCTTCAACATCAGAAAAGAAAGTGTCTTTCCCCTCTAGAGAAGGATCAGCTGAGAATTACTCCATTTCTCTCAAGAGGGACTTCCCAATTGAGATTAGAGGAAGGTATCTAGGGCAGGAAGAGCTTTGGCCTGAAATAAACGCCTTAACGAGGATGCACCCCGGCGCTTCTGCCACACAACCGCCCTGTGATCAGATCACTTACATCAGGATAACATGGTGTGGGTGTCAGAGAGCACAAGCTAAAAGCACCACAGCGACTGTGGGGAACTGAGCAGTCAAAACAGCTCAGACGTTCCAGGCATGTATGAATTTCTCTGAAGTATTCAGCTTTACATTATGTACATTCACATAAGTGGCCAGTGATGGCCCTGCAGCATTTAGAGCGGGTCTACATAATGTATGGCATGGCAATACTCCATGTCTTGAACATACACCTGTTACTTATGAAGGTGTTGGCAGCACAGATGCCTGGCATACGCCAGACGTTATATGTGACTGGAAAATATTATGTCCCTGAACAACAAAATCTTATGTTCACTTTGGAACTCTTCCCTTCAATCTTACAAGTATAGTGGATTTTGTAATCATATATACTCGACATAACTGTAAATACGCCAAAATATGGTATAGTGTCCGTATTTCTTCAATAGACATGTTCTGGGTAACAGAATTTCCTACAAAGACACCTCTACCATTAACATATTTGGTTATTAGCCATCCTGGTACAAAATAACCCATCTGATTGACTGAACAATTGATTTCACAACCATAAAAACACAAACCCAGGAGGTATAAAAGACAGAACCCAGCAGTCCGACAGTGTGGTTCCACCGACTGGCATTGGTGGTTTGCTGTTTTGCTATCCTACTTTAGCAAAATAAAGGAAACAGCCAACATCATTTTCTGTTGTATAGTCTTTTTTATTAGATTATTCTTCAGTACACTCTGTGGTATTCATTTCTGTAATCCTGTATATATACACCTTTGTGTACGTGTGTGTGTGTGTGTGTGTGTGTGTGTGTGTGTATGTATATATATATATAAGCTACTGGGTTGTGATAAAACTGAGTTGGAGTCTCTGTATAATTGTTTTATTGTGTTTTGAGCGAGTTTTGTGGCTCCGGGCAGCTGGGCGGAGCGTTTTTTTGTTTGAACGGAGC
>JBBPCY010000039.1:15805561-15822459 GCA_037974405.1 Brachyalestes nurse
TTTTGTTATTTTTTTACTGTGACATTAATTAAGGTTAAAATCCAGTTATTATAGTACTGATACAATGGAGTTTTTCATTCAGTTCAGATTCATTCCGATAACTGTATATTTTGAATGATTTTTTTTCCGACTCATCTTCATAGGACTGCAGTGTGATCGCGAAAAGCACTAGAAACAGAAAATAGTTGCAGCACTCCATACCCAGCATCTGTAATGATGTTGAAATAAGTTGTAATATTCTGAGCTGAATCAGAACTAGACCGTTTGAATATGTCAGAAACGCAGATCCATGGATGATACTGGAAGAGACTGCAGGCTGGAACAAGTCCTACTTATGGAATCATACAAATGTGTACCAGACTACTGTAACCTTTTAGATGATCTGTCTGGATGTCTTGCTTGTGGTGGACTGTTAAACCATGGTTTCATTGCGTAACCTTCATTTTGAACATTACAATTGCAATATATTATGATCAAGACAATATACTTGCTTTCAGAATGGCAGAATACTGTAGTATGTGTCATTTTTGGTAGCTCTGTATGATTCCTGACAGTACTTTTCAGTACTATTCGGAAAATTAGGATTTTGCATGTGCACTAAAAATAATAAATCAGTAAATGTTTCTTTTGGAGCCAGCCCTTCCAGTCCCAGCTGTCCATATTTAACAGATAAAGCACAGCACACATTACAAAACGACAAGCACAAAACAAGTTATTGTTTATTGTCTTTTTTCTGGTGTGAGATGCTTCCAGCCATGGATTTAGATTTATGCATTTTCACAAATTTCATAAGAAAGCAGAATTATTTGTTCTGGACTGGGTTTTGTGAAGGCTGCCCAGGTCAGGAGCAGATCTTTCGCTTAAAGAGTCGTGGAGCAAAAACCTGCTGTGAAATCATTCTAACTTTAAGGTACAATTAAATTGGTGTTTATTTCACCTCTACAGTTCTGCCACTGCTTCAAATTGCTTTCCCCCTTCTCTCTCTCTCTGTCCTCTCTCTTTCTCTCTCTCTCTCCTCTTTCTCTTTCCTGCTTGCTCTCTCTCTCGCCCTCTTTTCTCCCAATTTAATGTGTAAATGTGTGTGCAACTGGCAACTTGTTAAAACCAGGGAGTCGGGGCACAGGGTGCATGTCCTTGTTTATTATCATGATCCTAAGCTGAAAGTATCTTTCAGTGCTGTAAAATCAATCCAAGAAAATCCACAAGAACACATCACTTATTATTATTAGTACCAGTGCATTTATCGTAACAAAGTCCTTGCACTGTAAAAAGAAAAAAGCCCTTTATGCCTCATAGACATTTTTTTCATAGCCTGCTTTTCTCATTTTTTACCAAGGGTGCCAATAGTTCTGGAGGGCACTGTATGCATGTGTGCATTCGTGCATTTCTGTGGATGTGCTTGTGTGCACGCTAGGGCGTGCGTGTCCTGAACTCACCCCGGGCTCCAGTGGCTCTGGGCTCTGGCAGTAGATAAGGCAGCTGTAGAGTCAGCGCGCTGCACGCCAAGCTCAGTAAATCCAGCCCTGCGATCCCCTGCTCCGCTGCATCATCCCCATCAGCTCCGCACACTCCTCTGCGGCCTTATCCGTCCACTCCCTGACCGCTGCGCTCCTGAGCGACCGTAAAAGAGCCCTGGAGTCGAGGTGGGCCGAAGCAGGCGAAGGAGCGCTAAAGATTATCGAGGAGGGAGAAGGAGTGCAGTAAAATAAAACAGAAATATGTACTTAAACACATTTATTAAACTGCTACTTCATCCAAAAGCAAATCCGCACAGTTATCGCCTCAGATGTTGATCAGATATGTGTTTGGCGTCTGTAGTTTTGAGGCTAATTTAGCTAACAGGTCATGGAAGCTTCAAGTCATGACTTGCAGGCTTCGAGTTGTTTCGACTTGTAAGATGGTTTCAAGTAAACTTGCTCGTGTGGTTTTGACATGGTTTGACATACATTATACAGTAATAGACAAAATATGTAGCCTAAAACTAAAAAAAAGAAGCAGCTAATGGCTAAAAACAGCAGAAGATGTCATCTTGAATCTTCGAGTTCGGTCTTACTTTTCTGTGTATGAATAGTGGGTCATTGACGTTACTTCATAACTGCACACAGTTTAGGGAAAACGTGTGATAATTCAGGCACAGATTTTGCATAAAATTAACCTGCTGGCTAGAAGGTTGTTACTTTTTAGCTACATTAGCCTGCAAAGCTAAAGAGGCTATGTGAGTACATACTACTATTTTAGTTTTTAGGTTACAAATTGAGTCTATAATTCTAATAATATCTGTCACAGAGTGTTAGAAACCACACAGCCAAGTTTATTTGACATCATCTAACCGCTCAAAACTGTTTGAGGCAGGCATGTTATGACTGGACTCCAGATCAAAGCTATTTCAAAGCAAATTTCAGACACTGAACATGTAGTCTTGGATAGTTACATTTAGATGGAGAGATACATTTTATTTGTGGGCAGACCATGATGAAGAGCCACCAATTTGTTATGGGAAGTGAAGGTATATTTTCCACTAAAAAGTATAGAACACAGTAATATATATGTGTGATGAGAACAACATTTCCAGGCTTATAAAAAAGGTCAGTATGCTGTATTACCAACTACAAGCCTGAGAGAAGACATTCTTTCTGAGATATATAGAATTACATTAATATCTATCAATCTATCAAAAATTTAAACAGATTCATGAAACAATGATAATCCAGAAGTGCATCCAAAAATGTGATAGGAGTCTATTCAGATTTTGATATGCCTTTTTAAATATTCAAATATATATGTTCAAATCAAAATACTTTGCAAGCACAGAGAGTAGGACCACTGGGCCGTTTTAGATTCATCATACAGTTACACAATCTGTCTAAAAAACTGTATACCTACAACATATCACTTTACTCTGAATCAATCCTTCAGATGACAGTTTCGTTATCATTCATGATTCTACATGACCTTTAGTGTTCTATCGCCTAACATACTCCAGGGCAGTGGTCAAACAAAGGCCTCTCAAACCTGCAGCTCTTTAACGTTGGCTCCCGCTGCCCACCTAGGGATTTAAACCATATGTTTTCTTTCTGCACCCTGTTCTAATCCCTACTTTGGAAGCTCAACCCACAGAGCTGCTGCTGGCCCAGTTGGAACCACAACTCAGGCTAGATCCAGGATCCATTCAGGGACAACTCATATCGTTGGGGGAAAAAAAAATAGACAACTCATATACATCATCACCGAACCATCCTGAAACGGTTAGTCCTTCTAAATCACAGTGTGACGGGGCGTCCCTGGAACATCGAAGAGACTCTCCTCATTATTTCTCAATATTTCACCTTAAACTAATTTAGCCTAATTTAGCTTCTTTTAGCCCCTAAATCTCACCCTAAATCATCTGTGGAACTTGGCAGGGCCTTTTCGTGCAACTGTGCGTGTAATTTACTGTGCAAGTGGAAAAAGGTGGTCTAATTCTGATCATGGTGGTGAGGAGGAATTCTCTAAATGGTGTGTGTTCTGCATTGGATTAGTGTGAATGAGGCTCTGGTGTAATATAACTCAGAGATGGCCCAAGCGCTCTCCTGGAACTGCTGGCCTACTGACAGCCACAGCAGAGTGAGGATGGTTCTATAAGCTCTCTTTATTTGTATTTCTCTCTCTATCTCTCTCTCAATCTCTCTCTCCCTCTCTCTCATATCTATAGTTTGCCCAGATAATGCTTATGAAACTCGCTTGGCTTCTTTGCAGAACTTGTGAAAATAACTTATGAGGCAATTTGGATTGGGGCAGCATTACTGCTACACTTGTCTTTGCCAGTAAAATATAGATTGCTAACAACAACTGCAAAAAAAATGTACAGAAGCTTGATACAAAGCAGATTTTATGAATGATCCGAGACCTTTGCTCTCCATTAAGAATTTAGCAGATTTCTGCAGACCAGATACCTGTACGTACGTTTTGTACAACCAGTTGTACTTTTTTGTACTGGTGTCATACAAGTTCAAAATGTATATCACATTTAAAAATCTCCAAATACATTTCAAAATGCAGGTCATATTTCAATATTTCTCAAGTTATTTATAAACAGCGAAGTTCCTCACATGCTATACAATTCAAGAGAGCTGTACAACGGACATTTGGTATAGTTTTACAGTATTATGAGCTTCACTGTGCCAGTATTGTGGATGATCTCCCCTATGGGTGTTTGTACAGTGCTGATGTTGATATTTGTTTTTAGTATCAGAGTACTGCCCAAGGTTCAAGTCGATTTCTCACTGTGACACATTAGAATATGATATCTCACAGGCAAATTGTGATATTCTCCCTATCTTTTCCAGTTTCTTGGCTTTTTGTAGTGGTGTTTACTTTCTCTATGTATCTATGTGTGTATGTGTTGTTTTGGTGGGGCACCTTGTTGCCTTGTTATCCTGTTCACCTGTGTCTTGTTCCTATTCCTTTCAGTACATATACCCCTGCGTTTCAGTCTGTGTTGGTTGATTCTTTGTGTTAATTCAAACTGCTTCTGTCAATGTCTGCTGCTAACAAGCAAGAGAACACTCTAGTGTGTACTTGTGCATAACAGCTCTGAAAAAAATAAGAGACCACGGCAAAAATGTTCGGTTTCTCAGGTTTTATCTTTTATAGGTGCAAGTACTGAACTTAACAGCTTTGCCTTAGTTTTTAAGAACTGCTGACAATACTTCTCATAATTTCCAGATAAAAATATTGTTATTTAAAGCATAATTTCAAAGGAAATTCAAAGGAAAAATTATGCAGTGATTATAGAACTTGAATAACTCAAAGAAAACAAATCAAGTTTTTTATACTTTTTCCTCATTAAATAAGATGTGATTCAGGTGATCAGTAATCAGTGCCTCATAAAGCAGAATGAGGAACTGTATTGTGTACTCTTTATATAATACTGTTGTGTTGAATAGCTTTTATGCTGTTGGTTATTGAGTTTTTGACAGCATTTTGCCCTGTGTTTCTCTGATCTCTGTCTACACATCAAAGAAGAATTGAACACTACAATGGATGTAGAAACCAAGTTGGACAAACTGTGATGGGATGCAGTACAGCCATGGCTCCGGGAAGGGAAAAGGCAAGTCTGCAGGCTGGCACAGAATTACAGTACCAGCTTCAGCCCACGGTGAGTAAGAGCACGAGGAGCGCACAGCTGGCCGATTTTGTCAGAGTCATCCTGCAGAGCTTGGAACAATCCTCTCTCCTGGAAGAACATTTTGGTGGGGGTGCTAGGGGTCTGAGGCAGCTGAGTGGCCCAGAGCGGAGGGGCTAGAGTTCGCCTCCACTCGGGAACTCTCCAGCCGTGCTTCCATGGCAGCCAATAAGAAACGGTAACAGAAGAAATGCCGTGGTGACGCTGCTGCAAAGGCATCAGGCCTAAAGCTCTCAGCTCCAGCTGTGGTCAACACTGCCACACGTGCTCTTAGTCCCTTACTGCTACTCTGTGTCAGGGAGCGGCCTTATAAAGCTGCTTTGTGCCTCAGAGGATGCCTCAGTAATGATTCCTGAGCCACCAGCCCCAGTTATCACATCCACAATTGAGCCACCTCCCACAGCACTGCCTATTGTCAAGTCTCCTGTCTTGTCTCAGTCTCCTGTCCAGCCCTGTGTCCACTCTTTTGCCCCGTCCCTGTCTCAGTCTCCTGTCCCATCTCAATCCAGTTCCCACATTCACAACGGAGCCACCTCCCACCTTTTTCAGCAGACCCGTCCCCTGGTTCTTCATCTTCAGCAGCCCCGTCTCCTGGTTCTTCATTTTCAGCAGCCCCGTCCCCTGGTTCTTCATCTTCAGCAGCCCCGTCTCCTGGTTCTTCATCAGCAGCCCCGTCTCCTAGTTCTTCTTCAGCAGCCCTGTCTCCTGGTTCTTCATCTTCATCAGCCCCGTCTCCTGGTTCTTCTTCAGCAGCCCCGTCTCCTGGTTCTTCATCAGCAGCCCCGTTTCCTGGTTCTTCATCAGCAGCCCCGTTTCCTGGTTCTTCATCTTCAGCAGCCCTGTCTCCTGGTTCTTCTTCAGCAGCCCTGTCTCCTGGTTCTTCTTCAGCAGCCCCGTCTCCTGGTTCTTTTTCAGCAGCCCCGTCTCCTGGTTCTTCATCAGCAGCCCCGTTTCCTGGTCCTTCATCTTCAGCAGCCCTGTCTCCTGGTTCTTCTTCAGCAGCCCCGTCTCCTAGTTCTTCATCTTCAGCAGCCCCGTCTCCTGGTTCTTCATCTTCAGCAGCCCTGTTTCCTGGTTCTTCATCTTCAGCAGCCCTGTCTCCTGGTTCTTCATCTTCAGCAGCCCTGTCTCCTGGTTCTTCATTTTCAGCAGCCCCGTCTCCTGGTTCTTCATCTTCAGCAGCCCTGTCTCCTGGTTCTTCATCTTCAGCAGCCCCGTTTCCTGGTTCTTCATCAGCAGCCCCGTCTCCTGGTTCTTCATCTTCAGCAGCCCTGTCTCCTGGTTCTTCATCAGCAGCCCCGTCTCCTGGTTCTTTTTCGGCAGCTGCCCCATCTCCCATGTTTTGTCTATTCGTTACTCTGTCAATAGTCCCATCATAGTTCCTGCCACTATCATTATCCCTGTCCCAGTTTTCATGTTCTGTCAAGTCTCCTGTCTTGTCTGAGCCCCCTGTGTCCAGCTCAGTGTCCACTCTTTTGACCAATCTCAGTCCCATCTCAACTTTTGGTCCCATCTCTGCTTTCTGTCCTGTCCCTGTCTCCCGTGTCATGTTTGTCTTCTGGCACAGTATACTGGTGGTGCTGAATGCTGAATGGTTGGAACTCCTTTATCTAGACACTCTGCATGTCTTTATGGAGCTGCTTTGTGTGCTGGGACACAGTTTATGCTGGAATAGAAATGGCTGCTGCACAGCCCATAATGTTGGACCTTACAAAGTATTGTGAGTTTTCGCATTTGTGATAGCAGTAATGTCGACTAAGGAAGGGAATTGATAAAAAAAAACGAATTCTGCAATTCCAGGCATGTGGGGATTGAGAATTAACTCCAAGGCTTGGGCTTTGATTCCACACAGTGAAACTTAAGTTTGCCAACAGCCATGTACACTTGCGATGTGAGATATACTGCTGTCACTGTCTAGACAGCATGTTTAAAAAATGTCCATTACACACATCAGTATTCAGATTGTATTCTACTTTAGACAAAGTGAAAAACAATATAACATGTAAAATTTGCAACAGTCAACCATCACCTGTGCAGAAACACCAATTCATCCTCCATTAGTCAGCTAGGCTAATTTAGCAATCTTTTGGTCTCTAAATGTGGTTGCTGAGGCAAAAATGTCATAAAATTGAACTGACCTTTTGGGTTCTGGTGGCTGCAAAGCAAGCTAATATGTCAAGTTTCACTGTCATGTCACTGTCACCATCAATTATAATGATGTATTGTTCTTAATATCGTGCTCTTTATATTTGCCAGATGTTCTTCTCTATGTCTTGTTTTTTAGAACTGGGATTTATTCCTGTCATGGGAATTAAAACTGGAGTCATTTCTTAAAAAGTCTAGTGGCCGCATTTTTGAGTGATAAACAACATCAGTGTTTTATTTCTGTTTCTGTCTCAGCAAGTGACTGAACAGGAGGTAGAACTTTTTATTTCACTTTTCTCTCTCTCTCTCTCTCTCTCTCTCTCTATATATATATATATTCAAGTTGTTCCTACATGCATGCATGCGTTTAACATTCAAACAAGGTGCCGGATCTACTAAATCTAATCTGGGAGGTGCCAGGCCCAGTGTGGCTTGTCCTGGCACAAATAAAGCCTTGCTCAGTTCAGTACTATAATAATTAATATGGAACTGTAGCCCTGGACAAGGTTCAGTGAAACTGACCCTTAAACAGAGTGAGAGCTCTGTCTCCACTTCTGTGTCCTGTCTGTGTAATCAAGACACATTGACTGTACTGACCATATCTTCAGAGCTCACTGATAAACTGCATGCTTTAGAGGTTCTGCGACAGGAGATACCAGCGGGGAAGTGGTCAGGAGAACGTTAAAGCGAGTTTTGTCCCAGAGGAAACAGAGTGTGTGACTTGTCCTTGTTGCAAGGAGGTGGAGATGGAGATAATTACCTAATCCTGCATTTGAAACCATCTATCTCTGCCAAAGACACACACACACACACACACACACATACACACTCATGAAACCTTACACACATAGACATCATCATATCTACCTCTTTTACACCATATATTCATGCATCCACCATCATACACCTCTCCATACACTCTTACACCAGTACTTGCAACACACATGCACCTACACATACAAACAGTAGCAGACCAACCTGCCAGGTAACAGCCGAACAGGGCAAAGAACAGCAAATCAACTATGTGTATATAGAAAACGTTAGTTTTTTATTGCCGTATGAATGCTTATATTCATTTGATAAATGCAGGTTCCCTACCGTGGCTTTTCTCAAGCTTTGCCCTGAGATGGCATTGGATCCACCTTTAGTTTAAGGGGCCTAATCAACCTGGGCCCAGGGTCAGACTGACCATCTGGTGCATCAGTTGTTTTCCTGGTGGGCCAACGTGCTATTTGGGCCGACTGTTATTCATTCATTCATTCATTCATTCCTTTATTTATTTATTGGTCTGAGTGGCCCATAAGACTAAATCGGCAGCCCGACTGACACTGGGCTGGTTCAAAAAGTCAGTTAGCCAAAACAGGAGTTTATTTCCTGACCACCGGTCCATAAAACACTCCTCTGCGGCCCATTGGTTGTTTTTTTTACAGACAAGGACTGGCCCAATCATATCTTTAAACTCCTCCCCCTTGTGCCAGTGTGTTTTACTGCTACGTTAGTTTGTCTTGCTACATTTATGAATGCCGATGAAATAATCTAATAATATCGTCAGTGTTACCGCTAGGAGAACGGCTATTTATAACACGCTGTGTACACTGGATATAACAATAGAGCTTTAGTTTTTTATGTAATTCATGCTGAACTAAATCGTCTTATTGAAAGTGAGAACATTAATTTTTAACCACCATTCATCAACATTAACAGTGAGACAGCAGTTAATTACCTGTTATTGGCTGTGGGGTAGTAGAAGGAAACTTTTGGGGCTTGGTGTTAGAGGCAGCTTTTCTCTAGGTATTTATGAAAAATATAGAGACATGAAAGACAGCTGCAATTTTTTCAAAATCTCTCTCTCTCTCTCTCTCTCTCTCACACACACACACACACACACACATTGACACATACAGAATGCCTCTCTCTTTTTTCCCCCAAATATTCATTATAAGTTTCAGCTGCATCATTTTTGACTGTGTAAGTTCACAATTAATTTAATACTACTTTGCTGAATACTATTTTTATTGAATACTACTTTGTTGCTTTACACACTCATGGGAGCGTAAAGATGGGTGTTGTGTGTAATTGTATGTGGTGGGTCGTTCTACCCCAAAATGCCGGGGTCAAGCTCTGCCTATGGCCCCCTGTAGTGGATTTCTACGTACGCATTACAGCTCCCACATAGTGGCGGACAATATAGGAAAAATAGAATATCATGATACTTAAAGAAAAATTATTGCGTTTTTCCTGAATATATGACAAAAATGGTGAGTTGGTAGTTGATTAGATGAATGGTAGTTGATTTTACTAGATACAAATCAACTAAATACATCAAACAAAAGTAATTATGTAATGAAACAAGCAGTTGGTCAATATTCTTTAGGTACCAACAATTTCACAAGACACTCAGAAAAGCATGGAGAAAAGTATGAAGTACTGTTCAGTTATTTTTTCACAATTACAATGAATATCAACATATTGCCCAGCTCTCATCTCACATTTACACAAGGGATATGCATTTTGACTCATTTTGTAATTCAAATTTGTATTTTCATGCTTCACATTCTGGTAACAGTAAGAGTTAACAAACAGATGTTCTGTTAACTGTAGGGAAGAAAAAGCGTTTTGTAGAAGCAAAATGTAATATAATAAATATACTTAATGACCAATACAAGCTAAACTGTTTTTACTATCCTGTTAAAACAAAAACTGTGCATCTGGAGCTTCGGTGCATTTTCGTCCAGCAAAAGCCTCAAAGCCGTTTCTGGTGCACGCCTCAGGCCATAAAGCGAAATCAGTGGCTCTAAGAACAACATTCGCTCCATAATGACTCCCTGGCTGGGCTGAGCACTGAGCAGAAGCAGTGATGGGGTGTGTTTGTGCTTTCTGATGTTCCGTGCCACATTGCGGAGCTCTCTGGCTCTCGGCGCTGCAATGAGATCGAGCTGGAAAGCAGCAGAGGAGTGGGGTTTGGGTCACATCCCGGACACTGTGTTCAATTAAGGCCTGAAAACACAAAGCCAGAAACATTTGTCCTGTCATTCTGCTCGAGATGAACTCTGTGTGTAATGTTTTCATCTCTCACTTTCTTTCTCTCCCTCCCTGGCCCTCTCTCTGACATGTGAGGGGGGTCTTCTGGAAGTGCTTAATTAATAACTTCTTTCTTGAACACACACACACAAACACACACACACACACACACTAAAACATGAGTGTGCTACGTTTTGTACCACTGCGCTGACGTAGCCTGTGTGTAATAGTCCCCATGGTCATCTACGAGCAGTGAAATCCACTCTCTCGTCCTCCCTGCTGGCTCCTCCATCACTCTCTCCACTTCCTTCTTCTGGACACGCTACTACTCTTAATTATTTCTCAATTTTTCTTGCGCTATTACATCCCTCTCTTTCCGGATTCCTTCTCTGGCTGGCTGTCAGGGATGTTATCATATCTCCCCAAGACATTCTCTGTATTTATAATATTGTATTCACTTTCCACACACACACTTGCATTTCTGCCCTTGTTGGGTATTTCTATTGAGTTCTGTATTAGTCAGTAAAGCTGCAGGGCTAACATGCCCACACTAACCTTTTTTTAAGGGGACCAGCCTCACAAAGGACTAAATACACATATATGCACCCACACAAGCTCTAAAGCACACATGCACACCACACAAAGACACACACACACACACACACACACACACACATTTCTAAGAATTCTAGGAAATCCTAAGTAGAGTATCAAGCCCTCTAATAATCTGAAATTTGGTCAGAAATGCTTACATCTATTTTAAAAAAAAGATTAGAAATAATGTAGTATATGAACACCGATAAAGTTTCAAATTACCTTCCCAGCCCATACAGTTAACTGACTGAAACTTGAATGTGTTTAAATTAGCTGTGTTTATTAATGAAAACCAGCATGCAGGGCAGCAGATGATTTTTTTTGCATATCATTTTGTGAATGATTTTACTGCCCTCCTTGTAAAAATAACCTTGTTGTAAATACAGTTCTATGTAGCTGCTAGACATTATTAATAAATATAATTAAATATTCTTTTTATTAAGAAACATCCGCCAACTATTTGTTTAGATATTTAGCTATATATTCTACTGATTTTGTGCATGCAATTTTTTCATGTTACATTTAGCATGAAGACTCATCTGTTCAGAGAGCATCTCCTCTCTTAATACACTATCTAGTATCTGTGACATGTATAATATACATGTACAATATACAAAATATACAAAACATGATCATACTAATATATTATACAATATACATAAAACTGTACATGCCAAATACAATACTATGATCTCACACTGTCCTGATACTTGAGTATTTCATCGTAATGTGAATCGCTTTGGATAAAAGCATCTGCTAAATGAATGTAATGTAATTAATGTTTTTTTATTGCGCTATTACATCCCTCTCTTTCTGGATTCCTTCTCTGTAATGTTAATGTTAATGAATGTAATGTAATGGTCAGTGTTGTGTCCCTGGTTAGGAGCGTGTGTGTGTGTGTGTTGCCATGGTGACATGCCTGTGACAGTGCAGCTGTGTATGTTCTAACTGTAATGTCACAAAAAGGTAGAGATGCTCCCTCAGTGGACAGCACTGTACTCTGGGAAATCAAAACCTGCCTTGTCATCCCTGCTGTGGGCCTGTTAGGACTAATACATATTACAGCTAGAAGTTGCTAAAACACTTTGTTTACTAGCTGTGGAAAGTAAATGCAATATTTGCAGCAGCAACTGTAACTCAAAGTTCCACTGAAGTTTATTTTCGTCATCAGCTTTTGCACCTGTGTGTCTGTGTTGGCTCCATACACACCATGCACGTGTTGTGTGGGGCTGGTTTTGCTGTACTTGTTGGGGCCACATGTCTTCGCAAGTATTAATGAGTGAAAAAGTGCCTTGCGGGGTTCTTTTTTAGTGTCTTCACAACTTTACGCTCATCTATTTTATAGAAAAAGCATGTGTATGTAGGACCAAGTTTTATTCATATATAAGTCAGTTTTATTCATATATTAGTGTACTTGCTCAATAATAAGTTTTCACTCTTAAGTTTTATTATCTTTATGCCGTTCACCCGTTTTTTGGCCCGCTACTCCTCCCAGGGCTTTCGAAATAGAGACACTGTTCCAACTCTGACAGGTTGGGACCGATCTGGAATAGTGTGCTTGCTCACAGTTTTATGCTACACCTTATCGTTCGTTTGTTATCCCAGTTTTTCCAGTGGAAAAAATCCCATAGGGAATAAATAGGGCTCAACTTTCAGATAGTCATCGGGCCAACGTCTCTGACACACAAACACGGTCGGTGATGACCAGCACTCATCTTTTCCTTGTCTTTCGCTCATCCCTTTTCCCCCCATTCACTTCTATACATTTTTAACCCCACTGAAATTTATGCAGTTTCAGAAGAAAGAAAGAAACTTTCAGGCTCTATACGGTGACCAAACCTAATGCTAATGCTAATACTGTGTTCTGCATTTGAGCAAGCACACTTTGCATTTTCTCTGCGGAAATGCAGTCTAGTTCATATATGTTGTCACAAAGCAGGTTTGTGTGCAAGTCAAATGTGACAGAGGCTTGGAAAAAGCTTGAGGACGAAACCTCAGGAGGAACCAAGACTCAAGAGGAACCCATCCTCCTCTGGTCAACAGAGAACAAGAGTAAAATAACACTTTAGCGATTACAAGTAATAAGCATCAAAAACGTGCAAATGTCTTGCTAGCGTGTGATTGGCTAAAGCCCTGTCTGTCTTTAAGAAGCTCCAGAGCGCAGTGCAGTAGTTTGCACTACGAAAACAAACGCCTTAATTTTACCCCTTAACCTTTTGACCGTACCTTCCTATACAGTAATTTAAGGAAAATGAAGGGAAATTAAGGCTGATTAAAGGGTAAAAATACTGAATTTTCTGTTTTTTCAAATTTGCCCCTTAAATAATAGAACCTCCTGAATTAACACCTTCATTTTAAGATTAACGGGCTTCAGAGGTAAAATTAAGGGGTCTGTTTGACAAATGAATGACCACTTAATTCAAATGAAGGGGTTTGGTGTATTTTCAGGGGTAAATTAAGCCAGGCTTAAGCACATTTTAAGTGCGTTGTGTTTCGTAGTGTTGTGTGGATGCAGGAGAGAAAGAGGACGAGTTTATACTAACAATTCTGTGCTTGAAAATATAGAGAACACATCACTAGTGTTACACGGTCAACCAATACCACGTCCCTGTATTTATGTAGATGTGGATTAAGATAATAGTATATTTGATGTTTAGACGGAAATACAGATTTCTAGATCATTCTAGATCAGTACCTGCCTTAAAGGTTCTAGTCAGGTGAGAAATTAAATACAGAATTTGTGTTCTGTGATAACAGTACTTTACTGGTTACTGGACGACAGTACCAGCCTGTAGGTTCTCCCCATATGTACTATGTACATGTACTTTGATGTTAATGTTTAAAGATGTTAGTGATGCACTTTGACTGGAGCAAAGTTACTGCTCAAACCTACACCCTTGGATGGAGACTTCAGTGATGGTCGATCAGCAGAAGTTCCCCCTGGAGAAGAAGAAATTATGGAAAAAAGTTATGTTTGAGTTTACTGGGTGCAAAATATAAATGTAAACAGTGCAAAACATGACTCCAGCTAAAACAGTCTAGCTAGAAAGGACAGAGCTGAGGGGTTTCACAGATAAGAGAGCACTTTGAAACACTGGTGCCCCCTAATTCCACCGTCAACAAACTTAAGTTACTGTGTGAGTTTGGTTGGACGACAGTATCTGCATCCCAGTTTACTTGCTGTGAATTGTCTGGGGGAAAAAGAGACATTGTGGGGACTTCAGATTGTTCTCTACAGATGTCATTTGAAAAAGTTAAAAGCATCCACCAAAACACTGACAGAAGTGGCAGCACAAGAAGGAAGACTTGAGAATATCTGAACTGTCTTTGCATGTTCGGCGTAGTTTTGTTACAGGTTATGCTTGAGCTTGAGCTAAATATCAGAAACAAAATAAAAGTTAGGGGTCATCAGAACCTTAAATTATATTTCCAAACTATTTCAAGACACTACTTGTATTTACATGTTCTCCTGTGTCTGCATGGGTTTCTGCCAGGTACTCTGGTTTCCTCCCATAGTCATTTACATGTGCAGCATTTGGCAGATGTTCTTATCCAGATCGAAGCACATCTGTGCTTTATAGTCCACAAGAAAACACACCAATCATTCGACTAAACCTAGACTTAAAATTAGGAGCTGCTAGAAGACTAAGATTCTAGCAGAGATGAAATAAGAACTTCACCAGGGTCCTCTCTGATCACACACAGAAGACAATTTATTTTTTTGGGTAAAGTTTGTGTTAGTTAAGTCAATTTTTAACATGAACATATAGATCTTATCCTAAGTGCTCGGTGGAAAAGAGGGTCTTCAGTCTCTGTGAGGAGACAGTGAGGGTCTCAGTAGTTGTGACGGTCAGGGGAAGTTCGTTCCACTTTGGTGCCGAAATTGAGAAAAGTCTTGATGTACTTCTCGAAGAGTTTGAGCTGTGACCCGTTGTTTCATCATTTCTGATCGGTCAGAAGCAGCTGGACCATTTTGGGTTTGTAGCTGAGTTTTAATCTAATGGAGAACCAAAGGAAGTGAGTGAAGGTTTCGCAGTAGTGGAGTGGTGTGAGAATTTTGGTGTATTGAAGACCAGATGTGCAGCTGCATTCTGGATGTAAAGGTTCTTTGGTCTTCAGAGGATGAACTGAGATGAACTGAAGATGCTGAATTGCCCCAGGTGTGAGTCTGTGAATGTGTTTGTCTGTGTGTCTGCCCTGCAATGGACTGGTGATCTGTCCACGGTGTTTCTCTGTCTTTTGCCCTGTAGGCACTGGGAGCGGATCCAGCTTTCCCTCTGACCCGGGTTAAGGATAAACGGTTCAGAAAATGGATCGAACCTAATCACATTATATAGATGATCAGTTGATCAGTGGTTTAGCATTAAAACAATGACATGCCTTTTGCAGGGTTAATCAGGTATTATGACATTGCAGTACGTTGGGGGGCCAGTGCAGGATAGTTAGTGCCTGTTTAAGTAGACACTGTCAGTGTGATCAGTGTGAGTTCAGCCTGCTTCCATGCTTGTGTTTGTTAGAATCCCTGTGGAGTAAATATTCCCTTCACTCCAAAAAGGGCAATTGCAAAAGAACTAAGCATCTCTTTCTCTTTGCCCGTCTCTCGGTTTTTCGTCTTTTTAGCTTCAGCTCTCTGTCAGTCCCTCTTACTCTATCTCTCTCACACTCTCTTTTTTCTTTTTCTTCTTTTATCTTATCCATGCCTTTCTCCTTCTGTTTTCTTCCTCCATCTATTTTATTCCTTCATGCCTTTCTGTCTTTCTCTCTCTCCCTTCATTTATTTAATTCCTTCCTCTAAAACTCTCTCTTTTTTCTTCCTCTCTTTCTCTCTCTCTCTTTTCTTTTTTCTACTTTTATCTTCTTATTTCTCCATGCCTTTCTCTTTCTCTCTTTTTGTTTTCTTTCTCTGTCTATTTTATTTCTCCATGCCTTTCTCTCTCTCCCTCTCCCTATCTCTCTCTCTCTCTCTCTCTCTTCCTTCTTTTATTTTATACCTCCATGCCTCTCTCTCTCTCTCTCTCCCTCTCTCTCACTCTCTCTTTCATTCTCTTCTCTGTTTTCTTCCTTCCTGTAACCTATTCCTCTATACCTCTTTCTCTTTCTCTCTGTTTTCTTCCTCCCTCTAACTTTTTTGTCCATACCTTTCTCTCTCTGGTATTTCTTTCTCCCTACATCTTATTCCTCCATCTCCCTCTCTCCCTGAAACTCAGTGTTGAACTCTTCCCTGTTTGAGTCGTGCGGCGGCGGCGTGGCCATCGTTCTCCCTGTGGACCCTCTGGCTGCTAGAGGCTCCCTTGGTGCCAGCACACACTCTCGTCTGTGTCCGAGCGCGGGCGTGTGTGTGTGCGCTGCCCGCTGACTGACCGTAGCCTTGGCTCTGTAGTCAGACATACCACAGCAAGACCCAACATCTACTCATCTCATCTCTCAAATGAATAATCTCTCTCTCTCTCTCTGGCCGTCATCTTATCAGTTCTGCTTCTTGACTCCCTCTTAGTTATGAAGCTGCGGGATAACATTTTTGAAAAAAGAGGGTGAAGGTTGTGCCGTCTCCATTAAGAGAGTGGGGAATTCTTGACCCGTAGAGAGTCTGGGATGGACTGTGTGTGTGTGTGTGTGTCGCTATAGCCCAACTAGGCTAGTCTGGTGAACTGGGCTGTTCCCCAGCTCTGTGTTTCTGTAAAACACTCCACCAGTCACCACAACAACCACCTCCACCACACAGCAGCAGAACACTGAACCAGATTCTTCTGATTCCATTTTTAAGCTTAAGGATTATGATTTATGGGGTATTCAGCATCTCTTGCTATTATATTGAGAAATGTACTGGGACACACCTGTTTTTCAGGGTTTGGGCTAAAACCCTTACATCCAGTGAAGGACAATCTTAATGCTTCAGCAGACCAAGACATTTTGGACAACACCATGCTTCCAACTCTGTGGACCCAGTTTGGGGAAGAACCTTTTCTATTCCAGC
>JBBPCY010000039.1:15823471-15834110 GCA_037974405.1 Brachyalestes nurse
GGAGGAGTTATAGAGTCTGATGGGTGTGTGACAGGGGGAGGAGTTATAGAGTCTGATGGGTGTGTGTGTGATGGGTGAGGAGTTATAGAGTCTGATGGGTGGGTGACAGGGGGAGGAGTTATAGAGTCTGACGGGTGGGTGTGTGACAGGGGGAGGAGTTATAGAGCCTGATGGGTGGATGTGTGTGATGGGGAGGAGTTATAGAGTCTGATGGGTGGGTGACAGGGGGAAGAGTTATAAAGTCTGATGGGGACGAGGCATTTTATGCACTTTGTGCTAGTGAGTCTGTAGCTGAAAGTGCTTCTCAGTTGAGCCACTAGCCTCCATGATGGACTGAAGTCTAGACAATGTTCTCCTTTCAGCCACAGTTTCCAAGTTGTCGAGTTCCTCACCCACCGCTTTCTGAGTCTGGAGGACAAGTCTATACTTGTCCTCCATTTAATAGTGAAAATGAAAGTTTCTCCATGGAACATAGGTAAGAGTGGTTGCCTCATCCTTTCACAAAGTCTCCAATTAGTTTTCATGATTATGCTATCAAACTCTTTCAAACGTCTGCCAGAAGAAAGGCTCTGCTCTGACCAAACCCTAGTTCAAAGCAAATCAGAGTTTGTTAATGTCACTGGAACTTTTTGCAGGTTTCTGTGGTCAGAAGAGACCAAAACAGAGCCTCATGGGCACAAACATTTCAGGATGTTCTAGTGAAAAAAGGGTCTCAAACAGAAAGTACCCCCATGCTGTGAAGTACCGTGTTGAACTGGTGTTGTTGCCAGGCAGTTTGCTTCTAAAGACCTCAGGGAATCTAATTAGGACACATGGCATCATTAACTCTGCCAAGTTCCAGGACAATTTAGAGTAAAATCTGACCGCCTGTGCTGGGAGTCCAAAACAATGATGGAAAGCACTCTTCCAGATCCACAGAGAAGTGACTCACACGAATGAAAACCAGGGAGGGCAGTGAACCCAGTTCCCTACCCTCATTGTCACATTCCTCACTGTTTTTTTCTAGCGAAGTTCAGAGGCACAAAGTGTGAATTTTATTGGGGTCAAGACTGTGTAGTTGTGTATGAAGTTTTGATGAACAAAATAAATTTTATGCAGCATTTTTTTAACTTAATATTAAAAGTTAATTGGGAGTGATTTGATATAGGACCTGAGTAATAATTAATGGTGGTATTTCATACCGTATTTAGTATTCAGATGCATTTTTATAGCTGATTTAAACAAAAATGTTATCATAAATAATAATTTAATGGTTGTGATAATAAGTTGAAAAATCCTGCCTGGGTAACAATACTTAAAGGCCATCATTCCCATGATCTATAATTTCACATTTCACCCCTTTTAGTTGAAAGACTAAAGCAGGATAAAAGATCCTAAAATGTTTAAACAAAGAGCCAAATACACATTAAACAAAGCCGAACAGACGTCCTCAGTCACTTGATTAGCTACGTAGAGCTGAGAGATGGAGATACCAAGCTATAAGACATCTACACAAACCTGTGTTTGTTGAATAACTATGCACTCTTCAAAAGTTAGCCAATACAAGAGTGTTTTAAATGACATTGCAGAAATGACAGTTATTGTTCTCCCCAATCATGTTGAGCTCTCACATGATTTTCTGTCCTGCAAGATTTTTTGTAATATGCAAAATTCAATAATGAATTAGTGTATTGCGCACTTTTATTTTTAAAGTACTGCTATAATGAACAAAAGTGCAACAACATTTGGTTTTCAAACACTTTAAACAAATAAGGAGCTTTTTAACAGCAGTGTTCCCTTTAACACAGTTCAAATATTTCTGAAAATCTCAACTTAAACATTAATATAATCAAATCAAATATAAAACCAATTGCTCCTGCAGGGCATTCACGTTGTATCTAGTTTATTAAAGAGGTGAATGGGTTTTAAATACCAAGAACAATATTGTGCTGTTCACATTTTGTAATGGGCACAGTTTTTAACCACTGATTGATTCTCAATTCACTAAAATATTATCATCCTCCAAGTGTACAATTGCTAATAGCACAACAGTGTCACAGCAGTGTCTTTTGGTGTAAAAAGCTGCCTCGATGCGACAGTAACAATGAAAAACAAAGGTACCAGTTAACAAAAAGTGAGTAGAGCTGAGTCATTACCATGCAGAAAAATACAGCTTCAGTTGCAAATTTCTGATAATCTAATTTCTGATAATCTTTCTCTGTTTTTCATCCCATTTACGTTTAAAACTTTCACGGGTTCTGAGAATACAGCAGCTTGTACACAGTGTAAAATGAACTGTAAGGATAACTCCAGGTTGACATTGCTTTTTCAATTTATGTATGAAGTACATTTTTATTATCTAAAAATGTACTTCAGCCAAGTCATTTGAAACATCAAGACAAGAAAATTATAGTAAATCTTTTTGTATCAAACTGTATACCAGTCCAAATCTGAATCTGCAAGAGAAGCAGTCAGACTATTTCTGACAGCAGTGTTTGGTAAAGCAACCTTTTCTTTCACACTCTAAAAAACTCTTTAGAAGTGAGTGGAGCAGGTTGGTTAAATGACGTGTTTCCTGCCATTATGAAGCTTAACTCCAGATCAGACCTGCATACTTGCTTATCACTGTCGACTATTTACTGTATCTTACAGTATCTCTGTCTCGCCATTTGAACAACTCTTATCACCCCATTGTCATATCATATCATATCGAATCCATTTCCGTTATCAGGCTGACGGCACAGGACGACCTTTGCTCCATTTTAACGTGTGGCTATAAACCTTATTGTGAGTAAACTTACATTGTTCTTTACTAGAGTGGCATTGGATTGTAAAGTTTTACTGAAGAGCAGAATAGCAATATTACAGTCCATGCATATACGGCACACCAGGGAAACAGAATAAAGTGGGTAAAGTTGTGAAACAATTTGAGGTTTTAGCTCCGTTCTGTGCTTGTTTGACTTGTTGCTGAGCTGTGACTCACTAGAACAAGGCCCCTGGGCAACTTGTTTGTTTTCAGTTTCTGACATAGAAACTACAGATGTGGAAATTCTGAATTTGGGGTAAAACAGACACAGTGGAGTGATTATGGTACCTCTCCATGCCTACCATAAGTAGCAAATCACAATGCGAGGGTGCAACTAATAAAATGTTGGCTAACTTTGTAAGCTGCATTGAAATCCAGGCCTCAGTATATGTAGTTCTTCAGCAGAAGTAAACCAGTTTGCTCACACTAAAACAAGATGGAAACAAACAACTGCAAGCCATGAATAAAACGAAGGCAGACACTTTGCACAGAATAATATAAAACCAGGACTAGTCATGTCTCATTGTCAGGTGGGAGAGGCCTCCCCACCACTGGCAAATGGATTCTACTCTTCAGTGCTTGGACACTAACGACCAAAATAACAGGCATGAGACTTGAAATTCAGGGGAAAAGGCTAATCAGCCAAGTTAGCTACAAAGAACTTGAGACTGGCCATACACGTCTACAGCAATAGTATTTGTACTATTTGTACTATTCCACTATACCATTCCATTACATGCTCTTATATTGCCCACTTGCAGATGTTTGTCATTTTTTAAAAGCTTGCACTGCTCATGAAAGAGTGAGTGAAGGTCTGGGAAAATATATCTATAATCCTCAAAGGCTGCATTTTTTTTTCAGAATGATACAATGACTGTAATGCAACCTATGCAATGTGGTCTTTACCTGTCTGATTCCTTTATGTGTTACTGTGAGAGTCTTTGATTGTCTGATTCCTTTATGTGTTACTGAGAGAGTCTTTGTCTGATTCCTGTGTGTGTTACTGTGAGGGTCTTTGTCTGATTCCTGTATGTGTTACTGTGAGGGTCTTTGTCTGATTCCTGTATGTGTTACTGTGAGAGCCCTGATTTCTGTATTGTGATCCTAGAGCCAGTGCTCTATTTCCATTTTCCCTGTGTGTTTGCTGCTTGTTTTCTTATTTTCACATTAAAACCAGATCCCTAAACTCCTGCATGTGTGTCCCTGTTGCGGCTCCCACGATTCAAACTTGGCTACATTTGCTCACATCTCCTAAATTTCCATTTGGCTCGTTCAACGAAATAACTGCTTATAGCCAGTCACAATTCAGCAGCTAATACAGGTCTGTGTGAACTGCCAATATCAATCAATTTGTTGGTTCATTCATAATGGCATAGACGTATTTACCCATTTTTTTTAATCTGCACTGCTCATGAAAGATTGTGAGTGATTGGAGGTCTGGGAGAATATATCTCAGAAAGGGCTGCATTTCTCATCCACAATCTAGAATTCTTCAACAAAATGGGAATGATGTAATGACAGTAGTGCAACCTCAGTTGGCTGCATCCTTGGTTGTCTACACACTAGGTGTGGCAGTTTCAGTCAAATGTAATTTCTGAATTTGTAAAGCATTTTTATATAAGCCTCAGATTTTGCCTACCACACCAGATGCGTTGGATGGGAGCCACCACAGATTATACTACTCAGCATCTAACCATTACTATACTTTGTTAAACCCAGATGCAAACTGTAAATCCATAAAAGGTAATGTGGCTCCTGAGACAGGTCAGTCTAAAGTGTCAAATGTCAGTATAACATGAGTTCCTCTATTCCTCTTACATGGCTTGGTCTATCTTTCAAATTCATTTTGTCTTTAAATCCTTAGTAAACATTTACAAAATTAAAATTTACACTAACAGTAAAATACGTCTATCTTTCAGTCTATACTTAGCACAAACATCAACGCTTAATATCACACAATGGGGGCAGGTGTGTGGCCTGGTGGTTAGGGCGTTGCCCCTGCAATCAGAAGGTTGTGGGTTTGAATCCCAGGACTGCTAGTGACACTACTGAGGTACCCTTGAGCAAGGTACCGTCCCCACACACTGCTCCCCGGGTGCTCTGCATTGGTGGCAGCCCCCTGCTTCACTTGGTGACTGGGTTAAATGCAGAGAAAGAATTTCACGCTGTGGTGTGTTCATGTGTGACTATAAGGGGTCACTTTACTTTACTTATGCACACTATCCTGACTCTACCAAAGCCCACTAGCATGGAGAAAAAGAAGACTGTTTTAAATGCATAAGACAAACCTTCCTCCTGAGTGGCACCACTTTCTCATTAGCCTGTACTTGTCAGGGCTGCCAGGGAGGCACACCACATATAATGATGTGTTCATTCAATGTTATGCTTTCTTTTACAGGCATGCACTGTTGAGCATGCAAAAAAAGAACATTTAAAAGTAATTTTACTCATTTTACTCAGTGTTATATTTTATTCAGTGTGCACAAGTGCATCCAGCACATTTAACATTTTGGTGTTAATTCTGTAGCTCAAGTTCAACAGAGTTGACCCTCAAACACTGTCTGTTTCAGTATAAGTCGAGTCAAGTCAAGTTTATTTATACAGCCCATTATCATACGCAAAGGTCATTCAATTAACTTCACAGGAACGGAATAAAAATGTTAAGATATCCTGAAGATATTCTAAAATAAAATTTAAAAAATAAAAGAATATAAAATAAAAGAAAATATTTTCATAGATATAATGCATAGAAAATTAAATAAAAGAAGATTAAAAGTCCAAAGCAACTGCGGATGTTTAAAAGAAGACAGAGGAGAATGATGCAGTTTTAGCAGCTTTTTAAAGCTACAGTTGGTGCTGATCTGATATCAATGGACAGTTGGTCGGAGAGCATAGTGGATAAACACCATTTCACCAGGTTTAGTTTCAGATTTTTTCGCAGCTCCTGCAGATCTAAGAGACCAACCAGGATCATAAACATCAAACATATCAGAGAAAGATTGACCAAAAACCAATAAAAACTGGCACACTGTGAGTAATGCTTTAAAATCAGTTCGAACTGGGAACCAATGCACAAACCTTGGAACTGGAGTGATGTAATCTCTGTTATTGGCTTTGGCTAGAACTCTGGCAGCAGCGTTTCTCACTATTTATGCACAATTCAGACTAAATGGCATGAAAACTACTGTGTAATATTCTCACAGTCTCACGGCATGACAAAGTCGAACAACATGACTGCCTCCTATTGTCATCCTAGACCTGTGATTTGAAGTAAATCTTTAGTTACAATCTGTGATCTTTTCACTTATATTTCTAACATGCTTGATTATACCAAAAAAATCCAACAAAAATGGCTACACAAAGGTTGTAAAGGTTGTAAAAAACGACAACATTTTATGAAAACACACAACATGCAACTAGCTGGTGGCCTAGTGGTTAGGGCGTTTACCCTGCAATCAGGTAATTGTGGGTTCGATTCCCAAGACTGGGTTAAATGCAGAGGAAGAATGTGTGCTGTGGTGTGTTCAGGTAAGACAGAATGGTCACTTTCACTTTTTTAACTTCATTTTCTTCATCACATCTGTCATCATGCATTTACTTCACTGTAGACAGTGGACCTCCTCTGCTCCACACTGCTCCCCACCACAACACACCATAACCACCTCTTCAAGTATTTTTGAGTCCTTTATGTATTGGATAAAGTGTGTTGGGGCAGAGAATGCACAGTTGTATGAATGCTTCCAATAATCTTTAGTATCTTTAGTATAAATATTCACACTATACTTTTGATATTACAATAGTTTACTGTTTGTATACACAATGAATCACTTCATTAGATACACCTACCTTTCATCTACATTCATTGTTCACTGCATCAGCTCCTCTATGTAGATGCACTATGCATTTAATTATTACAGGGACAGACTGTACAGCAGGTCAGGGTCACGACCGCTGAGAATGATGTTCTGCCTTTATAATACCTGCTCACTGGATGTCCTGACCATTAATGAATGGGGTATGGAGAATTTAACAGACTGCAACTGTAAACAACAAAGGGCACACATTCAGTAGAGCTGATGCACAATGCACAACGGGTGGAGATACAAAGCAGGTGTATAAAACTATGGATATATCATTATCATTATTATTAGATTTGTTTAAAATCACATTGAGAATATTGTGCAACCTTTAGAATTCATAATTGCATGTTTAAATCTATTCTACCCCAAAGTAGTATATATAAAATATGACTTTTTATAGTCAGTGGCTTCTAAAATGGTAAAGATTTAAATGGAAAATTTAAAGCACATAGGAATCAATGGTTTCTATGATTTAGAGTGATTATGTAAGCTCTGGTCTTAGGCACATTAACCAACTTTTGTCCTTTCTGATTAAATCATGAATGGAATAATGGTATTATCACTGAACCAGGATGTGCTATTATAACAGGAATAAAAAGTTCATGGCATGGCTGTAGCGTAGCTTTCTGCAGCAAACCAAGTGAAGAGCTCAGATAAGCGTAAATGATCTTTAATGAGTTTCAGAGTTTCAGTTCTATCACCCCCACTTGTTCACAACACAACAATACAGCACACTATGCAGCTACTCTAACACCAGCCGAAATGCAACACAAATATTTTCTGAAGATGTAGATGTAGATCTTGTCTTTCATGTTTCTACAGCAATGTAATGTGCACAATTGGTAACAACTGACCAACCATTTGACTGATACTTCTCTCCTGCACACTATTACAATACTACAGAGTCAACACACACTAGTTCAATACTCCACACACACTTGCACTGTGAAAGCAGCTCAGCTATATTTGTCCTTAAGCAGGCACAGAAAAGCTCTTCTCATCAGCCTGCTATAGTCTTGGGCTGATGGTCAGCTTTCAAATTCCACTTTTTATCAGTCCTTCAATCCATAAGCACTGAACAGCCATGCACAGTGTTCTAAAAACCCATCAAGTCTGCTAGGAAATGAACAAAAACACTCTATGAGTCAGGTTTAAAATTGTATTTCCGCCCAGAATAGAATGAGAATAGTACCAGAATGGACCACTACAATCAGGCATCGTAGCCTCCATTCCCGCTGTCCTGAATGACCATCTGGACATTAAGCGCAGAGTGAGAGTGGAGGGTCATTCCATTACTTATCCAAAATAAATCTCACAATGGAAAAAAATGCTCAAACGAATGTCCCTGAATTTCGGCTCACGCTACTGACTTTAGGCGAATTTCATTCTTCCTGGAAAGCAAGGCCAGAGAATCTCGAGCTGTTAGAAGAACAGGGAGCTATTCAGGGCTGTTATTGCACATCAGGAACTAAACACACTGGACTGGTCCATGGTTTTAAACTTAAGCAGTGCTTTCATTCAGTGCTTTACTGCATGGAGGAAAGTCCCCTAGAGGTAAGGCAAACTACACAGACACACACACACACACACACACACACACACAAACATATAGCCTCTAATTAAAACAACAAAACAGGCTGTAAATAGCTCCTGTGAGATTAGGGTCCCCTGAGGGCCAACAAAAATGTGCTTTTCCCCTCACCAGCTGTATCAGTGCCGGGGGCTAAAACCACAAACCATTAGACAGCATCCATCAAGGGAGGAATCAGCATGCATGAAGCCATTGTTAGTAACACTAAGGGCCCCCCTACACACATGCGCACACACAAACACACACACACACACACTCACGAACAGTAACACACACAGAAAATGGAGAGTGCACTATAATTTGCAAAGTCAATGCACATCACTAGACAAAAATAAACAATTCAGTAGGCAGTGATGGTTTAACAGTGAGCTCGCGAGCGAGTTAGAGGGAGAGGGAGAGAGAGAGAAAGAGAGAGTATACAGGAGAGAGGCAGAAAGAGAGAGAGATTATGAAGAGGCACTCACAGCTTGGCAGAAGATGGGGTATTTGATGCGGTTGATGCCTCCAGCGAACACAGCGAATGTGAGGGCCGTGTGGAAACAGAAGTTTAGCAGCATGTGCCATCCTTTCCTGCTGATGCGGATTGCGCTGTCAAAGAAAAGAGAAAACACTGGTTTGTAAAACGTGTGTGTGTGTGTGTGTGTGTGTGTGAGTGTGTTGTGTATCTTCCTTAAACCCTTCTATGTCCTCCATGATGTTTTTGCCTTAAAACAGCCCTTATGTTTCAATTAAATTCAGTTCACTTTTATTTATATAGTGCTTTTTACAGCCAAGTTGTCACAAAGATTCCAGGTCCGGGCCCCTAGTGAGTGAGCCAAAGGCAACAGAGACGAGGAAAAACTCTCTCAGCTGAAGGAGGAACCCTCGGGAGGAACCAAGGGGAACCCATCCTCCTCAGGTCGACCCGGAAAGAAAGAAACGAGAGTCTTTATGGGGATAAATACCAAGGGAAGGCCTTCATGAACAATCTTATTGACAGATCTATGGCTAACAGATCTGTCTGAAGTGTATTTGATTCTGATCTGATGAAAATACATGATTTTAATGAGCAGTTGTGATGTTTACAGTATTGGTCTGTAGAAAGCACAACCATCCTTTATATTTCTGTACATGATCATAACATTTTTGGGCAAGTTAAAACATTCAGAAGCGCAGACTCAACCTGTCCAGACAGAATAGAAATGTAGTTTGTTATGTAACCAACTGTGGAATAAATTAGGAAATTGTGTGGTGTGTAAAAGATTGTCATGTAAATGACACGCATTGCAAAAGAACAATAACAACATTTAAGGGTTAAAGCTCTAAGCACAAATGGCTGTGGCAGGAAGAGCAGTTTCAGCCCTGCAGAAATAGAACAGATTCATAACAATAATAAAGTCCCTACTAAAGAAGTGCTAATCACGAATAAGATCTATTTCAATTTGAGAAGTTCGTGATTAGGATTAATGATTAACGTCCGAGATCTTTGTTAGTGGAGCATTATCATTATTAAATGCTCATGTATCTGACATAAATAGCAGCACTATAAAAAGCCCCCACACCAGATTATTACAGCAGTCTGGAGAGTGACTAAGGGAAACACATGCGGCATTAGTGTACTTTATCTAATCACCGGGCTAACGCCAGTGACTCACTGCATCATCACTGGTGCAAAGAAAGAAAGGAACAAGACCATTTTTTTAAAGTAGGAAAGAAAAAAGAAAGAAAGAAAGAAAGAAAGAAAGAAATAAAGAAAGAAAGAAAGAAAGTGGACAATATAAGAGAGAACAAAACAAAGAGAAAAAAGAAACAAAAATAAAGAAGGAATAAAGAACGGAGAAAAACTAAGACAGAAAGAAAGAATGAATCAATGAATCAATGAATGAATGAAAAGAAGGAAGAAAGGAAAGAATGGATGAACGAAAAAAAGAAAGGTGGAAATGAAGAAAAATAAAGAGAGCAGAAAGGCTATAAAGAAAGAAAGGAAGAATGGAAAAGAAAGAAAGAAAGAAAGAAAGAAAGAAAGAAAGAAGGAAGCAAGTAGAAAAATAACAAAATAAAAGATAAAATAAAGAAAGGGAAAGACAAAGAAAAACTGAAAAGAACAAAAGGAAGAAAGAAAGAAATATACACTAAAAGAAAAAAAATAAAATGAAAAAGAAAGAGTAAAAAGACAAAGCACAAGCCAACAGTAAGGATGCGTCATCTCTGCCTCCCTCTCTCTCCTTCCCTCTCTCTCTGTCTCTTACATCCCACTCTCTCCCTCTCTCTCTCTTTCTGCCCCCCCCCTCTCTCCTTCCCTCTCTCTCTCTCTCTTACATCCCTCTCTCTCCCTCTCTCTCTCCTTCTGCCCCCCTCTCTCCTTCCCTCTTTCCCTCTCTTACATCCCTGTCTCTCTCCTTCTGCCCCCTCTCTCTCCTTCCC
>JBBPCY010000039.1:15843652-15856130 GCA_037974405.1 Brachyalestes nurse
CTCTCTCTCTCTCTCTCTCTCTCTCTCTCTCTCTCTCTCTCTCTCTCTCTCTCTCTCTCTCTCTCTCTCTCGCTTGCGGGGGTGGATTGTTCTTGGCTGTGGTGGGAGGATGTTTTTGCTTTATTTTCGTCTCCAGTGTTTTAGGGGAGTCTGTACCCGCTTATCACACACACACACACACACACACACACAGACCCGTCCACACTGACAAGACATTCAACACGGTCTCCAAGTCATAGAGGCCGGATGTAGAAACACACACACGCACACACATGTTCAAACACACACACACACACACACACACACACACACACACATCAGTGGACGTTTTTGTAGCCAAAGAATTATAACTGACCATGTGAGAATGTGAGAAAGGATGGGAGTCTTCAAATCACACACGCACACACACACACACACGCAAACCTGAAGCTCTATCTGTGAAGACTGATGATTTCCAGCAGAGCACACAAATACTTCTGACATCATAAGAATGAAAAAAAAAAAACACTAAAGAATTTTCTCTCTCTCTCTCTCTCTCTCTCTCTCCCTCTCCCTCTATCTCTCTCTCTCTTTTTCACCCCCCCTTCCCAGTTGCCTTATCTGACCTACAGTAACGAGGCCGAATGTTCTTGGCCTGTGTGTGTGTGTGTGTGTGTGCGTGTAGTACTCAGTCATAACTGACATCTCCTCAGCTCTGCCTTTTTACGAGCGCCCTGTATGAATGAGAGATTATTGAAAATAATATCCTTTACTTTATGCTAAATTATGAAAACCATTAGAGGCTTAAAAGGCAAACAATAAAAGCGCTCTCAGAGGGACATATTTTCCAGATGTTCCTCAGCAGGATGCAACTTGCCAAGTTCTTCGAGGAGGTTTACTTTAAACAAATGTATCTTGGCGTGTTCGCTGAGGAAGGGTGGTGGTGGGGGGGGGATTGGCGGGGGGGTGTTGGAGGGTGGGGGGAGGGACACAACCAAAAAGGTTCATCGCTCATTTTTATGTCCAGCTTTTGGATGTTTTGGTTTCCCATCTGCGAGGAAACCTGCAATAAGAAGTGAAATGCAATGTCAATATTTGCAGTTTGTGGGAAAAAGGAAAACATTTCAGCCTTCGTCCGTTGGGGAAAACTTTAGGTTGCGATCGTATCAAGTATGTTTTCTCTCTTTCTTACACACACACACGGACTCAGACTTATAGTTCCCCTATAGCCCACAGGCTCGGCTCCAGCTTGTTTCATGTTCTGCGTGTCCGTCGTAAAACATTCATAAGGAGTGTCAGCACATCCACAAGCCAAACGCATGCAGCCAAGTCCAGCAACAACCATCAAAGCTCAGCACATCCATTCGCCTTGATTTATAAAGGCCGAGTGCAAGCCGAAACTCTAGGTCCCTTTACTATATCATCCAATGATGTTAATAACCGTAATATATGTAGAAAGTACTTCTAACATATTAAAAGTAAATATTTTACATCAGATTGAGACCTCATCACGTGCCTTGCAGCATCAGTTTAGAAGAGTAATAAATAAACGAATAAAATTAAAACCCAGGGTCAGGACTGTAATATGCTATAAAAGTAAGTTACAGTAACTATAATGGAGGGGGATCTACCGCTCTGCGGACTTCAGTTCCAGCCCTAGTCTGACACACCTGATCCAGGTGATGGGGGCCTTCAGGGTCATTGGAATATTAGAGCCATGTGTATTAGATCTCCAGGACCGGGTTCAGTACTGACTATGTGTAATGCCTTACAGTTTCCCACGCTTTAGAATTTTTCTGCAGCGTTTGTATTGTTGCATGCATTTCTTTTGACTACTTTTTACCTTGAATATCTTAACTTTTGGCCACTTGTCCATACAGGACATTCGACAAACTTAGGTTTTCTTTGTTCTTGTTTTTTACAATGATTTATTTATATATATTTTTAGGCAGAAGTAAGCTAAGTTAAGGCTGGGTGATGATCTATCGCAGCTCGTTCTATGTGAGATGTCTTACATGACTATATTATGAACATTAAGTACAAATAGTAACAATTTTTTAAGCAGTTTTTAAAGTCATTTTTTGGCATGACACTCGTTTCACTTCACTTGCTCGCTCCATTTACTCTCTCTCTTCTCACAAAAGGAAAAAACTAACATATATACGTTACACACACTAGCCCCAATAGGTGAGAAGTGTGTTTTCATATCTAGAAGGAACAGGAGGATTTCCTCCTTTTAAAATGAGCTAAAACTGCTCTAATAGAAACCGACAATCAAATTAAACAAGAATGTTGTAAAGCACACATGTTGCAGGGCCTGCTAGAAACATCACACAATTATAAAGTGCTTTATAAAGGACATATTCAAAATAATAATGCTAATCCAGACAGATGTATTCCCAAATTCTATATAAATGTTTATGTATTGCCATCAGGGCTATAAATAATATCAGGATAAATATAGATTATTTATATGTCACCCAGCCCTAACGCCAGTACATAAACATTTATAAAATGGAGAATTTGGGAATAAATCTGACACTATTTGCATTGCAAAGAAATATAAAATGAATTACTATATTATAAATACAATAAAATTAATTAAATGGATTAAATGCATAATTAAATAGTGGTTAGGGTGTTGCCCCTGCAATGAAAAGGTTGTGGGTTCGAATCCAACACTGTTCGTGTCACCACTGAGGTTCCCTTGAGCAAGGTACCGTCCCCACACACTGCTTCCAAGGAGTCCCTCATTGGTGGCAGCCCCCTGCTTTACTTGGCGAATGGGTTAAAGAAGCATTTTCATGTATATTCACGGATGACTATAAGAGGCCACCTTACTTTGCTTATGCTGAGTCAAATCTGAGCAAAGTGACTGCTCTCGTTCTTAAGTGTCAGTTTTGTTTTATGAGAAAGCTGATAAAATATCTCCTCACTAAAGTATTTACACCTTGAGTCCAATATATGGGAGTAAGACCGCATATTTGCTCCTCCACATTTAAAAGTGAAGGTGCAGGTGCTCCACTTGCTCAGGCCCTATGACTACACGCTCCGTTTGTCACAGTTATGCAGTTTATCTGCGCATTTTGGCCCCAGGTTTTTGCAGCGTTGCGTAAAACTTGCGTGTTGCTTGAGTGGGAAAGCGTTCTGTTTTGCTCCTCTGGCATAAAGACATTAAAGGTGAGCTGAATTGAGTAGAAGGTGATTATGCGTCTGGCTGGTTCGCCTTGGTGAGCGCGGATGGTTTACCCATGCTCCGACCGACCCCGAGACGTTTGGAAAGGAATCCGAGATGCCTTTTTATCGGGGGAGTGTTTTTTACTTTGCACCACGCAAAAGACACCTGGCAGCCGAAACATCGTGGCCAGCCAATGACCTTCTCCCACACGGTGCTCCAGCCAGTAACATCGTCTGAAAGAGGCCAGCAGCCAATGACCTCTCTCTGACCAGGGGGCGAAACCAGCCAATGCGCTCCACCTATAGACCCCAGTGCCAACGCATGGTTATATACGACAAACCATCTGTCTCGGAGCTGTCGAAACGCGCCGTAACTCTTCGCAAATGTGCAAAGCGTTAACACCGACACCCTGACGCACCACCCAGCAATCTGTGTTGGTTGTGCAGTTACGTAAAAGCTAAGGAGATTGATTGAGTGGTGTTGCTGTGCAGTGAGGAGAAGGATTTGCTCTGCCAGTCAAGTATGCTAGATAAACTCTGACTGGGAGGGGAGGGGGAGGGCTGTGCTGGATGATATTAATGAGAATATTAAAACAGGAGACAGCGAGAGCAGCGCTGAGAGTAAACAGAATCAACATAGCTGAGATTCCTCTAGTAATCCAGGCGAGTTATACTCCTTCATATGATTTACAGCGGTGCTGCCACTGTGGAACCCTTCGCACTCCTGCACTCCTTGTAACACTTCTTTAGTCGTAACTTCCACGCTTTCACAAGTCAGCGTTCGCCTCGAGTGCAAGACGCAGCTTTAAAAAAAGGCTCTCCAGATTAAAACCAAGCTTCACTAGAGTTCAAGAGTGGACTAGAGTTCAAGTCCAACCACATTTTCGAAGTTTTACTATGGATTTATCCACCTACTTGTAAAAATATTGGATTGATTTCCAGATTTACGACTAGAGATCACATCCCAGGATGTATTGGCTTTCATTTCACAAGCTCATGAGTCCATATTGAAATGATCTCCTGTCCAAATTTAGGCCTACTTTTGGTTCAAACACATTTCATGACACACCTCAGGTCGTTTAGGCAGTTAGTATTAGTCTATAGACTCGACTAATATCAAATATCAAACCATTTAGTTTGCATGAAAACGTAGTGCATGATTTTTTTTGGTTAATATTACTTTTTTGAGTAATAAACTATAATTTTGTCTTTTAAATAATAGGATCATGCTTAATGTGGTACATACTAATAAATAAAGTATTCGTTTCTTATAAATTACCAATATGGCTAAAATTGCCACCACTCTTGTTTCTCAGGGCACATTTCTAATGGGTAGTAGAGCAAATTTTCGCCATTTTGGGGAATGCGGTGCGTACCCTGCACGCTCCGTGGTCTTTGTTGTACTCCCACATGCCGATAAATCAGCCACGTCATAAAACAGACTTTATTTTTAGATCTTCGTGTTGAAAGGCCAGGCGATAATTATAGCGACGGTGCAGACGGCATGTAAGGTAGCTCTGCGATAGGGTGAGTGTACTTTTGCCCTTTAAACAGATGGCACCCGGTTTGTCTGACTGCGTGTCTTTTTCTCGCTCTGTCTATCCGAGTGTCTACCGGTCAGGTAGCACACTCGGGTCTGATGTCAGGCTTGTCACTCATTAACCAGTGTACGGCTGGGAGCTAAACTGTCGCCTCAGCAGTGGGAATTTACCCCGCTATTGATTCAGCGTTTTATTATCTCCGCCATACAGGTCCGGACGCTCGTCCAGCTGGCATGAGTGACAGAGTATCTATGGCCTTGGACATGTAAAGGAGGTCACCCACAGCGCTGGGCCGTTCGAACACAGTAAAAAAAATTATTACATTATTACACAGGCGTCTGGCTGCATTTATTGGCCTAAATAAGCTCCTCTGGGACACAAATGCAGTGTAATGCAAAACCTGCAGCTCCTCAGCTTTCTGGAGAAGTGCTGACAATATCTTTCAGTTCAGCTGTACTTGATGTGTCTTCCAAATAGTAGAAACTGGAGCGGCATTAATACACTCACATGCGAAAGTGGGGTCAAATCTTTTCTTGATTTTCTAGGCATAAATCATTTCACATCCTGAAATTGACATTACTGCTCATTTGCTGAATCACTGTGGGAGAATAAAACCCTTTTTTTAAACTAAATGTTAGTTGACTCCCTGCATAGGAAATCTACAATACGTCATTTAACCAGCACAAATGTCACAAATTTAGAATCTACACCTTCCTCTGGTTGTTTAAATAAAGGGTATGAGCAAGAAATATAGAAAATCTGACTTTTTTTGGAAGCGTATACACCAAGTGTACCTACGAGAAGTAACTTTAGAAACACGATGGAAGTGATTTCGGAGTTTGTGCAGGCAGAGAGAGAGAAAGAGAGAGAGAGAGAGAGAGAGAGAGAGATTGTTAGAACAGAGGGTGAGGCGAGGCGTGAGTCGTTCATAAAGTTCACCGTGTTCTCTCTTTCTGCTGTGCTGGGAAACCTGGATACGTCACACGCCTTTATCTCCCTGAACTGATTATACCGATCATATGTGCACACACACACACCGTGCTCTGTCACTGCTTTCCTCCAGCTCTTTCAGGTCATACTGTGTTCATAAGTACTGGGACAGTGTTTTTTTTCCCTGTATTCTCTTTTAATTAATTTATTTGTTCTTTATTGTCTCACTTGGAAAAAAAAAACTGGCTTGCAGATGGAGTTCATGCGCATACTCTGTAACTTTTATTGATTTTTAAAGAGAAAATCAATTTAAATATGCAGTTAAACAAGAAAGAGGGAGAGAATGAACATGTTCAAATTATATTAAAGATTCAAAGCTGAAATGTAATTTAACACTGGTCAGCTTACAATGACTTGACTGTTTATGTGCCAAAAAGAACAAAATGTAAAATATTTTCCTGGGTTTTTATGGGCATATGCTACACTATGGGGTATATTTTATGGGTATCTATGCAAGGCCAATCTGGCCGCAAAAAGAGAAAAACTGCAACAAATCACGTTCCTAATTTATATTCAGTAGAGATGAATGTGACTCATGAGCTGCGCAGCGTTCGTGTGCAAGACGTTTCCGCGCTTTGTCCCACTGGCTGTAATTGTCTAAAAATTTACGTACTCTTGTTCCTTATCATCGACACTTTATATCTTCCACAACCTCTCCTTTAAGACAGCTTAAGCCCCTCTCACTCCCTTCCTTGCTTTTTTGGATCGCCAAAACCATTCTGCTAATAAGCAGATTATGAATGAATGGTAAACTAAGCTGAAGTAAAATTATGACCTCCGATTGCAGAAGCAAGGAGGAAATGAACGGATTTAGATAGTGTCTCTCCTCATTTTCCTCAGATATGTAAAGGCCTTATCCAGTTAGGGGCTGCTTGCATCAGTGTGGTTGTCTCTCAAGGGTTCTGTCTTACACATCCCAAAACAATGTTTCTCAATCTTTTGTGCTGGAGCAGCCCTACACTTTAGTGTTTTCCAGCTTTAACACACCTGATTCAGTTCCTCAGCTAAGTATCTTAGCCATTCTCCTTCCACAAACGCCTTCTTTCCCGGTTCTGCGTTCTTTTACAGTTCATTGTGAGGTCGGACAAGCTTCACTGAACGCTGGCAAAAATCACACGCAGCCTAATAAGAAATTATAACTCAGATGCAAGTGAGAATTTGCACTCTTTCGATATGAAATCCATAAACCAGGCAGGTCAGGGGTAATATAGGCAGTAAACAGTACTGTAATGAGAGAAAACAAGTATCCAGGCACTTTTGTTATTTAATATGATTTTAGTTCATAAGCCCAATTCAAGTTTACATACACAGTAACCATTCATTGTGTATTCTTAAGCATAAAGAAAGACCGAGGCAAACAGAATGTAAACGCAGGATCCAAAAGGTTCAAGGATAAAGAATAAGTAACAAAAAGAAGCTTTCCAAAAGCAAGTCTGACAAGAAGTTCGACCAAGAATCCACGAACACAGACTGAAACACAGGGGTATTTATGCTAAGTAAGGGAATGAGAACACCTGGGCAGGGGCGAAGACAAGAACTAGACACATAAACAGGATAACGAGGAGGCGGAGCTAAGACCAAAACATGCTCACATGGAGCAGACACATAAACAAAGACATGTGGAGAACAACAACATAGAATATACAATAAAACAACATACAACAAAACAAAAAACAGGGAAAGGACAGGTAAACCTTACAGAGAGGTTTAGAGATGAATAACATCAGTACTTTGGTGCAAAAGCATTGCTAGTTTTGTAGCAATTAGATTTTTGCAGCTTCGTGGTTGAACCATCTTTAATCTTTGTCTCGTTGATAAATCCATCATTTCATTCTGCGCTTTGATTGGCTGGTCAGTATTCCTAGGTTGTAGCAGCACACACAGTGTGAGATGGTCGTCCTAAATTTCTGACATTGTCTGTAAATAATCTCAGACTGTCTTTGGTCGCCGTGACGACAGCCATCTCTGATCCTCTCCCACTGGACGTAGAACCACCATTTAGGAGACACCACCAAAGAAGTCAACACGACTGTTTCACGATCTGCATCTTTTGTCTGGGAAAAGACCACAGTTGTACAGTGTATTCCGAGTATTAGCAAATATCTCTTGATGCATTGCTCCATTCAAGCTTCCTTTGGTGATGTTTAATGTCCCAGTGCTGTTTGGAGAGAAGCAGCCCAATATCCCAATGCTCCTGCCACTGTACTCCACTGTGGGATTAACGCACTGAGGATCATACATGCAACCCTTCACCAAACACAAATTGAATTATGAAGTGATGAGAACAAGCTCAGTGACCAGAACATATTATTCCAAAATCAAATGCTCGTGTTGAAATTTTAGATCTCTGTGCTTCTTTTCAAGCTGAGGGGTTTGGTGTGTTAACAGATAATACTGTATTGCCGTTCACTGCTTATTGTTAACCGTTGATGCAATTCTTTTAAGTGAATGTTGGTTTCTCTCCCATGGGAAGTATAGGTGAAAACATTCTAATGGCAAAATGAGGCCTTACAAAGTACTGTTTAAAGTAAAGCGGCGCCTTATAGTCACACGTGAACACAGCACAGCAAACTTCTTTCTGTGGATTTAACCCATTCACCAAGTGAAGCAGGGGGCTGCCACCAATGAGGGGCACCGAGGAGCAGTGTGTGGGGACGGTACCTTACTCAGGGGAACCTCAGTGATTACACTGGCAGTGCTGGGACTCAAATCTACGACCTTCTGCTCTAAGGGCAAGCTCTCTAACCACTTGGCCACCAAAGCTGCCCCAAAGGTTTAAAGGTTAATAGCATAGTGTATTTCATATTGAGTTTTTATTGGATTTATTTAGACTTCATATTTTATATTCTACATATCTCTGTGTCTCTGTGTGTCTGTGCAGTCGCAACATAAGCAGTTTCCTCTGGGATCAATATAGTTTTCTGATTCTGATAAGCTGTTGACCCTTGTTCCACTAAAACAGTATGTATTTGCTATGAATCTCTACTGAAGGTGGGCTTTAATGGGTTTCTATGGACTGTGCTTACAGTGACTTCTGACTTCAAGACTATTCTGTGTAGCGATATTATTATATATTATGTGTATCAATATTATAGTAGTATTCTATCAATACAGTTTGTATGAGAGTTATTTTGTGGGGGGGGAAATTGCCTTGCGATGCATGGATGGGTGTAGTCAGCCAAGACATGTCTGGAGTTCAACTTTTGCTTCTTCACTTTAGCACTGAATATTCTAAACTAACGTCGCAAACACTCAAACTTAACAGTCATCCTAATTTTTACCATAAAAATACATCCCTAAACTGTCAAACTGCACCCAACTCTTCATTATGATGAAGCAGTAAGACTGTGGATTAAAAAACAGAAGCTACAGAAGTCATTTCAGACAACACCAGGGCTGGAGAAAACTGATCTTGAGTCAGATTTATGATGGTTATCACAAAAACTCATTCAACATCATCACTCCTACCGCTAAGGTGGTTTGTGAAAACAGACCCTGTTGTTGAAAAAGGCTACCCGCAGTGTTGGATTACACTTGTACAGAAATAGACGTTCGAGGTCTTTGCTAGAGTTCTGTAAACAGGTTTTGTTTAATAATGTGGTGTCTGAAAACTTTAAGGAGTCCCATTAGCCATGATCATTACCTTCTGCATTAATAAGTACGTTTTAGCCTTTACATATACAGTATATGCATATTTAAAATATCTTTTTTTCCACAAGCAATTTATATCTACATTGTATATAAGGTGAATTCTTGTTCTTGACTAATTTTCCTAAATTATCATAAATTGGTGGATACATTCTGTCTCAATATCTTTGTTTGTAATTCAAAAGGACTGTTGGTTAGGATTCTTAAACTCCAAGCCTCTTTGACCTAAATCTCCCAAAACCCCATGCAAGAATTGCTGAAAGCAGCAGGAAAGTTTGTTGAGCAGTGTTAAAATCTGCAATCTTATGAACTATATAATATGCGCCTGAAATTCTCCAGCCGCAGATTAAGCCAGAGGTAAAGCCGTGGTAATGCTTTAACAAGTTTTGCTCGTACTCAACATTTCCGTCTCTCTTTCGGTCCGAGAGTACTGTGACCTCTTCTACTTGAGAACTTATATAGACAAAATCAGTTTTTCAGGGTTTGGGCTAGACCTCTTCCAGTGAAGGACAGTCTTCATCAGACCAAGACATTTTGGACAACACCATGCTTCCAACTCTGTGGACCCAGTTTGGGGAAGAAGCTTTTCTATTCCAGCAGGACTGTGTCCCAGAACACAAAGCAGCTCCATAAAGACGTGGCTGGAGGAGTTCAGTGTGGAAGAACTTGACTGGCCACACAGAGCTCTGACCTCAACCCCATCCAGCACCTTTGGGATGAACTGGAACTGAGATTGTGAGCCAGACCTTCTCGTCCAACATCAGTGCCTGAACTTGTAAATGCTCTACAGAATGAACGGTCACAAATTCCTACAGAAACGAAATCTTGTGGAAAGCCTTTCAAGAAGAGTGGAAGCTGTTATGGCTGCAAAGGGGGACCAGTTCCATATTAAAGTCTATGGATTTGAATGGAATGTCATTATAGTCCCTTTTGGTGTAATGGTCAGACGTCCCAGTACTTTTGTCCATATAGTGTACTTCTAATAGTCTTCATTTAATCTCTATTTAAACATACATGTTTAAAGCCATTCGAGGAGAACTGTGCAATTTCACTGATTGATATTTATAATTATGATATGTTTCACAATATGGTTTTCGGATCATTTCATATAACCCTGACCAACTGCATGTTTCATTACATAAAGACCATAATTGGGCCTGTTGAACTGGATTTAGTGCAGTGTAGTGTGTGAAAGATTGAACAGAAGTCATTGTACTGACAATTTTTTTTACAGTGTTTTAAATATATGCTTTGTTCCTACAAATTAAATGTCAAAAAGGAAATACTGTAAAAAATGTTCTGAAGTATTGCAAGGTTATATTTTTCCCATATCACCCAATGCTAAGTCTGACGCCTGTAAGAGACACTGACTTTTAGCAATCTGACAAGCTGTTCAGCCTACAACTAATTAAACAAAAAGTCTCTTTTTATTCATATACGACTTTACTTCACACACTTTACTTAATTTTACTTTATATCCATGAAATTTGTAATGACATTTGTTCTGCTGATTCTTCTGGTGTGAGATTTCTCTTATGATCACAAAAGTGATTTAAGTGCTAACAGCTCCTCTTTTGACGATTCTTCAGACGGTCTATGGCTTTATTAAGGGATTTTCCAGCTAAATTAGATGGTTTTAATTATTGCCACATACAGTTGTTGTCCCCTACAGCAGTGCTGCAGTGCTCTCTAGAGTGAGATTTTCCAGGTTAAAGACTAGGTAGCTCCTTTTCTGATGATGCATCCGGAAAGGGGGAAGAACTGCTTTAGGGTTGATTCTGATTACGGCTTGTTTATTAATTAATTAATGTATTTATTTAAATATGGCTAAAGATAGCTAAACTTACTGCAAGGAAGATAGATTTCTCATTGCAGCTGCATAACTGGTACTTTGCCTCCACCCCTACCATTTAAAAAATATTTTTTAGATATTTTTCTAATTTTTATGTATTTGCTTAAGGTCCACTAATGATGCTTGTGTGCTTTTATGCACCAATATCAGTCATAATTCCTTTTTACATGACCATTTCCCAAATCTTCTTTACCTCTTAGAGTTAAAAAGCCCATTTTTTGTTACTGTGCCTTCAAGAGCAATGGATGTAAATATTCTGTCCTGACTGGCTGCCCTGAATTGTGCCAAAGAAAGAAGCTCCGATGGAAACACACCATAACTTCAACCTGAATAGACGTAGGTGTAGGTAGAACTACTGTAGGCTGAACTGCTGTAGGCTAGGTGTTAATGACATTTCTCTGCTATAAGACTCTCTGATAGAAGCAACACTCTCTTCAAAGAGCCCCTTCTCTTCTCCTGAGATCTTCAGATGAGAGACAGTGTGAAGGCGGATGTCTACAGATTCATTAGCGCTGTTTAAACTCTGTGACCTCCCGCTGCGGGGGCGACCACCAGTCTTTCCTCTTCAGCTGGTCTAACACTCGCTTTTAATGCCCTTATATACATGCGTCTCACTGCATGGCAACTAGGGGTGTGATGCAGACGTGGACGATGATGCATCGATGCAGTGTCAGGACATAATCGATTATAGCATAATGACATTGCTTGATTTTAAAAATCTAGTTAAAAAGTAGCAGTGCAGAATGTTTAGTTTTTGAAGACTGACCATAGTCATTGAAGATGTAGGCTGGGCCTATACTACTTATTTTGGTTACAGTTTAATGCTATGGGCACAATTTCTGTTTACGTTTTGATGAGCTATGTCTATATTCTTTATTTCTATTTACAATTTAATGTAATGGTCACAATTTTTGTTCAGATTTTTCTTTTTTAAAAAAAAATAAAAAAGCTTACATCTCACTGCTTGTATTTGAAAACATAATGTGAAGTAATGTATAAAATTGATGGAATGCACCATGATGCACTGAGAAATCGAATCATTGACCTGATAATCGTAATCGAATTGAATTGTGAGGCCTATGAAGGTTCACACCTCTTATAACCATAAAAAATTAAGTATTGCTATCCTTGTTTAATTGTAATGTATCACAGCAATTTTCGCAATTTTAAGTGTGTAATGTGTTTTTTGAATAGGGTCGTCTCTTCTCTTACCCTGACACCCATCGCCACCGGCTCGGAGCAAACTACCTCCAGCTGCCTGTTAACTGTCCCTTCCGTGCCCGCGTGGCCA
>JBBPCY010000039.1:15864070-15894184 GCA_037974405.1 Brachyalestes nurse
TTCACATTATTTTAAATGTATTATTTTTGCACTTTATTTTCTACACTTTTATTTTTAGTTGGCACATACTTTAAACAGACGCAGCATGTTGGTGCTATAAACTGTACGTTTTACGTCCAATGTGCGCATGATCTGATTAGTCGATTAATCGCAAAAATAATCGGTGACTAGTCGACTATCAAAATAATCGTTTTTGGCAGCCCTAGGGCCAAGAAAAATATTTTGTTTCAAATTTTATTTTATATTGTGCATTGTTTGAATGTTAAATAAATATTTTCATAGTTCTGTAACAGATTTATTCTTTTAATAATTTATTAATAATAATTTCTTTCGGTTTTCGGCCAAGTGTTTCCTCATTTTCAATTTTCGGTTTCGGTCAAAAAAAAAAAAATTTAACATTTCCGTGCATCCCTAGTATGAACATACATCTTCATTACACCAAAAAGTTATGCAGCTAAAACCATTATTGTCTATATATGTCAACAAAAAAACAACAAATATTTTCACATTGTCAACTGTTCTTCAATATTTTCAAAGCTTAACAAGAAGGGGACAGTGGTTGACATATAGAATCTTACCTATGTGAGAATGTATCAAGAATAAAAAGGAACAACTACGGCTGAAAGTTCAAAAATAAGAAAAGTCTGAAAGTACTTTCTCACAGCTGAGAACAGTCACATGCAACTTAGGCCAATAACAATACCACAACACTAGGAAAAACCAAATGAAAACATCCTTATACAGATTCTGAAGCAGTAGTTTGTGACTGAACAGAGAGGCAGTACAAAAACAAATAAATATAGAGTAGTATCACAATATTTTGACACGATATCCATACAGCCTTGCCAAGTACCAATATTTATTCAATATTACGATTTTTATTAATTCTATACTTTCATTTTGGTATATATGTCAATACTATATTGTATTGTTTAATTCCACAAGATGGTACAAGACCTCTTTCTTCAACACAACAGAAATTGTAAAAGTCAGAGTCATCGAGATGGCTCCCATATGTAACGCGTTATGTGCTTTCAAAATTGAAGAAGAAATTCTCATGATAATATAATTTCACTGCCTCTGTCGCAATTCCCACCCCTAGTAAACCATAATGGTTTTTCATCCATGTTAGCGGTCTACCAAACCTAATTACAAACACTTTCTGAGGACATGCAGCTGACATTGTAAGTGATAGTGAGAAAGAGTTAATGTTACCCTCACAAACAGCACTAAAGCTCACCATGTTACAATTGGAAACTACTTAAAAACATCTTGAACATTTAATAGCCTGTCCTGTTACACTGTTAACAAGAATGGTACTGATACTTTTTATTGATACTAATCAATACTCACCGATACTACTTTCATTTGAGGAATGAGTTTCCTGTATAAACAATGAGAACCTTTCTGCATCTGATGATTATGTGCAGAGAATCTCACATCGATCCCATCCCTCCCAGTGATACAACCTAGCAGCAACCATTTGAATATGCCAGCTGTTTGTATTACTGTTGCATAAATACCAATGGCAGCACCGTTCGCCCAGCTTATCAATATCAGGAATACTAACTGAGTACCAATCCTTAATACCCATCCCTAAACGTCTAACACATTAGCTAGAAACTAACAGCCGGTTAATTAAAGGGCGTCTGCTTCTTTTAGCAGGTTTTATATGAATAAAAGTCATCAGCTATGACTGGAAACGTATTAACACAAAGCTTATTTAGAAATGCAAAACTAACATCAAGCTGGCAAGTTAAAATGTTAAACTGGCTGTAGACTAAAGAGCTACAAAGTTAATCTACCTATTTATTATTTTTATATTATTTATTCATTATTTAACAAATGCTTATCACAGCAGCTCAAAATTATCGGCAGGTTATGGATAGACAATGTGGGGAAAAAAAAGGACCTTTGTGAGCAAAACATCACAATTTGTCACAATACTGCAAGATTTACTAATACATATTTTTAAAGGTCTTCTACATTTATTTCATATTTTTAAAATGATGTTATACAGGTTCACATTTACAGATCACATTTTGGTTGATTAATTGATTAATACATTGAGATATATATAGCTTTTTGCAGTCCTAAACTGAACTGAATATCTACTACAGATCCAAACTTTCCAAACTTTATCTTCAATGTACTTACATTTTGCTCTGTTGATTAACTATACCATTGTTAATATTTTTTTTTCCTTCCTGCCTTAAGTTTAGTCTAGATCACTGTGTTACTTTGTCTATGTTACTTTGCAGAATACCCAGTTCCCAAAAACATTTTCTTACTTTTCTAGCTTTGCAAATGAGAGCTATAAGACCATACTTTTCCAGATCCCTGGACAAATCTGCTGTTCTCGACACCTTAAAGAAGGACAGAACGTATAAATACACCGACATTCCTTACTCTTTGTTCTGTAAGTGCCTCCTGTGTAATAATAATCACACTTATTGTGCCACACTAGTCACTCGGAGGTTTACATCCTGTTCACACTAAACTGGTACATTACATTGTTTGTGTATTTATTGTATTATTTGTCATAACTTGCTCTATGTTGCACCGCGGTCTGTGGTGTACGTGTTCACAGCTGAAGACAAAGCAACCTTGAGCCTTTTATGAATAAGCATGGTGGATATAGTGTGCAGATGCTAAATTTCAAGCATTAAATCGATTGGTTTACAAAAAAACAACAACAAAAAAAACCCAAAACTATACAATTTTACATTACCAGTAACGTAGTCGATCCACCAACCCAATTTACTATTTACACAAAGACTGGACTTAGAAAGTGATTTCAAACTTTCTCCCAATAAACAGATGAAAAAAAAATCAGACTTGTATTTAAAGTTTCACTGCTTAAAATAAAAGATGCAAACTTCAGACAGCAAACACCTCAAGGCTGATTGATGACATTCAGTGCTTTGCAAAATCCTATTCATTGCCGTCTACCTCTGCATTTCTGCACATGTAACTTTCTGCTGCTAGAATACAGTTTCCGTCATAATACTTCATTCTTTCAAACTTGTACTGTAGTTGTTTTCGCCTGCACTAAACGTCGTCTTGTCACTCTTATGTTTTTCTTGCCCTCTCTTTTGGCCTGTATGCATTTGCAGTCTTTGTGTTTCTGTTCTTGTGTTGTTCAGTGGTCCTGGAGGCACGTAATTTTGTTTCACTTCACTGTGTACTGTTGATATATGGTTGAAATGACAATAAAACCTACTAGCCATCTGTATACTTACACACACACACACAGTAGAGCAATGATTTAATGAAACACTTATTATGCTGTCGTTTCTGTCGTAACTTGCTCTCTGTTCAATGTTGTATGATCTGTTGCACCTTGTTTTTTAGAGACTCATCTCATCACACTATGTACGTGTTACTGATAAAGTAACTCGGAGACAAAAATTAATCCATTGGTCTACTGCGTACATGTAAGCGTATCTACTAGGCACAAACTTCTGACCTGTATCGCTTTGGCCAGACAGCCTCGGTTGTACTGTGGCCTACTTGCCTCGACACGTTGTAAAATCTGCGCAAATCTGGGAATGTTGGGAGAAGGATGCTGAGGATGGAGCTGCAGGGAAGAGAAAAGGAAGGTCTAGCAGGAGGATTATGGATGTGGTGAGGGAGGACATGCAGGCAGTTGGAGTGAGAGGGGAAGATGCAGAGGACAGAAGGAAACAGAGACGGTTGATCTGCTGCGACGACCCCTAATCTTAGCTGAAAGTAGAAGGTGGTGGTGTATAATCTGATGTCCTTATCGCAGAGCTACATTTTTATTCTATAAAGCACTTAATCCCAGATCTTTGCAACATTACACATCCACCTGCGCCCACCAATCATTATCATGTTGCCAGGCAACCCGCATATGTTGCTAGGTATCTCCAGTCTCGCGCCCCAGCAAGTTGCTCGCGGTTGCATCATCACGCTCCCTCCCACTGCTGCCCTGGGAAACTCCGCACTCTCACACAACGTGCACACTTAACATTAACTACCAAAGTTTCTACAAAACCACAAAGTGAGTCTATTCGGGTTTAAAAGAGTCTGCCATCATTTATTCCCCCTCTCGATTTTACAAAACAGCCCCGTTCCACTATAATTGCCAGAAGTATTGGGACACGTGACCATTACACCAACAGATAATTTCCCCCAATGTCGCAGGAACATTTCTCTAACAGCACTGCTCCATCTGAGCGAATTCACCCGGTCACCTGAGAAATATACACACTACATGGCTTTGTGCTCTGGGGCACAGGCGTGCTGGAAAAGAAAAGATTCTCCCCCAAACTGTGTCCACAAAGTTGGAAGCATGGCGTTGTCCAAAATGTCTTGGTGTGCTAAAGCATTTAGACTGCGCTGCACAAGTACAGAGCCTAGCCCATGACCTGAAAAACAGGTGTGTCCCAAAACTTTTGTCCACTTAGGGTAGCGTGGAGCGCTCCTTTACGTAAGTGAGACAAAGCTACGTAACTGAACAGGAATGAAGGGGAATACCAACTAGCTAGCCACTTTCTTTGCAAACGACCTTTTTCACAACATTAGCACACTATAGAACAAAAAAGACAGACTGTAGGGTTGGTAGAACACAAGTATTGTGTTTTGTGACAATTGTCAATTTATGAAACACTGCAGAAAGTTTTATTCGACTAATTTTGCCTTATATTTCAATTAGCATTGTGCTAGCTAGCCACATTCCAAACAATGACGTAAGGCACAAACAGGCTCTGTTGAGGTACATTGTTGTGTTTTTTCGAAATATTTTTAAAGAACATGTATATCAGAGCCCAAAATGACTCAAAACGTAAACCAATAAGCACCAAAACCTGTTGTGCAATCGGCTTAGAAGCTAGTTGGCTAAGCTAAAGTTAGCTATCATGGTAAAAAACGAGTCTGTGTGAAATTTCTCTTCGATTTTTAAGTCTTCTGTGTTCTACAAATGCTTAAAAGGACACTTACCTGCTCGAGGTTCAGGTTTTATAGTTCATCCACGAAAACTAGGGACAAAAACGTCGGTCATCCGAGGAGCTGTTATTGTTTGGTAGCCGTGTCTGAGAGTATTGCGAAATGTTTTACCATGTAGGGAAAAGCTCTCCGCTTCACCAATCAGGGAGCAGCATCGAGGTGTGGTGGTTGATTGAAAGCTCATTTATTCAATCAGATGGCAGGATGCAGTTCAGGGGCGTTTTTATGTAACCAGCTAAGTCATGAGATCACAGAGTGTGCTGTTAAGACAACCACTAAGTCGACAAAAGTATTGAGACAAATCTTAGTTGTTTCACTGTTAATGTACTAAGTAGGACTGCATGTGACTATAAAACCCTTGAACTTGAACTTTATTATTATGTTTTTTAAAAACTACTTTTATTATTATTATTATTATTATTATTATTATTATTATTATTATGTTTATTATGTTTATTGTGTTTATTATTATTACGTGCTGTCCTGTTGGTCCAGCTCCTGACAACAGCAACAATTCGTTCAACTAAATTCAACTTTAGAAAGTAAATACTTGACTTTCTGAATGCCTGAAAAGACTGAATGTGTAGTGTCACCTCTGCAGGTAATTAAACTCTTATTAAAAAACAGTCATTCCTTACAGTCCCAGTAGGACACAAATAAGGATACCAGTTTATTTTAAAGTTATAAAGCCTACAATAATTACATTTAGCTGTACAGCTGTCTTGACCCAGTATTGCTGAAGTAAAACGATTTCTTATGAAAGTAAACACCCAAGCTGCCTTATGTTAGCCAGCTAAATTCATCCACTATATGTACAAAAGTATAGGGACGCCTGACTATTAAACCAACAGGGTTTTTTAGACATTGCATTCAAATACATACTTTAATATGGAGCTGATCCCCCTGTGCAGCTATAACAGTTTCCACTCTTCTTTCTGTTTCTGTGGGAATTTGTACACATTCATTCTGTAGAGCATTTATGAAATCAGACACTGATGTTGGACGAGAAGGCCTGACTCACAATCTCCATTCCAGTTTCTCCCAAAAGTGCTGGATGGGGTTGAGGTGAGGGCTCTGTGTGGCCAGTCAAGTTCTTCCTCACCAAACTCCTCCAGCCACGTCTTTATGGAGCTGCTTTGTGTACTGGGACACAGTCTCTTCCCCAGGTTCTTCCCCAAACTGGGTCCACAAAGTTGGAAGCATGGTGTTGTCCAAAATGTCCTGGTCTGCTAAAGTATTAAGATTGTTCTTCACTGGAAGTAAGGTTCCTGCCCAAACCCTGAAAAACAGGTGTGTCCCAATACTTTTGTCCATACACTGTATTTTTTCTCTGATATTAACGCAGGGTAATATAAGCGGAAGTTCATTCAGTTTGAGTGTAGAGCACTGATCCAAGTCTGTTGTTCTTATTTGTAAATAAACATAAATTACATCCATATTCCTCACTACATGATCACTAATAAAGAACAGGCTGTGTGTCTTTAATCAAAGGAACAAAAATGAATGGCTTTAATGCTGTAGAATTGGGAAATAAATATAGAGCCGCTTAGACTTCAGGTTAGAAGCTCCTTAAAAACAATAATAGTACTTTAAAAAATGTAACCATTTTTTGTGTAAGTCTTTTTAACATCAAACTAACAGGCTTAAGACAAGGTGAGAAATAACTTAATTTGAGGGAAATTATTGTGTCATTTGCAACAAGAAAGAAGAAAAGTGAATTTGAGATGGGCCTGTCTCCTAGAAACCTCCTGTAAACTCAATAGCACCTACCTCCTACACCTGAGCAACCAACTAGCAATGCCCTAGCAACCACCTAGAAACTCCCTTGCAGCAACATCCTACAGGATAGCAACAACCTAGAAACTTTGGCTCCTATTCATTTCAACGGGCCCATAATAAGACAAAAGATAAAAATAAATATATATGTAATAAACAAAAGTGCAAAACAATGACAAGAGCAACATTAGTGTCACAATTAACAGTGTAACACTGACACTGCTGTGTGTAAAGATTTAGTGTGCAGTAGTGCAAAACGACTACTGAAAGTAACAGTGATAATGCAATAAAAAAAAAGCAGTAAAATAGCAGCAAATGTCACGGTAATGAGACTGATATTCAATAACAGTCAATCAATTCACAGATTAAACAGTTATGTACAGCACAAAACCAATTCAGCACACAATGGCTTTAATAACTTAAACAGAACACCTATGGAAAGGAATTATACAGTTCAACTGTACTAAAAAACTACACACCCTGGAAGAAACTTTATACTGACCTCCAACGTTCTGTTCACTCGTTTAGGGAATGATAGCAAACCTGGCGTGGATTCTATTTTTCATAAAAATCACAAAGTAAGCACAGCTAGGCGCAATTAAATAAAGCAAAATACTATTTTACTAGTCGCACGAGGCTGTATCAGTGTTTCATATGGGCCACATGCAGTGTATATTTTGGATGTTAATGGTTTGTAATATATTTTTAAAACTATTGACTATAACAAAAAAAGGTTAATTTAAGCCACGAGTTTGAGTTAACTCCTTAATGCCCATGCCTAAAAATGAACATATATTTTTTTTTGTTTTTTGTGGGGACATTTTCAAACTAAAGAATACAAAAGTCAGATTTTGATTTAATCTGATACTAAACATGTGTTTTAAAAAGAGAGAGAGAGAGAGAGAGAGAGAGGGGAAGAGAGGAAGAGAATAAGAGAGAGAGAGAGAGAGAGAGAGAGAAACAGAGAGAGAGAGAGAGAGAGGGAGAGGGAGAGAGAGTAAATCCAACGTTCAATTAAAAAAGTATTTTTAATGCAAATGAAATAAAATTCCCAGTAACTGAATGGAGTGTGTACTGGTTTATTCCTTAAAACACAAACATGTGAAGAGTGTGTAAATGTGTACCGTGGTGTCGCACGCTTTGGCGGTAGAGGGAGCTCCCCGCGCGCTCTGAGTGTGTGTGTGTGTGTGTGTGTGTGTGTGTGTGTGTGAGAGAGAGAGAGAGAGAGAGAGTCTCTAAGTGTGTGTGTGTATGTATGTATGTGTGCTTGTGTGTGTGAGCGCTTATTCGTGTGTGTGTGTGTATGTATGTATGTGTGCTTGTGTGTGTGAGCGCTTATTCGTGTGTGTGTATTTGTGTGTGTGCGCGCATGTGCGGAGTTTAATTTAACAGTGCAAGGAAAACACACATACACACACAAACACACACTCTCTCTCTCTCTCTCTCTCTCTCTCTCTCACACACACACACACACAAACACACACACTCTCTCTCTCTCTCTCTCACACACACACACACACACACACACACTCCCTCTCTCTCTCTCTCTCTCTCTCTCTCTCTCTCTCATACACACACACGCACAGAACTAATACCACTCACACCCTCCTGAATTAACACGCGTTCTGGTTTATTACATCAGATTTTCACATCTTAACGCGTTTATTGCCTCCTATTTACATTTTTATTTACAACTTTATTTAACTTCAGGTGACGAGCTGGTATTAAACGCCTCTCTTTTCCAGCAGACTGAAACACACCAGAAAGACACAGGGACTCGTTACAGCTTCAATCCGTTACATAAGAACCGATTATTTATTCTGGATTTTTTTTTATAATTTGATGAAGGTTCTGCCTTTGGATGCTTAATTTTTATTATTATTTTGTTATTTTCTACACAGCGAAATCCATCAGCTTATCACAGTCTATTGTAAAATATAATACATTTACATCGCTGGATAGATAGATAGATAGATAGATAGATAGATAGATAGATAGATAGATAGATAGATAGATAGACGGGTATATGGTGGATGGACTTACGGACGGACAGATGGGCAGACAATGTATATATATATATATATATATATATATAGAGAGAGAGAGAGAGAGAGAGAGAGAAAGAGAGAGAGAGAAAGAGAGAGAGACACGGAGACAGAGAGACAGAGAGAGACAGATCGTAGAAATACAGACAGGCATTATTATTGAATATGTGATCTACTCCTGATGTATTAGTTGTTATAGTAGGTTCTGAAGATGCAGAAGATCCCGTCCTTCTGAAGTTTCCTCCGCGCGCTTCTACGAAGCTTCATGTTGGAATAAAAGTGCATTTGATCGACTTGCATGAAAGACCTGTAGTGAAAACTCCTGTCTGATCTTTCACTCCGAATAAAAGGTGATGCCTGGACTGCACGCTGCAGACGTGCGTGTTTGTTTCTCTGTCCCCCTCCGCGCGCGCACGCGTGTGTATGTGTGTGTGTGTATGTGTGTATGTGTGTGTGTAGCACTAGGACCCGGCCCTCTTTCTAAGGGCTCTATAAAAGCGCGCTGGGCGCTCCTTGTGTCAGACGGGAGGCGCAGTGAGGAGGTGTTGCTTTCTCCACGCGGGCGCACACGCGCATTTACTCACTCACACACACTCACACACTCACACACACTCTGTCTCTCTGTCTCTCCCTCTCTCCGCGGACGGCCGGGCGCGACTGTGATCGGGTCCGTCAGCCCCGCGCGCGAAGCTGGATTCCCGGAGCTCGTCACCATGGCCGGCCTCGTTTAGGCCCTCGATGGAGCAGCCGAACCTGTACGAGGTAGCCCCCCGGCCCCCCCTGACCAGCCTCGGCGCCAGCCCGCACGGCGCGTACTGCTACAAGGACGACCTGAGCGAGATCTGCGAGCACGAGAGCTCCATCGACATCAGCGCCTACATCGACCCCGCCGCGCTCAACGACGACTTCCTCGCGGACCTCTTCCACAGCGGCGGCGGAGGAGGAGGCGCCGTGCGCCACGACAAGCTGAAGCTGGCCACGGGAGACTACGGGGGCGTCTACCCGGACGGCCCGCAGCACGCGTACGGGTACGCGGGCGGCTACGGGGACCCCTCGAAGTTGGAGACGCCGTACGAGGCGCGCGTAAGGCCGGCGCTCGCCATCAAGCAGGAACCGCGGGAGGACGAGGACCAGGGTCACGGGCCCCCTCTACCCCCGCTGCCGCCCCCGGCGTACCAGCACGGGCTCCCGCACCACGCGCACCACCACCCGCCGCACCTGCAGTACCAGATTGCGCACTGCGCGCAGACCGCCGTGCACCTGCAGCCGCCAGGACACCCCACCCCTCCGCCCACCCCGGTGCCCAGCCCGCACCACCAACACCAACACCAACACCACCACCACCCGCACGCGCACCAGAACGGCTCCGTCAAACTGTTGGGGGGCGGTGGGGGGAGTGTGGAGCGCTCCAAGTCCAAGAAGGCCGTGGACAAGAACAGCGCCGAGTACCGGCTGCGACGCGAGCGCAACAACGTGGCCGTGCGCAAAAGCCGCGACAAGGCCAAGCTGCGCAACGCCGAGACACAGCAGAAGGTGATCGAACTCGCGGCGGACAACGAGCGCCTGCGCAAGCGGGTCGAGCACCTCACACGCGAACTAGAGACGCTGCGGGGCATCTTCCGACAGCTGCCCGACGGCTCCTTCGCCAAGGCCGTGGGGGGCTGCGCCTGAACGCCCGAGCCCCTGGGCGAGACGGTTCTTTTGATTTTGTTTTTTTGTTTTTTTTGTTTAGTGGCCCTCCCCCTCCCATGACTTTCAGAGCGTCCGCCGGATGGACTTCTTGGGGTTTTTTTGTTTTTGTTTTTAAAGACGCGATACGATACTGAAAAAAGTGTTTTCCACACGAGCCAGGCAGCTGCGGTCTACATGTGCCTTTTGTACAAAAATATATAATAATGATAATGATAATAATGGCTAATAATAATAACAATAAGCTCATGTCTGCACATATTTGAACTTGTGGACTTCATATGGCTGTATTGTGTGTTTGTTTGGTTTGTTTTTTATTTTTCCCATGTATATGAATGCCAAACATATCAGAGCAGCTCATGTGGGGCATGATTTCACTTTAACAGCCGTTTCTTTTAAACAAACAAAAAAAAAAAACAATATGGGTTGGGTTTGAAACCAGCTTTTTCAAGCCCTTCCCTCCACCATCTTCTTCTTAGCAGAAGCTAAATCTACAAGGCTTTTTTGCAAAGTTTTTTTGTAAAGACGTAAATGTGCAAAAGGCTTTATTTTGCAGACATCTCTTTTTGCAGAGACATAAATGTGCACGAAGCGTTTCTCCTCTGGTTTGCAGAGGGAAGGTGCACTGGTGGGACGCTCGGCTGCCGTTCTCCTTGCAGGCTGAAGCTCAGCTGCAGGTCCTTTGCAGTTTGACAGTCTGGGATGGATCTTGTCTATAATGGGGAGGTGGGGGGGGGTTAATAAATGTGCTAAACGGACTGAAAATGCCATGCCAAAGCAAAGGACTGGAAGCCCAACCTCTAAACTGTGGTCATCTGCCCTTCATGAGGCGGATTTATATGCACTATGTGTGGGTCAGACTACATGACCCGACAGAGCTCGTTTGGGGTACTGATGTGTAAAAGCTTTGTATTTATGCAGTAATGATGATGATGATGATGATGATGGGTGCGAGAGGAGCATCGCCCTGCGCTTTTCTCACCCCTGTGAAGTGCTGTTGTAGCTCAGTTCATGTTTGTTTTTCTTTATTTTTTCTTTTTTTGTTCCGATGAGAACTGAATATCAGTGCCTTTCAACTTTTCCTATCTCTGTTGTCACCACTGGCAGAACCTTTCCTCTCTCTCTTTCTCTCTGTCTCTTTCTGTCTCTCTCTCTCTTTCTGTACATCTTTGAAATACAGACTAGAGCAAAGGAAAAGGAAGCACTTTTGTTTTTTTGTTTTTTTTTTTACAAACCGCCATATTGCAAAATGTTATATGAATGTTTAAAAAAACTTTTCAATTGTAAAATGAACATTATATATATGCCAAAAATTACAAATTATAATAAAAAAAGAATATTGTGGTATTTTTCTGTCATCTGCTGCTTTTTTATACTCAAGAAGGTGATGGCTTGTTGGTGGATGTGTGTATTCTGTGTATATGGGCTTCAAGAAAGTGTATGGTAGAATAAAAAAACAAATGACAATATTGAGATCGAGGCTCCTGTTGCTTCTGCAACTTTGGAAACTTTCCTCAACGTGCAGTTCCACTCTTTATCGATAGTCGGCGCTTGTGAGTTGTAGGAGTTTTGCTAGACTCTGGATTCCCGTTTCAGATAGTTGCTGATTAAATATTTGACAATTTCTTTACCCATAAGTATCAGTGTACCATCTCTACTAGCATAACCAGTGTATATCCATTGATTTCTACATATCTGACAGCTTTTTCCAAAGTAAAAGCAATGCTAAAGTGAACCATGTTTTACTGTTCATTCCTCAGAAATAATTTTACACGTCCCAACAAGCCTCCAGTTCACACCAAACCAACAGCGATGGAAGTTTAAAGGTGACAATTACCTGCACTTGTCCATTACAATACAACTGAAGGGCCTAATGCAGGCTCCGTATTTACTTATGAGGTGTGCTAAGTAATGGGCCAAAATTGATTGAACTAAAGGACACTGGGATCCTGAAAAAGCCACTAAATCTGTTTAAGCAGCACAGTCAGCACTCCTGAGTGCATCATCAATCATCGCCACACACAAATATTTACACCTAGTCCTTACATTCGCTGTAGATCACACATTACACTGGCGAATGAATGAATCATCAGCGTCACTGATATCTCCTATCTTCATGGTTGCTCGTCAGCAGAAGTGATTGATTGGGCCTTTTGTCTCTGACTCTGAATTGATCAATTAGTCTTCGGATGATCAACAAATTGAGCGCAACTGATAACGTGTATGCAGACTAGTCTGAGAGTCAGAACAAAGGTGTGTGTGTGTGTGTGTGTTTGAGAGAGAGAGAGTCTCTCAAACCTGTAGAGACTTGATCATTCTTTTTTGTCTCCATTTACTGTGTCTTTAATGAGAGGTGGTGGGATGGAGAGAGTAAATCTTCCCTCAGCTCTGATGAGCAGGAGAGAGTGATGGTGCGGAGGAATGCGCCCGCACCTTCCTCACCTCTCACAAACACATCCGATTAAAATCAGTCCCCCTGACCTGCCCTTTGTTTTGTCTCCTCTACCTTCTGTTCAGTCTTCAGACTTTCTGCTGAAACGTCTTTCTGTTTACGTACATCATCTGTCTCTCTCTCCCTCTCTTCCTCTTTCTGTCTCTCTCTCTCTTCTTCTCTCACTATCTCTCTTTCTCTCTTTTTGTTTATGCCTCTCTTTTTCTGTTTTTCTCTCTCCTTCTCTCTCCCCTCTCCAGTCTCTTCCATCTTTCCATCTCCCTCGCTCTCTGTTTCTTCTTCTTTTTCTCCTTTCAGTCCCTTTTTCTCCTATACCCTCATCTCTCTCTTTTAATAATGATGAATAACTGTTCAGATGTACAGCAAGTGTTTTTTTTAAAACTATATTTATTTATTAAATATACTAAAAATTAAACATAAAAATACAAATAACATTCTACAGTAAATAGTGATTTTGTGTTCAGTCTTTCAGTGTATTCCTTGTGGAAGTCCAGTATTACTTGTAGTTTCCATCAGAAACCTGGTTTGACTCAATCAGCCCTTCATTAAATTAAATCAGGAGCTGCTGATGGAGTTTCACAATCCAAACAACGGCTGGAGGAACCGAGGAGGAATCTGGAACCGAACCTGTGTTCTCCTCACCAGCTCACACACTATCAACTACTAAACAAATCTGGATACTGTTTTCTTGTTTGTTTGTATGTATTCTAATGTTAACTTTGCAAGCTGAAAGACACTTTATCACACGCTTGGCTTTAAATAATTTGCTTCGATGCCTAAGACTTTTGCACAGTACTGTAAGTTTGGACATACATGTGCTTACATTGATGTGTGCGCACTTTCCCTGTCTCTTTTTCTGGCTCTCTTTCTGCTTTGTATTCAATCTGTTTCTCACTAAGTCTTCCTCTGTTTCATGTCCTCTTATTCTTTCTCTCCCTCTTTCTCTCTCTCCTAATCCCTCTCCTCCTCTCTTCCCCCATTCATGATGTTCCTCTCCCACGCCAGTATGGGGTTCCTGTAAGACTTTCCGCACAGATGTTTGAGCGCTCCAGTGCAGCTCGTAGCCAGGGACAAATCAACACTGTTTAAATCTGGCTAATGACATGCAGTCAAATGACGTGTTGCTTGGATGTGTAACATCTTGATATGTGAATGAACAGTAATGTGGTTCACACATTTACATCGCTGGGCTAAACAAACACAAGGGCACAGCCTCCTGCCTGGCCTAAAGTGAATACATACATCCCACCTCTCCTGACTGATAAATAACACATTGCGCAGGTCTTTAGATCCGCGTTCTAATTACAGAAGCTACTTTTCATCGCAGCAACTGTGCTACATGCCACAGTCTCATTATGAGTTTGTTTGAATGCGGACTCCCGAACGGCAAACTGGTAAACAGTGACTAACAAGCAGAGGCGTGTCCTGTGGCTTGGATCCAATCCGTAAAGTTCCATTTGCCATCCATGGCTGCGACTCCAAGAAAACTCCAGCTGGCAGGAAGACAGACGAGCGTCCACATTTACATAACAAGTCCAGCGGTTAGTGTCCGAGTAAAGAATTCACCAACCTCAGAAGAAACACGTTAATTTGATAACTAAAACAGAGCTTCTGAGAAGAAAACTACTGAGGCCTAATCCAAGAGCCAATCATTTGCTTAACAGGCTGATGTACACGGTTTTAACCAAGGTGTGAAAATCTCATCAGTTTCAGATTGTTACATCTACTCAGCATGTTTGAGTTTCTTTCCATATCCTACACACACACACACACACGCATACATACATATGTAGGTCACTACTTCGATCCAGGGTTTAACATAAACCCTATATTTTAGACACAGCAATGTTGGTAGACTGGTTTAACATGATTCATTTTAGTTTCACAGTAGTTTAGGTTCAAGCTGTCTGGGACTTCCACAAAGATCTCCATGCATGGTCATCATGAACTTTAAAAATGTAAGAGACAAAACTATGATCTCATTTTCTGTAACACCATCAGTGCAATGAGATGCTGTGAGATACTGAATGCTGAAAAATAAAGGTTTCCAAATATTCCTTGACTTGGAAGCATCATTCTAAGAAAATGTCTAGAAACTTTATATTACTTGGAGGTTTGGATTTTTTCAACCAAATGTTTTTGTACTTGTTTTCAAAATTGATCATTTAGTTCCAGTGTCAAGCACAATTTGGTGATTCCCCTCTTCAAAGACACCTACTTAGTCTGGCAATGAGTTAAATCACAGGTATTAGAAGAGCAGGGAAATCACCAAATTGTACGGAACACCTGCCCTCCAGGGCTGGAACTGAAGAACCTTGTTCTGTGGCATCATTCCAAACCTTCTGTGGCTCTTCTGTGTTGCTTGGAAATTAAGGCTAAGATAAGAGCTTGTTAGGCGAAAGTTTACAATATGTGTGCCATATTCTTGTCTTTTTCTAAGCCTTTCACACCGTATTGAACTTGTCAGCTGATTATCAAGTCCATCTTAAGTTAAATTAGTTAAATTGGCCCTATATAGTCACACATGAACACACCACAGCACACAATGTACATTTCTTTCTCTCCCATTCACCAAGTTGACCAGTGGGCTGCCACCAATGAGGGGCGCCCGGGAAGCAGTGTGTGGGGATGGTACTTTACTCAAGGGAACCTTAATGATGACACTAGCAGCTGGGATTCAAACCCACAACCTTCTGATTGCAGGGGCAACTCGAAACTCTCTAACCACCAGACCACCAGCTACCCCAAGTTATATGTGGGCAATGAAAACACAGATATGTAACTTAATGGGATCCTCAGGACTGTTATAGTGCACAATTAGATCAGTTAAGTACATTTTTGCCCCAAAAAGTCTTTTCTCAGATGTGACGAGTGAATAATGGTGCTTTTCCACTGGCAAAAGGAACCGTGCCGTATCGCGACCAAATGTTTTTTCGATTACAAATAAAGTGACCCATACCTGAGCCCTACCTGTGCTGCTCGACGACAGGGCTGAAAGTAGGCCACAGCCAAGCTGACTTCTGATTAGTCAAAATGTCATCACAACATGGAAAGAGGCAGTTGTATTTTACTGTCTGCATAAAACAACAATGGAGATACAAACTGGGAAGTCAACAAAGTTCAAGCACGACTGTCTCTTTGGGCTGAAGATAAATTTCAGTAGGAGTTTTTTTATGACAATAACAAATTTATCTTTAACTCTGTGTGAAATGTGAAGGTGATCCAGGACATCACTAACAAGTTATCTAGGTTCGTTTTTCATCACATGGATCAAGACTGCAGACAAGACTATAAATAATAGAAGGCCACAATAACAAAAGCAGCTCTGACAGAGAAACTTTCCGCTGGTTCGACTCCATGGACGCAGTTTTGGGACGACCGGCCATAAACTGTGGAGAAAATTGAGCTGCTGATGCGTCAGAAACTTTGTTACCTGCCTGAGATACACTGGAAAGTCAAAGAGTGCTGCAAGTTCTGTGCCATCACAGTAAGGACTGGGTACAGCACAGTTCCTGTAGACCTGTGGAACAGTGCCTTAAGACAGCTGATGCGCATGGGCCTGTTCTTCATACACTCCGTGGAGAGTGCAAGTGTGTTGCACCGCAACAGGCAAACAGAGCGAATGTGTGAGAACAGCCAGTGTGTGTCCGCAGGGTGGTTGGATGGACCTCGCTCCTCTGCGGATGGAAGACATTACCCAGCATGCTAATGCGTGGCCGCACCTCTCGCCGTCTGATCTTCTATGGCCGAACTCCTGCTGCCTGATCTCCTGCTCCTGATCTCCCGTGGCTGAGAGAAGCCTCGAGTGAGTTACCTTTCCATCTGCTTGCAGTCCAACATCACATGTTCCTCAGCAGACAAATAGGATCTGACTTCACATTAACATAAAGTATTGCTTTGTGGAGGTATGTTTTATGTTCGGTGTGTTTCGAAACAATGGTCTTTGTTTTTAGGTTGCTTTTCAAAAAGGTTCAGCATAAATCAACTGGAAATCGCGAGGAAAATGAATTTATGCTTGAAAAGACAAAATGTTAAAGGTGCACTCTGCCTGTTTACTATTAGTCCTAATGCAGCTACCGATAACAGTGTTACCTTAACAACAGTAACTGTTATATACTGGTTTTTGGAAAGGGTCTGTATGCAATTGAGCAGTTGAGCAGTTTAATCATATACAGCAATGTTTCTTCATGCAGAAGCACCATTGTTTGCAAGGCTGAGATATTATCATTTAAACTATTACAAAAACATAATCATTTGCAAAAGGGCTCAATTCAAGTGGTTCCATACAAGAGCCACTTCTGGCTCCTGGATAATGCTTTTCCATGAACAGTGAATAGATTCTTAAGACAGTTATGGTCGTATAGACGTTAGTAGAAGAGGGGTATAAATGACTTTTCAATGGGTGCTTCTTTGAAAGTTTCCATTAGTTTACAATACACAGGTCCTGTACTAAATAATGTTTTTTTCTTATAAACATACATCAGAGACAAGAACTTTTATGCAGACCTATTTAACATTTGCGATTAACAATAACAGTTTAACATTTACAATAGTAGTCATCATGAAACCTTCATAAAATGGTTTCAGGTTCTTTAGTGAGTTACATGTAGCTTATTTCAGATTTTAGAAGAGACAGTTTGGGCTGTTGGTACCATATACAGAAACCACTTCCCCTGTCTGGCTTGCTGCATTGCATACAGCAGTATTCTTAATGATCTACCATCCGTATTTATCGTTATTCTGTCTAGATTTTGAAATCCTAAACATCTTGCATAGTGTGTCTTTAGCATACAGGTAGCATACATTTCTTTCCTCAACGATTGTTGTTATGAAATACTTCTCAACCTATCCTTCCAGTCACTGCGAACCTGGTGACGCTTTCACTCTGTACACATTCCTTATGTCAGAACTTCAGCTGGATCCTTTCCTGTATACACAGTGTCTTATCGAAGCATGAGTGTACCGAGAAATATGTAAAGTCAAACAGTGTAGGACTGTCAATAACTGTGTGTTAGCATGTGGGGGGGTCACTGTGCTCATGTATTTAACCGTACTGTTTGACTACCCACTCTTTTTTTTATTTGTCTTTTGATAAAATTTTAACCAGACCTTTCAGTGTGAAAGCGACTGCGTGCCAGTGACTAAGAAGAAAGCACACCTCGTCCGAAAGCCAGATAACTGCCCATATCCCCCTCTCTTTCCTGTGAGATATATTATCGTGCTCCTTTATTTAGGTTTGAGCACTCGGCGTAGCGCGATTTCCTCCGGTATCGCAAAAGATTTAGGGTCGACTCCCATTCCAAAGCTTTCAGTACCTGCCAGCGCGCCTTAAGAGCTCACTCTGGGTGCAATGATGAATGTACCCAACAGAAAGCGGGGGCCAGGGCGCGGGAAGAAAATATATATCACTGTTTGTCTGAGGAGGAATGGGCTTTGGAAGGTTCTGACACATGCCAAGACAACCCAGATCAGAAAAAAAATACAAAACCAAAAAATAAAAAATTAATATTACTCAGAGCGCTCTCTTTCCCTCTCTCTTTCTTGTTTTTCTCTCTTTCTTTCCCCTTTCTCTCTCTCTCTCTCTCTCTCTCTCTTTCCTCCCCACTTTCTGTATATCTGTCTCATTCTCTCTCTCTCACTCTTTCTCTCTCTCTCTTTTGCAAAATCAAAACCAAAAATTATTACATATTACTCAGAGCTTTCGCTCTCTCTCTCTCTTTCTCTCTCTCTCTGTTTCTCTCTCATTCTCCCGTCCCCCTCTTTCTTTATCTGTCTGTCTCTCTCTCTCTCTCTCACCCCCCCCTTCTTGAAGCACTTTTAATTGAATGTTTTATTGTCGAGAATGACAGGCATTAGATTAATTGCAGAAAAGCAGGAACAGGCGCATGCTTAAGTTAATTGAGTTACATTTTTCCAGTATGTCTCTCTCTCATTCTCTGTCTCTCTCTCTCTGTCTCTCTCTGTTTTTCTGTTTTTTTCTCCCTTTCTTTTGTCCATGCACTTTACATCTCATCTCATTTTCAGCCGCTTCGCTAAGAGGCATATTGCTCCTTTGTTTTATTCTAAAACTCCTTAGTGTTTATGTTGGATCATCTTTGTCTCTCTGTCTCTCTCTCTCTCTCTCTAGAGGTGCGTAGAGGTACTTGTTATCACTCAGAGAAATGTGAAAGGTCCTCGGACCGGCTCCACAGATCACACAGATTCATCGTCATTATCCTGCTGTTAGTTACTGCCTCCATTACCTCCATCATTATGTGACCACAGGTCACATGACCAGCATGACTCTTGAAGAGAGGCTACATTTTGTGGTGAAAACACTCAACTTGTTTTACTGGATAGGCTTTCAAGAATAATAGTGAATGTCTAGTCGACCCACTCTTTAAGAAGGTCCTTAAAACACACTTTACTGCGGGAAGCAAATAACCCACTTCATAATATTTTGGTGTCTCCATTATTACATGGAATACGCCAAAACAATAAGTGGGTTATGATTTTGTTTTGACAGGAGGAATGTTCAGGCTTTGTGTGCAGCCTGAAGGACTTTGAGAGGAGCGATACAAATGGCCTGAGGCTGAGAATGATTAATTAAACTCATTAGGAGGTAATGGGCACACTGAGAAAACAATGTGAGAATTGTACAGTGGAAGTCACTGCTACGGTGAACCAAGAGTTTAACCGAGAGAAACAGATGCTGCTCTTCTAGGACGGCTTTACATTGGATTTTGGAACATAGTTATGTGATTTTGATTGCATTCAGCTATAAGAGACATTATTCAATTCATATCAGTTCAGTTCTATTCACATAGCACTTCTTGCAACCGACGTTAACACATCACATCGCAGCTTTACAGAGTCCAGGTCCGAGCCCATAGAGAGCCAAGAGCCAAAACTCCCTACAGCTGGAGGAAGAGACCTCAGGAGGAACCAAGACTCAGAAGGGGAACCCATTCTCCTTTGGTGAACGCACAGAAAGAGAGAGAAAGTCTAATGTTGGATGATTTCTCCTGGACTGGAAACACCACTCCAACTCATCTCAAAGCTAAAGACCGAACTCCGTTACGCCAGAGGACGCTAAGTGAAGTAAAGAGGCCCCTTATAGTCATGCATGAACGCAGCACAGCACACAGGGAGAACAGTGTGAAACACTTTCTCTGCATTTAACCCATTCACCAAGCGAAGCTTAACATGAAGAGGGCAGGGATTCATCTGAATAATCTTACCTATGTGTGCATGTTTGGCTGAAAGCTCAAAAAGAAGTCAAGTCTGAGAGTATTTTTTCAAAGCAAAGAACAGTCACATGCAACTTCTGCACATTACAGAGCTGGACCATTAGGAAAAATCAGAGCAGGAAACATCCTTGTGTAGACTCTGAAGCAGAAGTTTGTGAGTGAACAGTAAAGTGGCCCTTTATAGTACTGTGCAAAAATAATATTTTAAAATTGTTTAGATGAGCAGTGTGTTATTTTTACCTTAATATTATTAAATATACTAAATAAATCTAAAAAATAATAAATAATATCAGTAAATATTGATTGTCTGCTCATTATATATATATATATATTAGTGTTCATCACTCCAAACAATGGCTGGAGGAACCAAGGAGGAATCTGGAACCGAACCTGTGTTCTTCTCACCAGCTCACACACTATCAACTACTTTTTTACAAACAAAACAAATCTGGATACTTTGTACTGCTTTCTTGTTTGTTTGTATTTAGTCTAATGTTGACTGTGCTAATAGAAAGACACTTTATCACATGCTGAGAAAAAAGTCCCATAAATATTGTAGGTAAAACTTCACTGAAGGCTAATATTCATAATGCTTCATGACATAATTGCAAAATTTGTAACATTATTCATAAAGGTTTATTCTAACATGCTTCAGTTGTCATACACACTCCTTTCAGAAAATGTCAGAAAATGTTATGACACCTGACACTTATTGGAAAAATGTTTGTGTCATTATGAAAGATTCATGTAGCCTCACAGAATATGACCTTCACTGAAGTTGTTCCATATTATTTATATGTAAGCACTTGTATGTCATAAGAATAAGCTTAAGCATGTTTAATGCTGAGCTCAGTAACCAGAAAAGGAATGTTTTGTCCATTAGGTTTTAAACAAATGAAGCATGAAACCTTTGTTGGAAAAAAAGTCGATTTTGTTGGACATTGTAGCTTAACCATGTTTTTCTCTTTTTTTCTGCAAGTCTGCAGAACATTTTGTACACGCACACACACACACTCTCACACACACACACACACACACCCACACACACACACACACACACACACACACACATTTGACCATGCCTTACCATCTCTGACATATGGCTAACATAAACCATGTACATAAACTCAGCATTACTGTAGAATTGAAAGTGTTTACACTAATAAAACTTAACATTCCTCATTTATGGCCGAGCTCAGGCAAATACAGACATGCATGTGTGTTTGTCTGTGTGTGTCCAAAAGAAGAACCCCAGTGTTGACAAGCTGTGAGTGTGTCATGGAGGGCCTTGCACTGTTCCATATGAATAATTCAATAATTCATTGTGTGTGTGTGTGTGAGTGTGTGTGTGTGTGTTTGTGGGTGTGCTCCGAGTGAAGTAATGTTGTTTACACTCTACAGAGGTCTGTAATGACATCACAGTTACTTCATGCTGAAACAACTTGAAATCAACAGTGAGAAAATATAGTAAAATCAGCAGATATTCAGTTACTTGGCTAAACTTTCAGAGCACGTTAGTGCTTCAGACACACAGAATCTCAGAAAAACTGTGTCTTTTTAGCCATAAGAGAGCTTAGCATGAGATGTTTTGAAGCCATGGACCTATACTGTGTGTATCAAGTGTAGAAGCCGCTTCCCTCATTTCCCTTCACATGATCTGATCCGAGTAATCTTATACATTGATGATGACATTTTTCGGATTGCCTGTACAGTTTGAAGTATGCACTCGTCAATAACAGCAACAACAAAGTGTAAAGAGGAAGGTAGGTTAAAAAAATGGTAGGGGTATTGGTAGCTTATGTATTTTTTTAAGAGACTTTTCAGAAATCTCTTATTCTATGCAGGAGGTCCTCGGGTTATGAAAGTCTTGACATATGACGTTTCGAGTTTAAGGCGCTCACTCCCATAAAAATGTAAAAAAATGACTTGAGTGTTTTGGCTTACGCCCTTAGTGTCGTACTTTCAGACTATGTGGTGAAATTGTTTGGTTGCGCGTAGCGGATGAATATACAGTCTACACAGTACATTTTTTGTGATTTTTTCTGTTACTACAGTACAGTATATTTATGTACTTTTCCTTTTTCTGTGGTTTAGTTGTGTTTTTATGTTCTAGATTGGCTAGGGTGTGTTTCGATGTACACCAAAATTTGGGTTACGTCACTGTTGTAGAGACCCCATGTACTGTAATTACATTACTTAGACAATAATTACTTAGACTTACTTAGACTTAATTTCACGAAAATCCCACTTCTTGACACTGTAATGAGATAATCAATGCTATTCACTTCACCTGTTAGTGTTTTTAATGTTGTGGCAGATCCATGTCTACGGACCCACCTAGTCCAAGACTATGAAGAAAATGTGAGTGCAGTCCTTCTGTATATCCAGGAGTGTCTCGTTGTGATGAATTATAATGTTTCTAATTGATTGTGGGTAAAAGTTACTCTTGGAAAATGGATTGAGTTGTTCCATCTGCACAGGAGGATTTTGTAATGATCCTTAAATGGGTCAATCCCATTCACTCTGTCTGAGTCTGGTTCTGATTCCACTTTTTTCACCAGTGCCAAGATATTCTTTGAGAACTCAGAATCCCCAACCACACCACCCCAAGCCCCCCCACCCCACCCGATGTCATGAAACAAGAGAGTACTGTTTATTTTCCATCCTGGGTCCATCCAACACCTCTTCTCGGGTTTATTTAGCACAGTGTATACTGGTAGCCTTTCAGATATGAGCTTATCTACCACAGGTCATAACATGGGAACACTGCAGTGCGATAGTGAGGAGACACATGAAAGACAGAGTGGAGGGAGACAACTTTTGCTTTGATTTCTCGACTGCTGGTGCTCTCTTATATGGGACAGTACCATGCAGGTCTCTGAGTCATATGGGACAAAACCAGTGCTACAGATGTTTATAATAGTTTATCTGTTAATTGACTCAAGTTCTATGTCATTTATATTAGTGGTAACACTTAAGACAATCCCAAAATACAAAGGGTTTATAAATGATTCATGGTTGTTAATTAGGTTATAGACTGTTTATAGATTATTTAGTAGTGGTTATGAACAAGTTATAACAGTCGTTGAGTTTATTTTGTCTCTTACTCAGGCAGAATGTTAAACTGTCAGTTTTATCTGACCTTTGTTAACATGCTAATACCAGTAAAACACCAGATTTTACCAAATAGTGAGCCTGTGTCAATATATGACAGTTGTTATAACTTGTTTATAACTGCTTATTAATGATGCACAAACAACCAAATTAACAACCTGATTATAAATAATTTATAAACCTTTTATTAGGGTAGTCATATTGTAAAGTGGTACTATATTAGATTTGTAATGGTCTGTATCAATTTTGATATGACTAATGTTATTTTAATGCATATTTTTTGTATATAGAGTTTTTCCCAACTCATTTTTAATAAGTCACAAATTGTCTGTGTTTTGGCTTTTGTGATCAAAATCACTAATATAATGGCTGATAACAACATCAACAATAACAACAACAACAATAATAATAATAATAATAATAATAATAATAATTAGAAGTATTGTTGAGTATATTTAAAAAGATGACTGTCTGAGTTGTGTTTTTGTCCTCTTTCTATGCAGCACATACAGCAACACAATGGAAACTCATAGATGTTTAATCTGTAAGAGATTTAAATGCTTTTCAGCATTTTAAGTGCTCTGACAAAGGTTAAAATAAGTTTTTCTTTTCGAAAAAAGACTGTTTCTTGTAGCCAGGCATTTGTGTGTTATTGCTTTCACAGCAATGTTGCATGGAAAGGGTCGATAGCATCGTTTCGGCTCCTCAAAGGACAGCTCTTCAAACGCTGTTGCCTGGCTGTGGTGCGTGGCTTTGCCGTGTGGGACGGCTTCCACGTTCCACCCTGTTACTTGAGTCTGCACACGATGCTCAGATAGATGCAGCTATGCTCGGGATAGCACAGCTGTACCGTCCCTACATGGCTCTAAACTCAAAAGCTGTTTCTCTTCACCTTCTAATAGCTTGAAACTGCTTATCAGATTCACAAAAAATGTTAACATACCATAGAGTCCCCCACCCACCTCCATTCTCATGAAGTTTTGATTATGTTAATTATGGAAGGTTATAGGTTTTGCCTTTTGACTTCCAATGTCCATATGAAAGAAAAAAACAGTGATAGCAAATCTATCTAAATAAGTACTAATTGTTTTGAGAACAGAAATCATTGTGTTTTTAAATTTGTTTTCCAGCAAATGGGCATGAGGGTGGTTTGGCATCTGTTGCTAGCGACGTCAAATGCTTTTCTGGTTATGGTGGTAGTTTCCAATGGCTGACTGCTTGTTTTGTTTATGAGTAAGATTAGGGATTATACTGGCACATCACATCAGAATGCAGAGGTAACAACGAAAATCAAAAACGAAACTATGAGTGTAATTTCGTTTCTTCACATCAGTGCTTCAGCCTCTTTCCGCTGGACTGACAGTGTATTTTGAAGAACTTTATGACTGTGCATCACTTGACTCCAAACAGTGGGGCTGAATATAAAAGATTAACCTTTTTTTCCTAGAAATGGCAAGTTCACAGTCTGCAAGTGAAGCGAACATGAGTTACAGGTTTTTACACCACAAGACTGCTTTTGATTGACATGTGGTTTGGCTTTTGGGCAGCAAAATGAAGCAGATTGCATGTGTGTGTGTGTGTGTGTGTGTGTGTGTGTGTGTGTGTGTGTGTATGTATTTCAGTGTGTGGGGGGTCCTCAGGATCCAGGATGTAGCCTGAAACACTCCACATGTCCAATCAGTGCTAAAACTCAGTGATAAGAATTTTTGTGGTCAGTGAAACTTCTGTTGCCTTGGACTGAAGTCAGATCTGTCCCACTAAACAGGCTGTTTTCATCAGAAACAAATTTGTATTTATCTAAGAGTGGCCATCTCGATGGCTTCAGTTTACTTACTGGATGCTCGAGGATCCAGTAGTTCTATGGGCCAAATAGATGCTCTATATTTAATTATACTAATTTCATTCCATCTACACGAACAGAATGACAGCTGTTGTGACTTGAGAGGCACTATTTATGCTCCAGTGTTAACGGCTCTTGACTGATATATGAAGAAAACGCTGTCGTTGAAGCCACCCGTACTCTCCGTTGAGCTTTTGTGGTCAACAAGATGAAAATAAGTGAAATTCATCTTCGTTAGTGCATGAGTAGATTGAATTAAAGTTTGGACTGGATTCTCATCTTCTTTTCCCACAGTGGAGTTAGAGATCGCTGATTTATGATAGTTTTTTTTTTATACCCCATTACATTTTTGGCACGTTAAAATAAAGGTGCCAAAAAGGGTTCCCTGAAGCGGAGACATAGAAGAACCACTTTTGGATCCCAGAAGAACCTTCTGAAGGTTCATTTTAAAGCTCAATTGAAACCACTCAACTGAAAGGTTATTCAAAGAACCAAAAATTGTTCTTCGATGGCATTTTTTTTATTGAAGCACCTTTACTTTTAATGATGTCATGTGTGTGGTTAGCTAAAATTATAAACACCAACAGGAACATGCTTGAACGAAAGATTTTGAGCTCTTCAGTGATGGCTGAGATTGTGGACTGGTGACATTTACTGTACAGAAAACCAGGTATGATTCCAATCTTGTGTTTTCCAGCGATAGCCCTTAAGATCCAAAGAAGCTTTACTGTGTGGGCTCAGATTTCGTATATGTCAGAGGGGAGACTGAGAGCATTTCAAAGCATGCCAGCTCTTAAAGCCCTGTTTTCATTGCTTCTGGCAGGCATGATATGTTTCACTGAGGTTCTATGAGAATAGAGAACTGCTTCTTGGTGCTCTTTGCACTTTTTTAGGGGTTTCAGAGTCACCCTAAAGTGGGGAAACCTTCATCCTCCTTGTCGCCCCATGAAGGTGTCAGTGCCTCCTCATAAATAATCACCCGTAACGATGGCGAGCCAGTGCCTCTGACCACATACTTTCTAAGGTGCATGTGATCTGGGTTGAGAAGTTACCCGAGTGGGAGTTTGGACCTCTGGCTGGTAGGCAGAGCAGGACCCTGCTGAGAACAAGCTGGTCGTGAGTGTTTTTGAGCAGGGCCAGCGTCAGGGAGGGGAGGCCTTAAGTGCTTCCACATGCCAAATTCTATTTACCATTGATAAAAGAATGCTTGCAGTTTAGGTACATTGTCTCTACTAAACAAATGTCAGGCATTAAAGCCCTTTTCACGAAGTGCATCCTGCAAATATTGCCATACTGTTGTGTAGTAATGATTCTCTAATGTGCAGCTAAAGTAATGGTAATATCTACTATTAATGGAAATGCATATTAGAAATTGATTAAATAGGTCATAACCAAAGTTGTGGAATCTGACATGTGGCAGACAGCCTGAGCAATAGCCAGCATGCTAACATAAGCATTATGATGTTTAGAATTTATTCAGTTCTATCTATTGAGTGTCAACACATGCTTCCAGTAATCAATATTAAAGATATTTCCTTTTCAATCAGCCAGTTGATATGTGGTGTTCTTTAGTTGGCTTCTTTAGTTATTAGAAATTAAGTATGACAACGGTAAGTTTCTAAGTCTGGTTTTTGTTCATTCTCTTGTTTTTTTTTATAGATAGTAGTCATAAAGTGTTAGAAACCACATAAGCAAGACTGTTTGAGAATATTTAACTTTGAGAAAAGTGTGTGATTAGGCACACCTAACCTGAGGGCTCGCCTCAATTTCAGGAAGCACAATTCAGACACAAAACATGTTTTGACGTTTGAGGTAAAAGGAAAATGCACATGTGATTCATTGGCAACGAATAGCTTTAATCATAACTACATCTAAAGGCACTTTTCCACAGGTATGCAGTACATTTTGACTTTCCAGTGCATCTCATGGCCGGTCGTCCCACAACCGCATCCTTGGGGTTGAAACGGCAGAAAACGGCAGAAAAGTTTTTCTGTCAGAGCTGCTTTTTTGTTATTGTAGCCATTTATTATTTATAGTCTTGTTTTCTGTGCATTCTTTGATGAAAATCGAACCCAGCTAACTTGTTAGAGAGGTCCTGGATCACCTTCATGGTTCTCACAGAATTAAGAGATAAATTTGTTAGTGTCATAAAAAAAATCCCATTGAAATTTATTTTCAACCCAAACAGACAGTCGAGCTTGAACTTTATCGACATCCCAGTTGTTAGTTTGTCTCTCCATTGAAAATTTTTTGCACAGACAGTAAAAAACACAGTGTTCTCTTTCCATGTTGTGATGACATTTCAAACAATCAGACAGCAGTGATGCAGTCAGCTTAGCCGCGGCCCACTTAGTCTTGCCGTCGTTTGTAACGAAATAACGGTTGTTCACGGTACGGCACGGGTCTTTGTGTCAGTGGAAGAGAACCATGAGAAGCAGTTTTTGAGGTCTTTGTTTGAATTTAAGGTTAAATTAGGCCTTTTGGTGGCAAATCCTGATATTACCCATGGATGGGTGTGGGATCCAGTGAGGTGGTGAGTTGTATGATTTGGCCCACATTGAAAATGAAACATTAGTGATCTGCCGCTGGGCCAATTTTGGATTCTTGACTCTAAGAGTTTGAGCTTAGCAGGGGTGCTCCCTGATTGAGCATCTCTGGGCTGCCTGCCTGTCCCGGCTCCACATGGCAGAAATCCTGAAGGAGAAGCGGAGAAGAAAGAAAAGCAAGAAAACATTCGAGGTGGTGGAGACAGGATACGACAGAGAGAGAGTTAGAGAAAGTAAGAGTGAGAGAGAGAGGGAGAGAGAGAAAGTAAGAGAGAGAGAGAAAGAGAGGGAGAGAGTAAAAGAAAGTAAGAGTGAGAGAGAGAGGGGGAGAGAAAGAGAAAGTAAGAATGAGAGAGAGGGAGAGAGTAAGACAGAGAGAGAGAGAGAGAGAGTAAGAGATAGTAAGAGTGAGAGAGAGAGGGAGAGAGTAAGACAGAGAGAGTAAGAGATAGAGTAAGAGTGTGAGAGAGAGTAAGACAAAGTAAAAGAGAGAGAGAGAGCAAGAGAAAGTAAGAGTGAGAGAGAGAGAGAGTAAGAGAAAGTAAGAGTGAGAGAGAGAGAGAGTAATGGCCATGCCCCATTTGACTAGTGGAATTCTGGGTGCTGTCAAGCACTGTAGCCCAGAACTCTTACATGGTTCACTTTCCTTTATGAGGAGGACCCACAGCGTCACAGCCGCAGGCCTTCGCTGCCCCTGCCATCATTTGTGTGGTTTGTGGGTGCATTAAAATACTCAACCATGAATGTTTCAAAATTACCTCTATGACCTTTGGGGCTCCACAAGGCTGGTTGCTGTGTGAAATTGATTTATTTTTTTTTGTTTTTAAGAATTTGTTTTTGACCTGTTCCCGATAGCATCAAGCTGTTACGAGAAAACCTATCCTCATTTTTTCGACACTTTAGCCCTGTTTCTTTTTTAATAAAGCGAAAGCTGACTCTCCCTTATGCCCTCCAGGAATTTTACAGTTATCTAAGGGATTAAAAAAGAAAAACCCTGAACCCTAAACAACTCTTGGAGTTTCAAGATGTTTAGGCTGAAACCATAAAACGCTAAAACTTTCTTTCTTCTGTTTTGGAGATCGAGACAGGCGCAGATTTGCTTACTTCAGAGTAAAGGAGCAGAGATAAGATGCCATGGAGATAAATGCTTCTAGTGAATGAGTCTGTTTTTCTTTTTTTTGGTGAAAAAAAAACTTCTCAAGACCAAGTGTGTGTGGTTAGAGCCCCCCTTTCTCCCAATTTGCAACATCAGTGCCTCACAGAGGTTAAACCGGGGGTTGCTGAATGCTGATTAGCATCTGCAAAATGTGTATGTCTGTGCATGCGTGTCAAAAAAATAGAGAGGCCTTACCAAAACCACCGCTTGCATTTGGCTTTACGCTCAAATAAATGCATGCATGTTTAAAATCTACAAGTCTAACAGAGAACCACACCCAGCCTGTGTTTCAAACAGATTTTCTTGTTACACTCTTGATGAAAACATGCCAAAAGGGTTCACTGAGGCAATGCTGCAGAAGAACCATTTTGGTTCCCCAAAGAACCTTTAAATGGAGCGCTCCCAGGTTTTTCAACCCAATCCCTATCTCTACTGCACCTGTAGCACACCACAAACAATAATTTATGACAACAGAATGTCTCAAGACATGTTTATAATAGAAGCCAATGTTCAATGTGTTTTGAGTCAAAAGGTTTTCTTTTATTTTACAAGTGGTGAACCGTGACTGTTAGAGCTCGGCCTTCACTTCAGACATTAATATCAAATGATGAGAAAACAGAAAAAACACCTTTCTGCTGGTGTCCTGTTTTTGCATTCTAGTAGTTTTTTTGTGCCAAGCTAACAGCATTGCACATGAATATTTTGGCCATTCTAGATTAGACACAGATGCTCCATATTTTATATACACTACCAGTCAAAAGTTTGGACACGCCTATTCATTCAACGGTTTCCTTTGTTTTTATTATTGGCTACATTGTAGTTCAATATTGAAAACATCACCTATTGCTCTGATGACAGCTTTGCAGACCCTTGGCATTTTTTCAATCAGATTCATGAGGAATTGACCTGGAATGGTATATATAGTCAGTGTTGTGCCTGAACCTCGTTCATTGAACACGTTCCTATTTTTCGTAATCGCTGAACTGAACGAGTCGGTTTACAAATTATGAACGTAAACGTGAGTGACGTTCGCTGTCGCGAGACTGAACGCAGTTCACGCTGTACGTTCGCAAGGAAAGTGATCTGACGTTCGGCTCTTTTCAGAGAGCTGGCTCTTGTGGCACATCTCCCAAAGAAGAGCCGGTTCTTTCGGCTCACAAGTGGCTCTTAGTTTTTTATCATCATAAAAAGTGGGGATTGGCTCTCACTCGAAGAGAGTCGACTCTTCTGATTCACTACAAAGAATCGACTCTTCTGATTCACTACAAAGAATCGGCTCTTAGTAGCAGGCGAACACGG
>JBBPCY010000039.1:15894284-15908136 GCA_037974405.1 Brachyalestes nurse
AGTGTCTGACCTCATAAATGCTACAGAATGAATGGACACAAATTCCCACAGAAACTCCAAAATCTTGTGGAAAGTCTCCCAGGAACAGTGGAAGCTATTATAGCTGCAAAGGGGGACCAACTCCATATTAAAGTCTTTGTATTTAAATGCAATTATGTGTGTATATATATATATAGTTTTATGGTAAACAATATATATACATTAAAAATGAACTTCAGTTCATTGTGACTACATTAAATGTATGCAAATGTAACAAATTCAAATGTAAACAAATTCAGTAAATGAGTTTTCAATAAATATATGTTTGCAGGTCCATGTATTATTACTGATGCATGGAATATTGCCATTCAAAAGCAACGTTATAGGTAGTATGTGATAATGGTGTTAACATTTAAGTTTAAATGCATGTATGACTGTTTCTGTTTCGCATTATGACTTGGTTCGGCTTAAAAGAAAAAGAGAAGAAAACATGATTCAAGTTTGTCTTTAGACATACAAATCCTACACAGAAAGCAGAAAAATGCTTTATTTTCAAAACAAAGCAATGAATTTGCGTTACTCAGCGTGCACATCGACACAAACGTGAATTATTGCTTGGTCTCATTTTTCATTTTTTATTAATCTAAATCTCACAAACAGTTGTCTTGCCTTGCACTTTTTATGGTGTGAGAACAGTGTGTCTGCTTCTTCTCTCTCACTGTTATATAGTGACAAAAAGTTTGCGAATTTGCTCTTTTTCTATAGTCATAATGACAGTAATCTGTCATCTGAACAGACGAATAATATAAAGTAGCAGAAGTAGTAGAGTAATATAAAAGAGACAAATATAGAAGCTTTTATAGAAAGAAGGGAATTGCATGAGTAAGAGTACACTACATTTAGTCTTCTTTTATTATTTTGTATTTTTTCATATGTGCATTTATTTATTGATGCCTGAATAATGGCATTACCTTCTGCAATTTTTTATAAAATGTTTATACAAATTTAGTTATGGAGTCATGGCTTGTGCTTTTATTATGTAATTGTAACCCAGTAAGTAATCTGAACCCAAGGATATAAAGCAATGTAGAAGCTAGATGTACAAATGGCATAGGATCATTGTCTGTTTGCAAACTTGACATAAGACAAATATATAAGAATATATAGGAGGGAAGGAATTGCATGCATAAGTGCATATATTGTGTACACTACAGTTAGTCTTCATTTATTATTTTGTATTCTTTCATATGTGCACTTATTTACTGATTCTTTAAGTCTGAATAATTGCGTTACATCATGTAATGTCAAAGTCAAAGTCTAAGTGAACTTTATTGTCATCTCAACCACACACGAGTATACAGAGCTGCAAAATGGCGAAGCTCAGCACACAAGACATTGTTAAACAAACAAAACAGTGCAATAGAAAGTATAAAATAAGGTAAGGATGAGATTTAACCCGTCCTAATGTTTATTAGTGTGAAAATTTGATACTGTAATCATGGCTTGTGCTTTTGTTATATCATTGTTCCACAGTAATCTCTTTACATCTGAATACAGGTATAAAGAGGCTGTGTAGAAGATAGACCTTTTTGGAAAAAAATCAGTACATGTTATGTACTGTGTTTCATTGTATGTGTGTGTGTGTGTGTGTGTGTGTGTGTGTGTCTGTCTGTTCGTCTCGGCCCTAACGTCCTCCTGTCACTTCGCCAGCTCCTATCACAAAAACACACTGTGTTTGCGCAGGGTGGTGGTCTGAAAAATCTAGTTCTCTTGCTCTCCTCAGAATGAATGGTCCAAATGTTAAGATGGCTGTAGCCTGGCTCTAGATTTGAAAAGCACACAGTCGAAATGCCTTCAGGCCAAGCCGAGTGTTTGCTCAGGACTGATAGTATTTACTGCTATTGAGCGCTGCTTAGATAGAGGGCAAGCCGCGTGCGCATGCATGTGTGTGTGTGTGTGCATGCATGCAGGTGTGTGTGTGCATGTGTGCAGAAAAAGTAGTTCAGTGACCTCAGGGCAGGCTTTGTTAACCCCTTTAAATGGCAAGGGCCTCTCTTACATATCTTCATTCTCAAGAAAAAAAAAACTGAAAAAGATTCTGGTTCTGCACTTGTTGGATTATCTGGAATGTTAAAAAACAGTGCTGAAATAAAATGCCCTACCATCAATACTAACATTAATACTTAATGTAATATATGTCTGGCAGCACAAACCACAGCTATTGCAACTACTAGTACTATTACTACTACTATTACTACTACTACTAATAATATTAATTTTAATAAGAATAATAATAATAACAAAAGCTGCATATGTTGTGATTTAATACAAATATGTTGTTTAATAAAAATGTGTCCAATAAAATCAATTCCCCTTTCATTTAACATTATATCTGAAGCTTATCATGGTAATAGTATTGTCTTATTACTCTTATTTGCATTCCTGCTCAATGTGAGTGAAGTTACTTGAGCGGGTGAGTTATAGACAATTTATAACCATGCCCGTGTATGCTTTCTAGTATATAACGCAAATCTATCTGACAAATATAAGTATATAACTTCAGAAAAAAGAAAAATACTATATACTATATATTCTATATAGTAAATATATAATTAATTATAACTCAAAAGTGCTTTGACCATAAAGATTATGCAAAATGAGCTGTCATACCTAATCAGTTATTCCTCATTTACTGCTAGACTGATTTCTTCAAGCGCCACAATTAAGCACATGCAAATATGCTGGTCCACAACGAATAAGTGACTCATGTTGGCATGTCTCATTTTCCATTCATTTTTTTTGATATTGAAATTGTGTGTGCAAACAATTTTGACAAGATGTTGTGATAAAGCCAGAATATGAATATGATGAAGGCAACATAAATGAGGCATTCATGCTCGTTAGCTAGAGGTACACAGAGCTGATGGCTTCTGCGACGCAACAGTGCCTTCCTTGTAACACAGGCATAGATAAGCTTGAGAAATTGTGTTTGATGGGCTTCAAGTGTAGTCCTAGACAGTATGAATTGTTCAGCTGACATTGACTTTCAGTCAAAGTCACTATTATGTTTATTAGAAATACCTTCTTTATTCTTTAATTGAGTGGCCTCTTAATGTGGTCCACATTAACTGAGACACTTTCCACAGGCATACAAGAACCATGCTTTTCCTAAAGTGTACTGCGATGGCACCCTTTGATTTTCCAGTGTCACATGCATGTATTTCCAACGCGTTAATTCTCCATTCTCTCCACAGTTTATGGCCAGTCGTCCCAAAACCACGTCCATGGAGTCGACCCAGCGGAAAGTTTTTTCTGTCAGTGCAGCTTTTGATATTGTGGTCTTTTATTATTTATAGTCTTGTTTGAGTTTTTCTTGGCATTTTTTTGCTGTACGGCAAATACCTCTCACAGCATAAAGAGGAATCTGAGTCATAGAAAACTCCCTCTGAGATTTATCTTCTGCCCAAACAGACAGTCGTGCTTGCACTTCATCAACTTTCCAGTTGTTAGTTTGTATCTCCATTGTTGTTTTTTTATGCAAGCAGTCAAAACAGTCTTTCCAGGTTGTGATGACATTTTGACCAATCAGAAAGCAGAGATGCAGTGAGCTCAGCTACAGCCCACTTTTAGCCCTGCCGTCAAGCAGCTCGGGTTCGACTGGAGTACTGGTCGCTTTATTTATAATGGAAAAACATTTGTTCACGGTATGGCACGGTTTCTTGTACCAGTGGAAAAGGGCCACTCTATAAAAAGTCTTGCATTCATTACAACCCCCATCTCATCCATCATTGGTCACTTTCTGACTATAGAAAATCTGATGATCAGATCTTATTTGATAATATTATTATACTATTCTCAATACACTGACAGGGTGACTGCATGGTAGTGTTCGTGTCACTGTGTATCAAGTGTATCAAGCACTCGTATGTGTCACTGTTATGTTTAGAGTGACCACTCAAAAGTATCTAACCATGATCAGTTCTGTGGTCACAGATGGATGAACTACACTCTGTACACCTGCAAGGTTTCTAATGAAGTGAATCTTGGCTGCTTACCAGTGTCCTAGGGCACACACACCCCATTTATGACATGAATGATTGCTTCCCATGAAGAAATCTTGCTTTTTGGTGTACGTATATCTTCCCTGGTTTAAACGTACACTGCACAGTGGGCTTGTTTTCTCGTTTATTATCTCTATTTGTCTTATTCTTCTCCTTCTTCGTATTACAACCACATAAGAAGAGTATGACTGTAGGGTAAGGAGAGAACTCTGGGAACTTGGGCTCTCAGGGTTCTGGCCATCTTCTGCTTGAGCTAGAAGCCCCCCTCCCCGACTCCCAGCGAACAGGGAGAAGACCGAGGAACCTCGAGGAGGTGGTGGTGTGGTCATGGGAAATGCACAATAGATGGAAATTTATTGGACATTAGATTGGAAGCTTCAGGCATGGTCCTCTTCCCAAACTTCAGTTATTTCATAACTCCTTTAGAATAACACCACTGAGCAGAACTTGGCAAATTAGTTGCCCACACTAGTTGGCTAGTTCTATTTTTGTAGTTTTGTGAGTAACACATAACACACAGAGTACATAACAGTGTCTTGCAGTAATGTAGTTATTTTTTGATGTTAAGAAGTCGTCTATTATGCTGTCTTTGTACAAAATGTGTGCGAACATGCTACCTGCGACGGCTGTCTACGTGACTTCAGATGTGTCAGGGCTTCTCAAAGTCAGGGCTACACCAAGGTAAGAGAGACTTTGCCTGGACTGGTACAAAAAAGATCCTCTTCATTGTTCACTCATGTCTGTTCGAGACAGCCTGAGCAGGCTGCTCCGACACGTCATGGTTTTCTGATGTGAGCAATGCAACACATTCAGATCTTTCATTTAAAAGTATTAAGTTAAAGCTGACACTTCATCATATTTCAGATCGCAAATCTTGTTGTGTTTTCCACCATTTTTCAGACATTTCTGTGCTGTGCATGAAGGACTGTGGGTGACTGAAGGTCTTGAAGAATGTACCCCAGTTGAGTCTTCAATTTCTCAACAACAAATGCGGCCTCCCTGGGCTGCATCCTTGGTTTGGAGAAATAGCTTTCAACTGTGACCGGCACAAAATGGACCCAGGATATGACTTTACCACCATTGTGACCTCGACAAGCAGTCCAGTTTGTCCAATCATGTTTGTTTGAAACCAATGGATAGAGATGTCTGTACTGAAGAAGAGCGAGCACCAAATTCACCTAAACACACCGGAACAGATCTGTAAACTTTAAAGTGGTCCTTATAACCACGAGGGAACACACCACAGCACACAATGTGAAATTGTGATGTGAAATTCTTTCACTGTGCCCAGGGAGCAGTGTGTGGGGACGGTACCTTGCTCAAGGGTACCTCAGTGGTACCACTAGCAGTCCTGGGATTCAAACCCATGACCTTTTGATCATAGGGGCAACTCCCTAACCACCAGGCCACCAGCTGCCCCAACATTTCATTCGCTTACATTTCATTCATGAAGGTTTTATTTTGAGGCAGCTGCATTTGAACTGTTTCTGCCAAGTCAGCAGATAAGGTAAAGATAGTGAAATGACTTCTAAATGGTGTTTTCTGTGGTTGGCTACTTTTTTCTAAACTGAAAGTACCCAAAGGTTTATCGGGTTCCTCCTGTACTTTCCAGGTGGTACAGAAGCGTGGGAGGTTTAGAGAGTAACACAGAAGTGTGGGGCGTTTTAAAGAATGCTCTTAATGTAAGGATACTATAAGAATCAGAATCAGAATCATTTATTGATCCCAGAAGAAACTGCTCATGCTACAACTGTACAGACACACAGAGACACCAAGACAAGAACAATAAAAAAATAGGTGGTAAAGGTGGTAAATAATGCGGTCAGTACAAAATGTGGATAAAAATACTATAGATAAATAAACAAAAGTACTGAAGTAGTTTAGTAGTTTAACAACCAGTGGTTTCCGTTTTAAAGGTTTTAAATGTCACGAGCCATGATCCCCATGCGGTACATAGGGTCAAAATTTAATGACGAACAGAATAATAGAACTGGTCTAAAATGACACAGAATAAAATCTTGTACCACTCATATTGGTTTCCTGCTTCTTCTATAGAACATTACTTGGAGATACAAGGTTTTGTTCTGACATTGATAATATGTTTAAATCTAATCCAAATCCCAACATGATGTGTGGTGTGTAGTGCTGTACCGGGCTCGCTGGTGTCCTGGTGGTTAAGGAGTTGCCCTTGCGATCGGAAGGTTATGGGTTCGAAATTCAGAACTTCCAGTGGCACCACCTGAGGTTCCCTTGAGTAAGGTACTGTCCCCACACACTGCTCCCCGGGCGCTCTGCTCCTGGCTGCCTCCTGCTTCACTTGGTGAATGGGTTAAATAGAGAGAAAGAATTTCACACTGTTCACACTGTGTGCTGTGCTGTGTTCAGATGTGACAAAAATGGTCGCTTTACACTTAATACGTCTCTTCTGAAGTGTTCTTCTTGTGTTTCTGTTTCTGCACAGGCCGTAGCCCTGCTCTGCTCTTGTTAATGACTTCATCGGGTAAACGAGGCCCTTGTGGTATCTCACTGCTGGCCGCTGCCTTCGGCCTCTCTGGGGAAGCGAAGAGTTAAAGCAGCGCGGCTCCGCGCAACTCCTCTTCATAAATGCGTGTGTTTGTATGTTCTTTCTGTAGCCTTTGATTGATGGTATTGTTTTAAGCCAGGGAGGTTCTGGCCTGCTTAACCATTGTTCCAGCTCTTGGCAAAAGAGTTCTCTTCTCTTCTTTTTTTTTTCTCTCTCTCTCGAATGAAAGAGAGAGAAAGAGGGAGAAGGAGAGGGAGAGAGGGAGAGTGAGGGTTTATGTGGAAGCGAGGAATTAGGGAAGAAAAATGAAAGCGTTCTTTTCGCTTACTCGCTTATCGTTAAAACTGTTGAAATCTGGTATGTGTGGATTTCTTCTGTTTGGGGAGTTTCTGTGGGCACTGGGGTTTCACAGTTTGCCCTCGCCATGGGGGGTTCTGTGTGTGTGTATGTGTGTCCAGCCAAACCTCACACACACCCACGTCTCTCTGTCTCTCCTGTCCAAGCAGATACTGACCACAACCATGCGGCAACACAGACCCTGGACCGTGCCCTGCAAATCCGTGTGTGTTTTTGAACACTGATGTTGTGTTTTTGAACACTGATGTGAGTGTGTGTGTGTGTGTGTGTGTGTGTGTGTGTGTGTGTGTGTGTGTGTGTGTGTGTGGAGGGGGTGCACTCAGCACCAATCCCCTCTCGCCACCAAGGCTCGGCTCCGGGTATGGAATTTACAGCGTCCTAACAAAAGCCATCCGAAGCACTTTCTCATTCCTCTTTTTTAACGACTATTATTCTTACAAGATGTTTTAGGTTCTGGTCATCCTTGCTGACACAAACCGCAGCTTTTCAGATTGTTCCCTCTTGTCTTTCAAATGCTGGGAATGCTTTGAGGAGCCAGAATTCCACAGTGCTCTGTTGGAGGTCCACGCCGGTAGAGCGTGTACAGGATGGTACCTCCAGAAGTCTGTGGAGTGACCAGAGCTCCTCTGGGAGCAGATGCTATTGTACAGGCTTAAAAATAAAGGTGCCTAAAAGGATTCGGTGGAGAAAGCCTGTGGAATTAAAGCCCTTTCGGTTAACTGAAGAGTTTGAAGGAGTTTTAAAGAACCTCCACATGTTCTGTATCATTTAAAGGCTTTTCCTAGAACAGTATGTCCTGGCCAGGAACCATTTAGCAACCTTTTAATGTCAAAAGTTCCATATGTACACAACTCAAGTTCACAGCCACATCACATCAGAGGATAAACGGAGAGTTTAAAGAAGTTTTCATCAACCTGTTCACTGAAATCTACCTTTCTGAAGAGTTCACTGATGGGAACTGGTTATCCTGATCATCAGACTAGTTGTTGGTATCCACTGTTTTAACCCCAGAACTCAGAGAGTATCAGTAAACTCTGATTTCAGTAAATATAAACCGTGTAAAACAGTCTAGAACCGGTGTTTGTTCTCCTACACTCTCGCTGTTTGCTGCTCTTTCTCTCAGCCACTCTCCGGAGCCCCTCCATCTGCGGGTTTTCCCCTCCCACTTGTGGGCGGAGACTATCCGGGAAGTTCTCCTGGTTTCAAAGATCTTGTGCTTTGTTTTTAAAATCTAAAATAAATGAAAATTGGGCATTTTGTTCTTAATGGGCTTTTGTGTGACACTTTTAAAACCCCAGTAGTGTTTATAATTAATATTACATGGTTTTAAATTACAATAACTTTCATTCTATGTGACACAGGAACACCAAACAAAGCTCAGCATGACATCTGACATCTTGAGCATCAATACAAACCAGAGGAACTAACCTATAAGGATGTCAATTTGCCATATGACAACAATTTAGCATTTTGGCATGGATCCATGTCACTTGCCTTATCTGGTCCTGCAGCCTCCCTTCTCTGCATGTGTTTTCCTTGATCCAACTAATCAACTAATAGATACATTATCCCTGGGTTTAGGTGGGTGCATTAGAACAAGCAAACACTAAAATGCATCCAAACACTGGCTCCAGGCTGGCAACCTTTGGTTGAAAACATTTCCATGGAGAATCTAAACAATGCAAGCAATGACAATGCAGTCAGGTCAGCAAGTTTTTCTCCCAAAAAATGCAGACAAAAACCAGATGGAGGTCACTTTGCACTATATCATTTTGCACTAGACTGAGTACTTCAAGATGGGTAGCCGTTTACGTATCTCCCCAAAGTGCATAAACAAATTTCATATTATTGTCCTACACACATCTACTGAATCATAAATCTTAAAATCAATAACTGAGTAATAGGCTTAGAGGTCTGTAAATTAAGGGGTTAATTTCCGTCCTCCCCTCTCTTCATACCACAGGAGTTCACTGAATTCATGTGTGGGAGTGTTTTGTTGCTGGTGGCCTGTGGCGCAGGATCACTATCTGCTCCACAACTGAGGGGGAAAAAACTGTCAATTTTAAATTCTTGCATATTGAATCAGCTTTGGGTTTCACTGAGGAGCCAAAGTTTCGCAAACAGAGATTACTCCGAGGCTCAGACGAGATCAGATCACGTGATCCCGGTGATCTCCGAAGAGACCTCAACATATAAGTGCCACACCACAGTCGGAACTCGCTGGATGCTCTGACACACTGAAGCTGTAGACGCTATTTGTTTTGTAGAATGAAGGCCTATGACGCACGAGCATGTTTGTCCCAGTAATCAGCTACAGAATGCTAGAATCAAGTTGGACAGGACTCGTGGATCTCAGACCTGATCTTGGAGTTCCCGTGTCTTACTTGTTTTGGTGGTTTTGATGTTCTAACACGGTTGATCCAGCTAATCAGCTACTTAACAAGCCATCCTGAGCATGCTAAAAATTCCTAGAAGTTTCTTAGAAGAGTCTTGAAGGCACTGTCTTTAGAGCAGAACTCTCGAGAACTGTCTGAGGGATTTTTTGTAAAAGCTAAAGGCAATTTGGTGAAAATAAGTAGCCTCTATAAACAGGCTGAATGCAAAAATGAGAGGATGAGTTTGCAAAGTGAGAGGTGCCAGGTATCGTTCTTTTTTAAAGAAAACCTAATCTGTCTTTAAAACGTTTTTAAAACACAAACAGCTCCTTAACATAAAAATCCTAATATCCTGAACACTAAAGCAGAAGTACTCTGGGATCAGGAAGTACTGAGTAAGCTGTACTTAAAGTCTGAAGGTTTTTATTTCGTGGTGTTTCTGGCATTTGCAGGAGATTGTTCTTATTTTCAGAAAATTGGGAGAATGTGATGTCATTTATTTTGGAAATGCTCATTTTCTTGTTTGAAAACATCAGTTTCTTTTATTTGTTCTCATAATTTTTCATTATGCCCAATCCTCAGCCAGCAGCAGTCTTTCCAGAGTCAGTCAGTCAGTCTCTCTCTCTCTCCCGTCTCTCTCTCCCTCTGTCTCTTTAAAGCTCTCTCTCTCATTCTCTCTCTCTCTCTCTCTCTGTCTTTTTATCTCTCATCTCTCTCTCTCCCTCTGTCTCTTTACCTCTCTCTCATTTTCTCTCTCTCTCACTCTGTCTCTTTATCTCTCTCTTTCTCTCTCTCCCCTCTCACTTTCACCTTTGTCTTTTCATTCCTCTCATCTCTGTCTTTCCCCTCTCTCTCTCCCTCTCTCTCTCATTCTCTGTCTCATTACTTCTCTCTCATTTTCTCTGTCTCTCTCTCTCCCTTTGTCTCTTTATCTCTCTCTCTCCCTCTGTCTTTTTACCTCTTTCTCTGTCTCTCTCCCTCATTCTCCCTCTGTCTCATTACCTCTCTCTGTCTCTTTATCTCTCTCTCAGGATCTCTCTCATTCTCTCTCTCCGTCTCTTTATCTCTCCCCCTCTCTCTTTATATTTCTCCCTCCCTCTCTCTTTCTTTCCCTCTGTCTCTTTAGCTAACACTCTCTTTCACTCCCTCCTTTTCTTTCTCTTTCTCAGCCTTGCCGCTGTTCCCTCTCGTTTGTCAACGCCGTTCTCCGTCTCCCGAGCCTTGTAAACTCGTCCTCTCGTTTTTTTGTGTTTGGCCTGTTTACACATCTCGCTGTGTGTGTTTTTTTTTTTTCGTTCATGCTGTTTGTCAAATCAAACAAAAGGAAGTGGAGGGAGCGAAACAGCAACATTCTCCTTCCCCCGTGTTTACTTAATCTCAGAAGGGCCACTCAGAAAAACGACATGAGAAATATTTCAAGGCCTGACTTCGAGACAAATAACTCCAGCCTGGCCGCAGAGAACGCTGGATGGTTCTCGTCTCTGCCTCTCTTTTGTTGTGTTGTGTTGTGTTATTATTATTATTTTTTTTCTTTCCCCCGCTGTGGCAGGGCTGCGTTCAGCTGTTTTGGGCCGCAGCCCAGCATTTCTCGCTGAAGGACATAAATATCCGGAGGACAAACACATCGAGACAAAGCAAAACACAGGGACGGCCTAAAGGCACGTCAGGGTCAGAGGTCTCTGAGAGAAGGTCAGGACTCGGGGGGGATCTGACCGTTGAAGCATGCGTCCACTTCACACGGGCCAAGATAGTCCTGATTACATTATTGACCTCATTTAGGCATAGCAAAGCACGACTAGTCCTCTAACAGTGTGTCCAAACCTCTCTCTGTTGCTCTTAGGATTGATATGAGAACCTTATTTTCCATGAAAAATGTGCTTTAGTGAAAAGTAGGACACGCCAAGTGCTCGGAACCGGGCACACGAAGCAGACGACCAGATGAGCTCCCTGGCTACTGTGTGTTACAAATGTTTCTGTGTTTAGACTGAGGCTAGGCTTTGGGAAACAGACGGCGTGGGAGGACAGCACCTCCAGAGAGAGAGAGAGAGAGAGAGAGAGAGAGAGACGCACCATGAGTGAGACAGAGAAACAGAGAGGAAAAAAAAAAAACTCGTCAAGCAAAACACTAGATTTATTTTGTAGTGTGTGATGATGGAGGATCACCTCAATGGCTTAATAAGCACCACGCCTCCATATACAGACCGTGGGCTTAATCCCAAGATTATCCAGCCAGACTCTTAGAGAGAGAGAGAGAGAGAGACAGAAAAAGAGAGAGAGAATATGTGGCTCATTGCCAGACATTTAGACTGAAGTGAGTCAAAGGTATAATAGCACAAACAATACTAATTGTAAGAGTGATCTAGGAGAGATTATAGACCTTTTACTCTTCTGCTTTAATCTCTCTCTCTCTATCGCTCTCCTCTGCCTCTTCCATACCTGCTTTTTCAGAACATAAGCACTCAAACGGTCCTCTGAGCAGCTCTCTGATTACTTTACAATGCCCTTTCATTTTAGCTCCAGTAGAAGTTTTTGAAAGTTTTTGTGCACATCCATGTTTAAATAGCACATTTGATATTAAATGCAAACGTTTGAATGCAGTAAAAAAAATAAAAAAGAACTTATTTTCAGAAAAAGGAATTCTAAAATAGTCTATTAAACGTTCCTGAGTATGCCAAAATTACCTAGAAGGTTCTTTGAAGAGTCCTGAGAGCAGAACGCACCAGAACAGTCTCCAGGATTTTTTATAAAGATAATTTGGCAAAAAATTAGACTGTATAAACAGGTCCAATGCAAACATGAGAGGATGAGTTTACAAGGTGAGAGGTGCCAAACATTATTCTTTATTAAAGGGTTTTGGAGAAAACCTAATCTGTCTTTAAAAGTTATTAAAACATCAACAACTCTTTAAAAATCCTAATATCCTAAACAATAAAATATGCAGGACCAGGAAACCACTGAGAAAGCTGTACTTTATATTTAGCTGTCTGAAGGTTTTTATTTCATGTAGATTCTGGCCGTTTCAGTAAATTAGGAGAATTAGGAAAATGTTTTTAGAAAATTAGGATGTCACTTATTTTGATGATAAGTATTTTCTTGTTTGACGACATCAGTTTCCTTTATTTATTCTCAGGTAAACACAGGCTTTCTCTTCAATATCCCCAACCATTACTAGCACACCTGATAACACCTTATTGTTTAGCTAAACCAGATACAGGATCATGACTACAGATTAGTACTAAACTGGTTTGGAAATGGTTAAATATAAAATATAACACACACCTTTTATATTACTGTTATTTATTTCTTTTTTTTGCAGTTTTTGCAGCATGTTTAATTGTCCTGCAGTGGGCTGGTGTCCAGGGTGAGTCCCTGCCTCGCATAATATTTCTATATAATACTCTCAATAAATACACATTGACCAGAAATAATGTAAAAAAAAAACTTTCATGGGAATGGAATAATCCAACATAGTGACACATGATGATGTGGCCTTGGACACTGGCAAGTTGCCAGCAAACACTCAGTGGCCACTTTATTATAAACACCTTGCAGGTCTACCTGACAGGTGTACAGTGAGAGCCCATTACTTGCCATGCAAAGTTTGCATTTAGTCATCCCCTCGTCCTTGATCTGGGATCAGCGATGGTGGCACAACAACAACAGTATTACTTATGAACACTTTGTGTATTTTTCTGTAGCCAGGCCAACAGGTTGAAGTGAATGCCAGCATTCAAGCCAAATGCTTCCTAGCCTAAGATCACGCGGCCGCCTTTAAACAACCTGACTGATCTTCATTGTATTGACCAAGTGAGTCATTGAGGAGAAGCTTTATCCTCTCCACCCACCAGCTGAGGCTGCGTGGAATATTCACAAACACCATTACATAATTACTGCATGAGTGTGAGGACTGGGCTAAAGAACAGGCAGACTAAGTCCTGCCAGAGACTTAACAGTTCAGATGCAGGTATGCAGTAAGAGCCGACCTGGCCCATTTACTCAGCTCTCTTTCAAATCCCTGTTTGTTCGTGCTAGCTCCAGACTGCAGACTGCCAGCCTACTGGAGGATGAAGATATTAGAGGGATACCGGGGCGGGTGCTGTTCAAAATGTGTGAAAACACACATACAGACACTCCGAAATGTTGAGGTGTGTGTGGCTATACATTCTGCCTATCTACACGCTTTATATGTCTCTTTTTTCTTGCCGTAGCCATATTATAAGGTATCAATGCAATATAGTCTTCCGCAGCAATATAATCTTCAACTAAACATACACACATATCTATATACACTACCAGTCAAAAGTTTGGACACACCTTCTCGGTCAATGTTTTTTCTTTGTTTTTATTATTTTTTACATTGTAGATTTATATTGAAAGCAAACAAAATGATGAAGGAACACATGGAATTATGCAGTAAACGAAAAAAAGAGTTAAACAAACCAGAATATGTTTTGTAGTAAGGTAATGATGGACTGTTGATTTTTTTTACTTAGTTAAGTGGTTCTTGCCATAATGTGGAGTAGAACTGTAGTGGAATAGGATCACTAACTGTGTAC
>JBBPCY010000039.1:15935403-15947442 GCA_037974405.1 Brachyalestes nurse
ATTGTTTTTGGGTCAAGTTTTAGAAGATTTAAACATTTGTGTCCTGTAGCTGAAGGTCTGGCCAAATAAAAGACAAATAAATCCTGTTCTTGAACTTATTCTAGCACCCTTACTAGATAATTGACAAAACAACTTCACAAATGGTGGCAGTGGTGCTAGCATTTAGTCCAGTTGGAACCAGCAGGAGACCAGAAAGGGCAGCAGGAAAGAATGAACAGCAAGCTGAGCATCTAGAAAAAGTTGTCACGAGAGCAACAACTCTGGCCAACATGATTACGCCATTTCAGTGCAGCATGCCAGAGAGGAGCTATAAGAGAACAAATGTTACCGCACCAGTTTGGGTGGTGAAATTAAGTCCATCAGAGAGGAGTGGCTATTACTCAATGTGCAGCTGTCTCTACAACCTCCACGCCTCATCACTAGTGAAGCATGCCCAGCTTAAGATTCAATTCAAGACTCAATTCAAGATTCTCTATTTGTCACATACACAGTTATACAAGTTCAACATGTAGTGAAATTTCCTAAGTCCACTCTTAAGACTGTGCCATAAATTTAAATTAAATAGAATTTTGGCTAAAGTAGTAAAATTATACAAAAATGTGTATTATATATTTCAACTAAAAACATATTACAAACATTACAAGCAGAAGTAAGATCTGTGCAGTGTGCAAAATATAACAGAAAAGAATATCAGTGCGATAAACTGCACTGTGCTGTTTTAATGGTTGATGATGAGGAGGGTCAAGTGAAATACAGGTAGAGAGCCAGGGAAAGTTCAGTAAGTAAGAGAGGCAGGTGAAATACAGTGAGGTATAGAGGCAGGTGAGATACAGTGAGATAAAGAGGCAGGTGAGATAGAGTGAGGTAGAGAGGCAGGTGAGATACAGTGAGGTAGAGAGGCAGGTGAGGTACAGTGAGGTAGAGAGTCATGTGAGGTACAGTGAGGAAGAGAGTCATGTGAGGTACAGTGAGATAGAGAGGCAGGTGAGGTACAGTGAGGTAGAGAGGCAGATGAGATACAGTGAGGTAGAGAGGCAGGTGAGGTAGTGAGGCAGGTGAGATATAGTGAGGTAGAGAGACAGGTGAGATACAGTGAGGTAGAGAGGCAGGTGAGATACAGTCAGGTACAGAGACAGGTGATATGCATTGGGGTAGAGAGGCAGGTGAGGTACAGTGAGGTAGAGAGGCAGGTGAGGTACAGTGAGGTAGAGCAGCAGGTGAAGAACAGGGAGGTAGAGTTCAGTTTGTGTTATAATGAACAGTTAAAGTTGTGTGTTGTGTCCTGTTTAAGAGTCTGGTGTTCTGAGTACTGACGCTCCTCCTGGGTCTATGTTTTGGCTATAAAACTCAGACAGGATTACTCTGTCCTGTAAAGAGGCGATGTTCTGAGTCTGGACACTTTCTACAGCACCAGAGTAAAAAAGTTCACTCATATGGTAGAGACACTGCCTTGTCTCTGTGGACTGGGCTTGAATCTGTTCAGTCTCTGTCAGATCCTCAGATATTTGAAGCTGCTTACCCTCTCCACTGCAATCCCGTTGATGTTGCGAGGGTGTAGGACCACTGATGTCTACTACTGAAGTCCACCACCAGCTCCTTGGCTTTGCAGACATTCAGTTGGAGGCCATTGGTGTGTAGGACACGGGAGATGATGACCTCTGCTGATCTGTTGGGGTGGACAAGGAACTAGAGTTGATCTGGGGAGCTGGAGATGGATGCTGTGATGAAGTCTTTAATAGTAATTTTATTTATATATCTACAGTATTTATGTCCATCTCTCTTACTGACCACAGTATTTTGTGTAGTTAGCGCTTAGTACTTAGCATTTTCTGAGTATTTCAGGAGAGTTTTATTTCAACTTATGCAAGATTTTATATTGTTCTTGTCTTTGTGTCTCTGTCTGAATTTTGGCATTGGAGCTACGAGAGGTGTGTCATGCAGTGACAAAAACCACATAAGAAATCACAAAATCTAACTGTATTTAACAACATGTTTTGTGGAAAGTGCGTGATAAATGAATATGCGGTGCTAAACACTGTATGTATAAGCATCAAACTTTGTAAAAATATAATTATATAGCACGCTATCATACATAAAATATCATTCAATGTCCTTTACAGACATACAATCTAAAATAAAATACAATAGAATAAAATAATGAAAGAAATAAAAGATTACAGATTAAATAAATAAAAGAAAATTCAAAGTGCAATAGAAGTTAGTTACATTAGCCTCTGGTGCAAAACTAAAGGAACAGACTTCAGAAACCATACATGTCAGCAACATTCGGGGTAAGAGGAAAGTGTTGTAAATTATTATCATTTTATCAGTGAACTCTCCCTTCAGTGCCTAGATAAAGAGTCAATGCCTAGGAAATCACTGTTCTTGACTGGACTAAGACTTAAAGTATTTTTTCCTTGTTTAATTCCAGTAACTAGATGAGGTGTCTCATACAAATACAGGTACATATCTAATGATTCATTCATTCAAGAGAGAGAGAGACAGAGGGAGGTACAGGTACACCTTGCTTGGCCGTCTGAATAATGTTCCTTTGTACTTTTGAGCTGGAGCAGGAGCCACGCCAGGTATGAGCGAAAGCAGAACAGGGCTATTGTTTTCATCCAAAACAGTGACACTGATCCTCATATCACTCTCCCTCTCCCTCTCTCTCTCTCTCTCTCTCTCTCTCTCTTTCTCTCCCTCCCTCTTTTTTCTCTTTCTCTTTCTATTTGTCTCTTTCTCCCCTGCACCTCAGCCTCTAGTAACACAAATGGACTGTAATGCATGCAGACCTCATCATGTGCAGGAGAAGAAGTCTCCCGTCTTGCGTGCACTCGCAGCAACCCGATAGCCGTGGAGCGGGTCAGATGTGTTTTCGCTCCTGATTAGATTTATCACTCAACAATGGACTGTTTTGAAATGGAAATATACAAGAAAAGCATGATCCAATTTAATACAATATCTGTGAGCCATTGTTTTAGGAAAAAGAAAAAAAATTCGCAGTTTGTGGGCAAAGGCTTACTTTTTATCAATTTGGAAAAAAAACTATGGACTCTTGGCCCCTGGTAGGCCCTAGATGTGGTACAGAGTGTCATAGGCAGGGTATGGATGTCATCTATGACAGGCGAGAACAAACCTGGGTAGAGATAAACGGGACACGGTTGTGGAATTCTTGCCAGTCACTCAAAAAGGCAAGTGATACTTCTTCTGATGTACATTTTGGACAAAACCCAACTTCTTGTAGCCACAGGTATGATATAAATGGAGAATGTGGTCTGCACTTACATAATAAAGCAATTCAAACATACTATGTAAACATATAGAGATGTGCTGATAGATGTTCAGCGGCCACTGCGGTTTGAGGTGACCTCTTTGCTAAAGTTTAAGGACAGTCCACCTTGCCAAAAACTGGCTGGGTACAAAATACGATGGGGTAGCTGGTGGCCTGGTGGTTAGGGGGTTTGAATCCCAAGACTTCTAGTGGCACCACTGAGGTTCCCTTGAGCAATATACCGTTCCTACACATCCCTCCCCAGGGGCTGTGTTTCTGGCTGCCTGCTGCTTCACTTGGTGAATGGGTTAAAATACAGAGAAAAAAAATCACACCGTTTACGCTGTGGTGTGTTCACGTATGACAGAAATGGCTCTTTACACTAGCCATTGTTTAGATTATGAATAGAGCAGAAAAGACTCCTTTAGGCTTCACCAACAGCTGCATTGTAATGTATTGTTAGGTTAGTGAAGTCATCACAACATTCCTAGACTAATACTGTGGCAATCAAGATACATGAAAGTCGTGTTGTTATGACTGTGTGTGCATGCATGCAAGTATGTGTGTGTGTATGTGTGTGTGTGTGTTATGGAGCACCAAGACCAAAGTGTTTGTTGTTATTGCATTAACCTGCAGCAGCTGTGATAGCAGGATGAGTGGTTGTGGTTTGAGGCTATGGCCTGAATCCCTTTCAACACACACACCCTCTTTGTAATACACATACACTTCTACGGACCTATGAATATGTCTGTCAGGGGTGAAGATATCTATCAGGGATGAAGATATCCATCGGGGGTGAAGATATCTATTGGTGGTGAATATGTCCATCATGGGTGAAGATATCTATCAGTGGTGAAGATATTTATCAGGGGTGGTCTGACATGCAGCAAAACAAACATAAATGTAGGTGAACAAAATATATCTACAGTGAGCCTGAAAATATTTTAGCCTAATCATTATGCTGTTACAAATATATTTACTCTCATAATAGTTTTGTTTATATATACACCAATCAGCAATAACATTAAAACCACCTGCCTAAAAGTGTGTTGGACCTCCTTTGTGCCACCCTGATCTGCGGAGGTATGGACTCCACAAGACCTCTGAAGGTGTGCTGTGGTATCTGGCACCAAGGCTTTGGCAGCAGGTCTTTGTTTCTAGTTGCTGGGTGGGGTCTCTGAGGTTCTGACTAGTTAGACCATCATAAATCACAGATGCTTGATCAGACTGAGGTCTTTCTCATGTTCCTCAAACCATTCCTGAACAATTTTTGAGGTTATTCCTCTACGGAAAGATGCCACTGCCATTAGAGAATACGGTTGACATGAAGAGGTGTACTAGGTCTGGAACTGGGTTTAGGTAGGTGGTGTCAAAATAACATCCACATGAATACCGGGACCCAAGGTTTCCCAGCAGATCATTGCCCCGAGCATCAAACTGCCTCCACTGGCTTGCCTTCTTCCCAAAGTGCATCCTAGTGACCTGTCTTTCACAGGTAAATGGCACACGACTGGCAGTAAACATAATGTGAAAGAAAACATGGTTAATTTTATTCTGATTCCTTTCTATCATAGCCAGTGTTGGGCAAGTTACTTTAAAAAAGTAATTAAACTACTGATTACTCCCTTTAAAAGTACTCAGATTACTAATGTGATTACTTTATTTCAAAAGTAATTAGTTACATTACTAGTTAGATTACTAGTTACTTTCCCACCCTCTAAAGAAACTTTTAAATCAACTCAAACACACTTTATTATTAAGTGTTGCAAACCTACGACAACTCACATAATGTTCTTGCCTTTAACCGAGATTAATTTAAAGTAATGGCTATATTTCCAGTTACTGAACGCGAACTTCTCACCCTCCATGCTCTGTTTGTTTTCGTTTGCGTTGGTGTCGCATGCAGGTCTCCCGTAGATAATGTCACGCGTGCACCTGTCAGACAGACATCTGCCTGCCACTGACAGATTGCTTGATTTTATTAGTAACGCAACGTTACTTAAATTGTAACGGTAATCTAATTACCCATTTTAGAATTATAACGCGTTAGATTACTGTGTTACTAAACGAAGTTACTTAGTAACACATTACTGCCCAACACTGATCATAGCCAGCATAACGTTAGTAAAGTTGGGGCAGCTGGAGGCCCAGTGATTAGGACGTTTGCCCCAAGATAAGAAGGTCATGGGTTTGAATCCCTGGACTGCTAGTTACACTATTTAGGTTCCCTTGAGCAAGGTACCGTCCCAACACACTGCTCCCTGGGCGCCCCTCATTGGTGGCAGCCCCCTGCTTGATGAATCAGTTAAATGCAGAGAAAGCTGTTCGCACTGTGTGCTGTGGTGTGTTCATGTGTGACTATAAGGGACAGCTTTAATATTTAGAATCAGACCAAACAAGGTAGTCTTTGCTCCCCATGCCTCCAGTTCACCAGCTGTCTTCACTTTTTAAATGGTACCAACTACTACATACCAGGAAAACCCCACAAGGCCTGCTGTTTTGGAGAAGCTCTGTCATCTGGCCATCATAAATTGGTCCTTTCAAAGTCATTTAAATCTTTGTCAATTTTTCCTGCTTCCAACACATCAACTTCAAGAACTGACAGTTCACTTCTCTGTGTAATATATTCCAGCTCTTGACGGCTGCCACTGTATCAAGGTTATCAATGTCACTTCACTTGTCGTTGGTTTTATTGTTGTAACCGATCAGTATGTGCTGTATGTTGTTATAAAACCTCTCCATCTCCATAACAATATCTTTACACCAACAGGAAAAAAGCTGTTGTGTAGGTACATTTTGGTTTATCCCCATACAAACAATGTAAATGTACTTTCAAATGTACTTTTGAAGTTCAATTGAACACCAAAGTTCAAGGTTTTCCTTTTCTCAGGTTATAAGGACACATTTTCATAATCTTTTAAAACACATTTTATATCTTTCGTATAGTTTTAAAAGCATGGAGTAAAGACTCAATTGAGCCGATGCAGCTTAAAATATATAACTGTGATGAATGTGATTCAATTATGTTACCACCACATGAAATAAAAACAATATTTATAACTTTAAAATTACTTTAAAAGTAATTTTAGAGCATTTCAACCAGTTATACTTTCATACTATGAAAGTATGAAAGTATACGCAAGTATCTGATGGCTCTGTGTATAAAATTCCAATATGAATTTCTGAATTTCAAATACGTTGAAAAAAGCTGCTGAGCTGTAAAAAAATTAGAATAATAAGAAGAAATGTTTGACATACCTAGCAAAAAGACCCAAGCTATGAATGATTCTGAAATGCCTAATAAAAGTTCTAATAAAATTAATTTCCAGAAATCCATATGCAGAAAACCTGACAGACTTACTGTAGACAGAATTACAATGCATGATAACCCTTTAATAACTTTCTGATGATCCCAAAATATTCAATATATTAAATATGATGTCTAAAAAGACCTCTAGGCGCTTGTTGTTGTGTATAAAAGAGCAAGACTTAATCACAGTTAATGTTACAAGCAATTCCAATTAACACATCTAATATACCAAACACCAAAGGGTCTTTTTAGATATGTGAAATGTGAATCTACATTTTGGAATTGCTTGTAGCATTTACTGTGATTTAACTCTTGTTCTTTTATACACAGTGACAACTTCCAAAATGTAGATTCACATATCACATATCTAAAAAGACGTGTTGGGTATGTGATATATGAATCTACATTATGGGGGTTGTTATTGTGTATGAAAGAGCAAGACTTAATCACAGTTAATGTGACAAGCGATTCCTAACTTGAACAATGGTGTGTATATATGTGCACTTACACACACTTCTTCGCTAACTCCCAGAAATTACCCTGTCATCTCCTCTATATTTCATTTGTATTGGTCTCTGACTGAGCTATCTGTTCTCTCTAAGCCCGCATAATAGAGCTCCATTGTGGACTGCCGATCCTTTTTAATGAGCTAAATTAACTGTGTTTTCTTCTCAGTAGCCCAGCTCTGGCAGCCCACAAAGCGGAGGACCCGCCCTCGCCCACGAGCCATGAATCACCTCTAATCGCACGCAGGCTAACAGATTAGCCGTTCTGAAACACTGGCTAATCTCCTCTTCTCACACCCAGTCTTCCAGCAGCCACTGGCAGGGCCGCCAGAGCGTCTCACGCGGGCTACAGGTGTGATTCAGGAATAAATTAACGCCGAACGTCTGAGATCCATTTCCCCCCCATGTGTTGTTGACAGTGCAAGCTGCATTTTTTTGGCTCGGCAGCGAGCCGCTTGATCATCTGTTTCCATCGGGTCAGAGCACCGCTGGGCCTGGAAACATTAAACATAAACACATCCAGAGCATTTTTATTAATGTGATGTGGACCAGGCCGAGGCAGGACTTTGTACATGAGTGAAAAGCTGCTTTAGAAAGGGGGGGGGGGTTGTTTAAACTTCACCACGATTTATGAGAATCTTTTAACCAAATTTAAGTGTAATAATCCTCCATACGAAGTTACTTATGTGGTTTCTGATGCTGTATTCCATAGTACTGTTACACATAAAATAGATTAAAGAAATGCCAGTCAGTTATAAAGTAGTAGCGGTGATAGAATTTAACAGTGGGTGATTCACTAAAGATCCCTTTTTGGGTTTTGGGGTTTTTTGTGGGGGGGTTCTTTTGGGTTTTCATGTTATAGGATCATTACATTATATTCTCAATCAATTAAAGACTTTTTCTAGAACCAAACATCCAAGCCAAGTGCCATCTAGGCACATTTACAGTAGAGTTTATTGACTGAGACAAAAAATTTGGTCTCTTTTATTTGGTTCTTAAAAGCAAAAAAAAAGGGTTCTACAAGTCATAATATCATTTTTGGCTATATCTACTTTAGTGTCATAATTATTGGCACCCTTGGGTAAAAAAAGGTCATGAGAACAGAAAATGTACAGTATGTGTGTGCGTGTGTGTGCATGTGTGAGTGTGCATTTAACCAGCTAGGTGAGTCAAGATTCTGCTAAAAGGGACACAGTAACTTTCGAAGAATTTGTGACGTCTACATACACCAGTGAGCCACTTTATCATCATCATCAGGGGTGAGGACCATCAGACCGTCAGTAGTGTTATTTGGGTGAAGGATTGTTCTCAGTACAGCAGTGACACTGACGTGGCAGTGGTGTGTTAGTATAAGTGTGTGTGTGTGTGTGTGCTGCAGGAGTTTTTAAACGCTGTGTACACTTTCTGTCTCCTGTTTAGACAAATCTAACCTGTCGAACCACTTTGCTGACGTAAAAGTATTGATATGGTTTATCTAATGCTGCAAAGTTTGACTGAGACATTCTGTAGGCCAGTTTCACACACACACACACACACACACACACACACACACACACACACACTAACCTGACTAAATAATACCTCTTCGCTGGGGTCATGGTTATTAAGGAGTTTCACAAATGGTGCAGAGAAAGAGATGGACAATGTTTTGTAACTGTACACACACACATTATGCTCTTTCAATTCCTCACAGAGATGCTTAAAGAAAAGTTGGTAGTACACATTTTTTCATTTTTATTTAAGTTTTGTTAAGTTTTTATTGTCAAGTTTTCGTCCTGCCAGACTTTCTAGTTAGCCTCTACATTTATTCAGAGACTAAATAATCTTCTTTCTCCAGCAGTTAATTAGTACTAGAAGCATGGCACCTGATGGTCTTTTTCACAGGAAGCGCAGAATGTTCTCTGGAGTATCAGAGTGACAGTAAATTCATTATTTAGAAGGAAGAGGGCAGAGAAAATCAGAAGATCAGTGTGTCTGGCATCCGCTAGCACTGTTGAATCATTTGACCTGGAGCTATTGGCACTCCTGTACCTGAGTCAAGGTTAACCAGCGTCTTCCAGTATATGAGATGATGGTAAATACCCGGAGAAAATCTCAGGAGTTAATTTAAGTGGGTGACATAGAAAATATGGAAGTATTAAATTGATTTTTTATTTGAGAGGTTTAAAAGGTACCTATCAGGTAACGAGATAAAGCAACCATAAAGCAACCATAAAAACCTTGGAATGTATTCAATTTACTATGAAATAGGTATTACGTAATAATTAGACTTGCTTATGTTGTTTCTTTCCTTGTATGACATACTGTTGTCTGTAAAAAATGGACAATAGTGCATGACCTACTGGAAGCTTGAATATTGTCCAGACTATTATCCATTTTATAAAAGAAGCTTATGACTTATATTACATTTCAGCTGTGTAGTCAGTAATGAATTGCAAAGAAAAACCCTAAATATAAACAGTGTATGATCTGTTAAAGTGATAAACGCCTTCATGCATGTTGGGATGATGGCCCTTTAGTAGAAATGATTTAATTTGTCATTTCACATTTTATTAATCGCACTATTAGGCATAGGAAATAAAATGCCCAGTGACAGTTTGGTTTTCAGTTCTTCAGATCACACAGCTGATTTCAACTGTTTTTTTTTTAATGTTGAAACTGAGTTTGTGATGAACTTCCATTGCTAATGTAGCTAACAGACTAGTAAAGGGGGCATTTAGCTGACGCTCTTATCCAGAGCGACTTACAATCATTAGTTAGAGGGACAGTCCCCCTGGAGACACTGAGGGTTAATTGACTTGCTCAAGGACACAATGGTAGAAAGTGGGGGGGATTTGAACCTGCAACCTTGTGGTCATCAGGTAAGTGTTTTACCCACTAGACCAGCGGTTTTACCCACTAGACCACTAGACCCAACGTTTTTGCACCACAGACCAGTTTTAACATTTTCACGAACCGGTATAGATACAACTAAAAACAAAGTGTGTTTGCTTTTTACTAATTTTTACAAGCTTGTGGGCTGAATATTTTGATGTACCGTATCTGTAACCATGGCAAGTGTGTTTTTTTTTTAAATAAAAGCTCTTTCAGACTCTGATGATAAACAAAATATTTTTAATCTTTCTGTGCAGCCTGTTACCAAATGACTCACCCGGTGATTGGGGACCTCTGCACTAGACTACCACCGTGGTGATGAATCAATCTTGTTTTTCACCATAGCAGCTAGTAACCAATAAAATGGGATCAAACCAAGAGCCATGATTGTTCCAGTTAAATACTGTGAAACCAGTATGACAGTGTCTATTGTTGTTCAGATTAGATAAGATAAGATAAACCTTTATTAGTCACGGTAGAAAGTGGACAGTACAAAGTTAAGAGCAGCAAAAATTAAGAAAAACAATAGAATAGAATAAAATAAAATACTATGTCACAGTGTCACAGTGCAGTGTAAAATAAAACAAAATGTTCAAAAGTACGGTCTAAAGAATGTACAGTATAAAATCTAGGAATATTAATATGGACATCTGTATTGTAAAAATATACATATATGTATGTAAACTGTAAGTAAGACTAAATGTAGACTTGAGCGAGTTATATAGTATATATATATATATATATATATACAGAGTGGATGTATAAGTATAAATGAGAACACTATAGATACACACACACACACACACACACATCTATTCAGTAATCATCATTACAATTATTATGCAAAATAATGTTTCTTGGTCTGCGGTGGGCCGGCACCAGGGTGAGTCCCTGCCTCGCGCCCCTGGTAAGGATTTAGCAGTTACAGAAAATGAACAAATGAATGTTTTTTGACCCATATATAACTTTCACAGGCCCTTTTTGACTTTGTTGTTGTTCAGTGATGGTCATTACATCGCAAATATTATGCAAATAATGTTTCCTCACCCATATGAAACCTGTGCTGTATGAGTATTATGTTATCCATTCATGAGTTATCATTCGGAACTATCATGAAATATTTCAGGAAGGTTCAAACCTGCAGCTGCCCCAGGTGAGTCAGGATTCATCTAAAAGTGGGGCAGTGACTTTCTATGAATTAGAAAGACAGAATGTGCCACGGCCCGCTCTGAGTCAGCAGCTCGTGCAGCGGACTCTGAGAAGTCTCTGGAAGTTCCACTGTATTCAGAACGATGTGCAAAAAACTCTGATTTTGAGTCAGATAGGGCTGCAGCAGTCCGTGGGCCGTGAATGTGTAATTGTATGCCAGGAATTCGGCAAACATGACCATGATAAATCATTTTTTGCACAGTAAGTCAAACTATGCGTGTGTGTGGGTGGGTGTGTGTGGTGTAAACTCGGGCCCCGACCACGGGAGTGAAAATTTTACCGCTCCCATTCACGTGTCCCATCCTTTCTGCTGCTGTATGCAAATTCGAGCCTGTCAATCATGTCCCTTGATCTGTGCAAGAAAAGACTTGCAGTGTCGATTATTTCTTTCATTTTTTTTTCAATACGAATTTACTCTTAGATAAATATCAGTGTTCCAAAGCCCACACTGATTCCTGAACAGTTTTCCGTCATCAGGCCATCAGCTCATTATCGAGGCCCTCATGAGTTTGGCCAGCTGTGTTTGAAATGAAAGCACTGAAGAACGTGTAGACCATGGTTGCAGTTTGGAACGAGGGCGAGAGGTACGTGATTAGACCAAGTGTGTATGTTTCAGTGTCAAATAAATGAGACGGTATCAGTGCATATAGGATGTTTGATAAAGACCATCCTTTACACTATACTCATTTTTATTTATTTTTAGTTATTTAGTCATTTTAGTTATTTATCTTACTACTACAACTACTACTACCACTACTGCTACCAATACTACTACCACTACTGCTACTACTACCACTACTGCTACTACTACCACTACTGCTACCAATACTACTACCACTACTACTACCACTACTACTACGACTACTACA
>JBBPCY010000039.1:16035973-16051819 GCA_037974405.1 Brachyalestes nurse
CCACACTGAACTCCTCCAGCCACGTCTTTATGGAGCTGCTTTGTGTACTGAGACACAGTCCTGCTGGAATAGAAAAGCTTCTTCCCAAAACTGTGTTTCTGTTAGGTGTTAAAACACAGTGAAGATTTGATTGCATTCAACCACAAGAGCATTAGTGAGGTCAGGTAGTGATGCTGGATAATCCCGAAAGTGTTGGAAGTGCCCTTATCATCTTTGTATTTTTTTTTTCTTTTTTTTCAGTTCACCTGTTCGTTTTTCAGCTCACCTGAAGCGTATTTTGTAAATTATGTAAATTGGAAGTTTAATGAACAAAGTTTTATTTAGTTTTATTTATGAGAACTCATCATATCTCAGAACACGTATGTGTTTACAAGCAGATCTTGACTTTTATGCAACTGAGAACGGCAATTAACATGGCATCTTTGTGTGATCGCCAGATTGCTAATTTACTAAATTTAGCTTTTACCGTGTCCTCCTTGTCCGATGAGTCTATTCTGTTGCTCTGATAATTCCTTCTCACCATTTTGTTGATTTGAAAAATCTGCAAAGGTTACTTTTTACTGTAGTGTCGTTGAATTCCCTTTATCTCGTGTCCAATTAAATGTTCAATTATTGGAATACGGAGTTCCAAAGCATAGGGAGTGAAAATATTCCTTCTGTGTAAGTAGTAGTGAAGAACAGTTTGTCACCTTGCGTGAGCCACAGGACAGGTTACTTATGTTTGATGATGACATTCCATTAAAAAGTGTGGTTGTGGTTTTGATGGTAATGGTAGCTTAGTTAGCCTTGTGCTGCTACTTTGACCCATTAGACCATTTTTATTATCTTTTATTCACTTTTACATACATTTAGCACAGCATGGGCAGTTTTATTACGTGTTTTGTGTACCTGCTTGTCTTTTTATTTTGAGCTGTCAGTACATGTGACGTTTCCAGATTTCATCAAACCATCTGTCAGAGGTCGAAGGCCGTATCAGAACTGGTTTATGGACTTATCCTGATTGTGCATAAGCCTTAGGAACTGCAGTGTGGACTGGAATCAGGCTTGTGGTCCCTGATGGTCTCTGCGTACTTGACCAAAATGTGCAAGCATGCAGAAAACCCCACTTATTTTGCCTAAGATCATTGCTCACGATACAAATTCAACACTGCACTGGCATTTTAAAGAATTATTTAGTGGTAAAGCTGCCCCAAAATAATTTGGAGAGCTAAAAAGGTGCAGTTGCAAATAGTAATGTCTTTAAACTGGGCCTATTACATAATAAAACATTTTTAAATTCAATTTGGTTCTTCTTATTCTCCAGTGCATCTACTACAGTTTCAACTGTAGAATATTTAAGCATTTGTGACTGGTTCATTTTATGATGGGAGAAGTTGGTGAAACATTCCTTTCTCGTTCTCCTTATCTCACGCAAACAGAATCACTCAGTTATAAACAAGAGCTTAAAGTTACACAAGTAGATACACTCCAGATATTTACAGGGATTCAACTAATGATGAGTAGAATAATCCTAATGTCTCAGATAAATCAGATTTCCAGCTCATACCTTATTACTTCACTGTGGGTTCTTGTCCCTTTAGAAGAACATTTAGTGTGGTTCCAATTATAATTATAATTATTTCATTATTAAGTGCTACTTATGCTACTTACCATGTGCAATATCACCACTACTTATTATGTGTATTAACAAACTTGGTATAGAGAACAACTCTAAACCTCAATTTGTGTTAACTAGTAAACTACTTCAGCAGTCATTTATTAATTTATCTATAGTATTTAAAAATATATAGTATTTCTCTTACTGTATACACAGCGTAGTGTATGTAGTATTAAGCATTTTCAGAATATATCTAGACAGTTTTATTTTGACTTATGCTATATTTTATTCTGTTCTTGTCTCTGTGTGTCTATGCAGTTGCAGCATAAGCAGTTTCGTCCGGGGTCAATAAAATGTTCTGATCCTGATTCCGACTTCTCAGTTGTGTGTTAAAGCAATAATTTACCCCAATCTTACTTGATCAGGTGAGACATGTTGGTATCCTTTGTTCATTTTATTAGTTTTTATGTACTGGAGGTATGAGGGTCCACTGAGGAAATGGGACTTAAACTGTGCAGAAATATAAAGCAGACGGAGACTTGCTTATGTAGTTTCTATCATACAGCGGGGTCAACTGCCAGAGACCAAGATGAAAATCTGTTTCATTTACAACCTGGAAATAAACAAAAAAAATATGGAATTGGAAATAAAAAGTAAACAACGAAGAATTAACACAGGTCAAATAAGGAAGTAATGCTCAATATTCTGCACTGTTTCACTATTTACGTAAATCTGTGACACTGACCACTTTAAAGATGGTCAAACATTGGAGGTTGGAAACCATAGCATACCTCAAAAGGGCTGAGGCCAGTAGCCGAGGAGGTGAGCAGGTTGTGAGACAACTCAGCCCAAATGAGTTAGCGGGCCCAGGAGCGCTGGCGATCCGCAACGAAACACCTCAGGAAACGCTCCAGCTGTTGATTGGTCCCCTCCTTCTGACCGTTGGTCTGCGGATGGTAACCAGAGGAGAGACTACAGCCTTGGAGCGAAGAGGTGATGGCTCAAAGAGTCATCCAGGCGGTTTCTCTGCCAGAGGGGGCTCCAAGGTCTGCCCCTGGTGGACTCGATCTTCCAACTCCCACTGGAGTGATACAACTATCTCAGGAGGTAATACAGGCGTTGAATCCGTCCGGGGGCTCTCCACCTGATGTTGTCGGGAGAGGGCGTCAGCCTTCATGTTTTTCGACCCGGAACGGTAAGATAGTGTAAACCGAAACTGCTCGAAGAACAGGGCCCACCGCGCCTGTCGAGGGTTGAGTTGTTTCACCTGCTGGATGCCAATTAGGTTTTGATGGTTGGTCCAGACAATGAACGGGTCACTGCCGCCCTGTAACCAGTGACGCTATTCTTCCAGAGCCCACTTGATGGCCAACAGCTCGTGGCCCTCTACCCTGTATTGCTGTTGAGTGGGAGTGAATTTTCTGGAGAAGAAACAACACAGATGCAGTTTCTGGTCTGGACCTTGTTGGGAGAGAACGGCTCCTACGCCCACATCGGAGGCGTCCACCTCTACAACGAATGGTTTGGTAGCGTCCGGATGCAGCAAAATGGGTGCTGAAGTGAAAAGGTGACACAGGTGATGAAAGGCATGAGTGGCTTCGGGGGTGAGACGAAATGCCGCTTTGGTGGAGAATCTTCTGCTGTGACCAGGAAATTAAAGGGTCATGAGTCAACAGCCAGGGATAACGAAGAATAATCGGGGGGTGATGTGAGCTGAGTAATGAAAAAGGTGATATCTTCATGGTGATGGTCAATAGTGAGATGGGGTGAAGTTTGTAAGGTGATAGGACTATGATGAAGGGGCCAACCGTCAATGGCTGTGATTTTAATCGGTGGGACGCCTCACACTTCACACCCAACTAAACAGCAAACCCATTTGACCCATTTGTGGTCTGCAAACACTCCATGAGAGAGTTATGATTCCCACCGGAACCAGCGTTCACATTCATGCACACACAAAGGTAAGTGAGTACTCACGTGAACCAGGGTTGAAGATGGCAGGGCGATGAGAAGTAGATTCAATGAACAAGTAACTCGGATACACCAGTTTCCTGTTTATACACCTTGTGATGCGCTCATTTCCGGAGACCTGTGTGCGTCACACGCGTGGTGCACGTGACACAGAAAAAGAATTTCACGCTGTTCATGACAAATAGCACACATTTATTTCTAAAACAAGATTCTTCACAGAGTAACAACAAAATAAGCACACAAATCATAAACTCACAACATACACTATACAACAATAGGCTTGAAGGCGAAGGCATAGGCATGTAGGTGAACGTAGTGTTAGGAGTCTTGCCCAAGTACTCTTATTGGTGTAGCGTGATGTGTCGCCCAGGGTAGGAATCAAACCCCACTCTCCTGCGTATACTATACATTTACATCATTTATCAGATGCTTTTATCCAAAATGACTTCCATTCCCTAACTACAGGGGGCAGTCTCACTGGAGCAACTTGGGGTTAAGGGTCTTGCTCAGGAACAGGTGGTAAACTAAAGGTAGGATCCGAACCCATGACCTCTTGGTCCAGAGGCAAGTATCCTACCCACTAGGCCACCGCCAACCATATTGAACCCAAGTGTTTATCTAAAAAATAAATACAAAATCATTCAAAATGTAGGTCATTAGCTATACTAGCCTTGTATCTCCAGTCCAAAACTAAAGAAGCAAAGTACAATTTAGCTACACCAAGTGTATCTAATTTGTACTTTGCTTCTTTAGTTTTGCACTGGAGATACAAGGCTAGTATAGTTAATGACCTACATTTTGAATTGTTTTGTATTGGGGTTCATCTAATTATGAAATATTGTGTTTTGGCTAAACTATCACTTTAGTATCCAACAGTGATCAGGTTGCGTTATAAACCCAGAAGTGTTGTTTGTGAGGAATAACCATTCGAGGTAATTACCATCCTCATCTACATGTACATACAGCAGTGCTCACTATTCATTTTCCAGTGAGACCCCCCTGAATTAATCATAATTAGACTGTCTCGTAAATGTTTCATTACACACACTGACAGATTGCACTTAAGAAACATCTCACCTCCTTCAGGCAGTCGAGGGAGGCAGCCGTCGTCTCCGAAAATACGATATACAAACAAGCTGCGGCACCCTGTGCTTCATATTCACACACACTGAAGAGAAGGGAGGAAAATGAAGAGAGACAGAAGTTTGAACTAACGTGCCACACGGATCAATCTGATAGACTGTCGTTAGCATCCCTACACACACCTGCGCCGTCTCCCTTTTCTTCCTCTCAGCCTCTCAACTCTCTGAACCAATTACTGTAATGTATATTTCATCTGGGGCGCTTACTGTTGTTGTGGGGGAGCGTCACCCTCAGTGTCTGATGCTTTAAGTCGCTTTAATGTATTATTCTGTTTTTAACAGCCCCATTACAAAAGAAGACCAGAGCTTTTCATGATGTGAGGCTCTGTAGGGAGACTTGTCGACTGTGTGGTGTGTGGTGTGTGTGTGTCTGTGTTTTTGTGTGTGTGTGTGTGTGTGTATGTGTGTGAGGAAAAGTGAGTGTGTTTGATTAGGAGAGAGAAAAGATGTGTGTGTGTGATAGATGAAGTTGAAGAAGGTAGTGTGTGGGGGGGTAAGTTTCAGTAACTAGCACTGAAAGCTTTTCTTCTGCGGTGTTCTCTGAAGACAGTGGTCCGGTGGTGGGCTCAATCCGCTGGAGAAGTTGTGTTGAAAGCTGTGGAGCCTGCTGAAGGCCCGCTGCTGCGTTCAGAGCCGTTTGAAAAGTTTGCATAAACTGTGATGCTGCCACAGAAAAATGATCTCTACTCTAAGAACAGTCCAGAGTTCAGCACACACACACAGTCAGCGTGAGGGATTTGGACCAAGACCTTCCTGCTGATCCAGGTTCAGTTTTTCTGTGTCTTTTGTTTTTGGAATGTTCCGAATACTAGTCGACAAGTTGTTCAAAAAGGTTGTCATTACAAATTCACCACATATTACAAATTCACTACACTTTTCAGAATCACCACTATTTTTTAAATTCACCATACATTTCAGAAGCCCCACACATTTCAGAACCACCAGTATTTTCAAATTCACTACACAATTCAGAATCGCCTCACTAATAAAATGAATAACTTTATTGAACAATAGATAAGTTACAGAGTCCATCTGGTATAAACTGGGCACTAAATTCACCACACATTTCATGATCAATAAAATAAAAACACAGTATCACATGGTTAAAATCTGGTCACATAACAGACTGCATGTGGATGACTGAAGACAGACCATTGTTTATTGTGCTGAAAGATATCACCAGCTTGTATAAGTCTTTTTCTCTCTTAACCTTCTCCTTCTCCTTCTGTTGCTCATACTTTCAATTGCTCTGGTTTCTTTAGAAAGGCTTTAATCTTTAAAAGCCACTGCTATTAGATAATGTAAGAGATTGCCAAGTAGCTAACTAACAGAATAAAGCAAAAAATAGACAAAAGATAAGTGTACTTTGGGAATGGCTGAAATGTCAGGGATGCATCTGTTATTATCATGGGTCATACTGACATTTGCAGAGTACACAGCTCAAAGCAATGCCATCTTTCTAACATAACAAGAGGACAGATTTTCAATCTAAATGAGAATGTCACAGGGCTCTTTCTGTTTTCCTCAGAGCTAACTACAATCTTTAAATCTCTTTACGGTATAGCAGCCTCATCCATAAATCGTGCTTTAAGATGCTCCATGTATGAAATGTATAAAATGGAGTAACTTTTTGTTAACGCACTAAAGATCTTGAATGCATTACCAATGAACATTCATGAGTCTCCTTTCTTCATCAATTGAAAAAAAAACAGCCTAAACATACAGTATTTATTCACGTTAGGATTCAACTAGCTTTTATTATTTTTGCTTAATTTTACTAGCAGGTCACTTTTTTTGCATTATTTTTATTTACTTATTTTATTCTGTTGTTAATGTTGTTGTTTTTCTTCTTGAAGTGACCAGTTTGTCGTACCTGAACACAGCACAGCACACAGTGTGAACAGTGTGAAATTCTTTCTCTCTATTTAACCCATTCACCAAGTGAAGCAGCGGGCAGCCAGGAGCAGAGCGCCTGGGGAGCAGTGTGTGGGGACGGTACCTTACTCAAGGGAACCTCAGGTGGTGCCACAAGCAGTCACAACCTTCTGTTCACAGGGGAAACTCCCTATAGGGTCCAGGCCACCAGCTGCCCCACAGTTCTTCTCCTTCTTCTTAGGAGAAGACACAGAGTCAGTTAGGTTTGTCTGTTTTTTATTCTTTTGCAATTTCAAGTCTGGTTCCGGTCCAGGTCCTGTCCCTTGGCTAGCACCAGTTCCTGGCCCTCAGTCCGTGCTTGGCCCTTATCTCTGTCTTCATCCCATTTCTGTTCAGTGTCACTGTCTCTGTCCTGGTCCTTGTTACTGTTCCAGTCTCTGTAACTGTCTCTCCCACCGTGGGGTCATTTCCAGGCTCCAGTTCAGATCAAGTTCTTGCTTCTCATTAGTGAAGCCTTTCTCTGTACTTCAGGCGCCTAACATTAAAGGAGGTTGAACTCCTGTCAGAGACCTGTGGTGGGATTTGCATTTTAGGACATTCTGACATCCCCTCATCGTCTCCTTCGCCTGTATTTCACCTAGTGACTGGTGATTGATGTCCAGTGTCTAAATGGAGGCTTTTCTTGTTTTACTGTTTACTGTGGCAGATAATCCCGTGAAGGGGTAAATCAGGCTATGTAGATTACAACCAAACTTCTTGTGACCTTATGGTCAATGCACCAGCATCTTTTGGGGCTTTGTTGTTTAAGTGTAGCCTTGTTTCAGCGTGGATCAACATTTCCCACACATCTCAGCATCTTGTATTGTCAATGACACACATATTCATGTTCAGAAGGATAACATGCCACTGGTTTATCTAGTGGTATCTAGTAACAACTTGCATCTCCTACCATCTATCTCAATCATTAAAAGCAAAGGGGCCCACAGAACAGCATGAAATTCTTTCTCTGCATTTAACCCATTTACCAAGTGAAGCAGGGGGCTGCCACCAACAAGGGGCGCCCGGGGAGCAGTGTGTGGGGACGGAACCTTGCTCAAGGGAACCTCAGTGGTGTCATTAGCAGAGATTTGAACCCACGACCTTCTGTTCTCAGGGCAAACTGCCTAACCACCCTGCGCCCCATTATGTGCAATATCTTATTATGTGCAGTAGTCTTACCATATGAAATACTATTACTTATGCCAGTATTACTGATCTCTATTAAAATGGACTTGGTATAGAGAACAACTCCAAACCACTATTGGTGTTACTAGTAAATTACTTAGCAGTAAGTTATTTACCTATAGTTTTAATACCCCAGCCTTTGTGTATATAGCATAGTGTATTTCCTATGGAGCATTTATCTTTTGGCTTTATATTTTATATTGTTCTCATCTCTGTGTCTCTGTTTTGCTCTGCGGTTGTAACATAAGCAATTTCCTTCGGGATCAATAAAGTTTTCGGATTCTGATTCTGAACCAACAGGAGCACAGTCTTTTGAACTCTCATGGACCTTTGGTCTCAGATGGGATTACATGTCACCAGCTTCGGTTTGATTTAGTGTACAATCCTTGTATCAGAACAAAGAAGCCGCCATAATTTCCTTGTCTTTACTGTGATTCACTGGGGGAAAAAAACCATCGTCCTGAAGAATAGCAGTGTGGAGAAGGCCTGCATGATTATTGCTTAGATTACAGTCGGATACCCCTCAGGTACAAGTAATTACTGTGTGACCGTTATTTTCCCTCCAGCTTGTCTTCAGTGGGACTTCTCTCCCTATCCATCCAATCTCCTTCTCCCTCTGCATCCCTTTGGTATGTGATTGCTTAGGTGTGGCTTTTGTTGTCTGAGGGAACAGACGCGACGACATGAAAGGGAGAACGAGGCGACGGTTCATTGGAGGGCGTTTAGTTCCTTCGCCTCCCGTCTCCCGTTTGGTCGTCGGCAGGGATCTGCTGCTGCTCGGCCGGGGTATGGAGGGGTGGGTTTCTGTGTGGGGAGGGGGAGAGGCAAGAGGATCGGCGGCAGCAGCAGCTTCAAAGCCCTTCTGTAATCTGCCTGGACTTCACAGGGGTGAGAAAGTGACTGTCTCCCCGACGCGCCCTCCCCGCCAAGAGCAGCACAGACACGCTAATGAAAGAGATAAAGGGATCGTGCACGCAGCTAGAGCTGTTCCAATAAAAAAAGAGAGAGAGAGAGAGAGAGAGAGAGAGAATGAGAGAGAGAGAGAACAGAGAGAAACAGGCAAAGTAAGGAACACCAGTGAGCTTTTTCTCTCATTGTTATTATTTCATGTCTTCTTGTTCTTTCAAAAGCAACAGAAAATATCCAAAGAAACAGATGCATAAACTGGCCATTTGTATCATTATCCTTAACCTTTATACAGAAGAAATGTAGCACATGTGTAAAGTATCTTGATTGGTGACTGTTTAGTCATAGGATGTATGACTAATAAGCGTAACGACACAGCCAAAGAAAAGAGCACCAGGGAGGTTTTTCATTTATCCTATTATTATTATTTTTTCATTCGTAAAGCTTCATGCGGAATTAATGTAGGAGGATACGAGACATGTGATAATTCACCCTGGATTAGTAACATTTAGCTGTACATGTTCTTGAAGGGAGGATCAGGATCTCTTATTTTATCCACAAAAGCATTTATCCGTCGGCGCACTGCAGACAACTGGCTTGGTATGTCTCCATTACGCATCCAGCTACTGTCAACGGTTTCTTGATCTCTGAATGTGTGGTGAATTTTCTGGTTTACTTACATCTCACTGAATCATTTAACTAAAAGCCCCAAGCCCACCCCCAGTAAACAAGACACTGAGCAGATAAATGTCAAGTCAGGTCAAATCATGTCAAGTTTATTTATATAGCACACAGAAGGTCATTCAATGTGCTTTACAGGAATAGAATAAATAAATAAAATAAAGTGGAATATGTCAAATTAAATAATAGAAGACATACAATAAAAGTGCAGATATTTTAAAGAAGGTGGAGGAGAACAGTACGGTTTTTGCAGCTTTTTGAAGCTCCTGTCGGTGCAGATATGATTCTGATGGGTAGTTGGTTGAAGAACATAGTGGATAAACATCATTTCACCGGGTTTAGTTTCAGCTCTCCTCACCACATTAAGCATATCAGAGATGTATTTATGGCCCAAACCATTGAGTATATGATGAGTAATACTTTAAAATCAATTCTGTACTGAACTGGGAGCCAATGCAATCACCTGAGAATTGGAATAACGTGCTCTCTTTTCTTGCTTTTGGTTGGAAATGAAAGAGTAGGTGCGTTTGTGGTTAAAAAAAAATCATCAAACTTTGTTGGACACCTGGTCCAGAACTGATGATCCCTGATTTAATGCTTCTTGTTAAAAAACAAAGGCATACAGTGTCCCTGATACAAAGCACCACTTTATGGTGCTAGAAGCTTTTTTTTTAACAATGCTGTAGAAAATCTATCCTTGGTGTCCTTTCAGTTGACGGTTCTTTTAAAAAACTTCATTGTAGATACAGTGTGAAGAACTTCTTTTACCCTTAGAACAGTGTAAAACAGTCTAGAACCGGTGTTTGTTCTCCTACACGCTAGCCGTTTGCTACTCTTTCTCTCAGTGTGCCGCCACTTGGCCGCTCGCCGGAGCCCCTCCTTCTGCGGGATTTCCCCTCCCTCTGCGGGTTTTGTGGGTGGAGACTATCCGGAAAGTTCTCCCGGGTTTTTTTTGTGTGTTTTTGTTCATTTTTGTTCTTTATGTTCATTTGTATGTAATGCCATTTGTAAAAATTCGTACATGTTTTGAAGTTACAATAACTTCAGTTCTATGTTACATAGAAACACCAAACATCAACACAAACAGGAGAACTTATATATATGTAAGGAGCTGTTTTGCCGTATGACGACAATGTACCTTTTACTGTGTTCCCAGCACAGATCCATGCTACGCACATTCTAAGGGTTAAAGTTTACAGAACCACACAATACAAAGTTTTCATGCCAGTTGAAGGGTCATCCTTGAAAAGTACATCTAAGCCATAAGCCAGGAACCATTCAGGAAGGACTGATGATTAGGAGTGTATAAAAGAAAAGGAAAATGAGCTGCACTTTAGAGTGTCATTTTAGGGGTGCAACATGATCTTCCAGGAGCAAGAACGATTCTGCGGCTCCAAAAGCCACCTTAGAGAAAGTGTGTCAGGGGGCTTGTTAGCTGCCGGCCGAGGGGCTGTGTTCCACGGATCAGGGGCAGTAGAACACGTCCCCCTGCTGTGCTTCTTTCACATGTGTCTAAACCAATATCAGCCCGTCAGAAACCTTGATAGTTTGACGTTTGGGGTCATGTGAAGAGCCGTAGTCCCCAAAGCAAGGTCTAATGGGGACGTGTGGACCTACCAGGGCTCTGCTGACCACTTTCCCCAGTTTTTCCAGCAAAGGATTAGTTGCACCACTGAACTGGCATAAACCTTTGCCATTTGCTTGTGGAAGCGAGAGAACGTTTCTAAAACAAGCCAGCTTTTCTGTCCCAGCGAATTTGAGGTTGCTGGAATCAGTCCAATTTCATCTCCGAGCAGGAGCTTACCTTACACAAATCACTACCACAATTCAACAGCGCTTTTCAGAGAAGAAGGAATTATGAAACATGTTGATAGCTAGTTTGTAATCAATGGTTCATGTTAAGGGGTTTGAGGTTTGCAGAGTGACTTGTACTGGTTTCAGAAGTCTTACTGGCCTGTTTGAGGGTTTGGGCTTTTTGTGTAGAAGTACAGTCCCATGGAAATTCAGTGTTTTGTTACTTTGAAATGACTTTGGAGGTTTTTAACCACCATTTCCCAGACTTTCTTTATCTGAACCAAACAAATCCAAAAAAAGGTTAAAGATTATTCAAAGTTTATGAGTAGACAATGGAATTTTCTGAAAATGTTTTTAAAAAGTTTCCCATTATTAAGGCTTGCCTGGTTAAAGGCCAACTTTATTCAGAAAAGTTACTATAGCAACAAAACAGCTTGGCAAACCACTGGTGGCAAAAGATGTATGATCTTTGAACAAAATGTAAATAAGAAAGATGAAATTCAAAAGTAGAGGCCCCACAGTGGTGCAGTGGGGCACTGTTGCCTCACACCTCCAGGGTTGTGGGTTTGAATCCGGGTCCTGGTCTTGTGTGTATGTGTGTGTGTGTGTGTGTGGAGTTTGTATGTGCTCCTCGTGGTGGTGTGGGTTTCTTCCAGGGTCTCTGGGTTTCTCCCACAGTCCAAAGACATGAGTGACATGTGAATTGGGGATTCTAAATTGACCATAGGTGACTCTGTGTGTGTTCACCAGTGTTGTGCAAGTTACTTCCAAACTGTAATACATTACAGATTACTTGTTACTGTCATTTAAAAGTAATCCCTTACCTTTCAATATTACTGTCTCAGAAATGTAATACGTTACACGACTCCTGTATTACTTTTGAGTTACTTTCACCAACATAACAACAGAAGTATAACATTCTAAAACGACAATTGTTCTGCAGAGCATTTTACATCCAATAGAGGGCGATATGATGACTGTGGCCTATCCAGGGTACTAACTATATAGTTTATAATTGGCAAAGTGAAGGCTTAAGACAATGCAAGAAAGGACGACAGCCAGAATCACACACATGAGTCTGTTAAAAGTATGGTAGAAGTAAAGTGATTATCTGGCAATATCCACTGGCCAGTGCACGCTAGGGCTTAAAGCAAACTGGGCGGGGCTTATAGCCTCGGACCTCAAGCTCATAGGCTGAAATCATGCCGCGTTACAAAATACAAAGTTCCACTAGCGAGACGGAGATGATGAATGACACCACGCAGGTCTATTCACTGACCACAAACAGGAAATAGAACTTACTTGAAACAGAAAATGAATGAAATTCAAAAGTAATTCATCACAATTTAAAGTCTCCAAGGCTTCTGCATTTCACCTTCCTGTAGTCTTTAATTTCAGCCATACTGTAAAACCTCTGACCATGATGTAAATGAACTATAAGCTTTGTTTATCCGAACCAGGTAGTTTAGATTATCTGTGGAAGTAAACTTCCACAAGGAGCGTCAGAGCCGCCATACATCACAGAAATCAAGTGTAAATATTATCCTGTTCAAAGTCAGCCTTAATTATATTTCAGATGTAACATCTAAGCTTGAAGATTCAGGTGACAACTCACTAAACCATACTGCCATGGAAACAGATGCCTCCTTTACAGTTCTTACCGTTTGAAGTTCTGACACTAGAGGATAAATTTATCTCGTGTTGACAGCCTCCGTGAACGGCTTTGAAAAACAAGTGCCATTTCAAAGACAAATTACAAAAAACAACTGTGGTATTGGAAGATGTCCTTCTTCCTTTATTTGCTTTGTTTTTGAGACTTTGACAAAGTAAATATGTCTCAGTATGTAGATACAATCCGTAATTCCAAATGTAATTACAAAAAATAACACAGTAATAGGTTACAAAAACTGGCAATCAGAACAAATGTTTATTACTGGTTAGATTAAAAAGCCACAATAATAATAAGAATAATAATAATAATAATAATAATAATAATAATACATTTTATTTATAAGCGCCTTTCACGACTCTCAAGGTCACTTTACAGAAGTTATCCAGGAATAAAAGTTAAAGAATCCTTTTTAAGAGTAAATTATATTGCGAAGAAATGTTTTAAATCCTTTTTTTCAAATTTTTTCAAATGTATACACCTTACATTTTGCTTTTTCTAATATGGCAACCACTTAACAACACCCTAGCAACCCGTAGAGATACAAAAACAACTTGTTACAACTAGCCTACACTCACGCTACCACCTAACACCCTAGCAACCACCTGGACCCCCTTAGCAACACCTTAGCAACCACCACATTTACAAGCTTGCATCTACGCAGTCACACCTTGCATTTTGTTGTGGAAATGCATCTCTAGTGTCTTGCTTAGTGAAGGACTCCGCACTTAAATCCGACAGTCTGTTACTCTGAATTGTGAATCGTTGTTGTATTTGCTCCGACCTGATTGCAGAGCAGCTAAACATCTCCATTGTCAGTGAGACGACATTCGCCCCGATGCTAGTGTCACTCGTTTGGCTTTGACCAGGATGATTGTCGTACAACAGCACAAGCTGTGGTTGCTACGGTTTCCGTGCCACAGTAGTTATGAATAGATATGGACAGACGATAAATACTGAATAAATAAACGCTTTAAAAAGGCATGTAGTGAAACTTCCAGCTTGGCGAGGTCATTTGCTGGTATTACTTGGAAACACGTCAAGTCTGCTCAGTAGTTGTGCAAAACAAAGATTTCTTATACAGTGTCGCTCGTGAGTGTCTTGCACGGCGATCTCTCTGTCCATCTGTTTGTGGATCGACTGTCAAAGGCAGAAAAGTGTAAATAAAAAGCTCTGAGTGTAATGATGGTGGCAGATCAGCTGTAATCTTGAATCACCCTTAACTTGCAGCGTTCCGTCAGCAGTTGCTGTGGTCAGTGGCACAATCGTGTGAAGCTATATGCTGAAAGGTTAGTCATCAGCAAAGCTTTTATAATCATGACAGGCCTTGTCCCATTCATATTCAGCTCAGCCAACACTTCTGGATGACGGTTGCTGGAAAGGAAGCGTAATTGAGCTCGAAGATCCTTTTCCGATTGAATCATCAGGCCCTTAGAAATTCCCATTCCCACTTCTAACCCATCTGCACTGTGCAATTCATTCATCGCACCACCATTGTTTTCTGGGTGGCTTCTATGGGATTTAAATAAATCTGTTGACCTTGGTCCCCAGGAGGCCCCGATGTAGTCTGCTCGTTATTCAACTTGACATAATCTGAAATGAGATCATATTTTGAAAGTTTTTAAGGTAATGTTTATATTTGCTTTGTTCTCTGCTTTGTTGCACCTTGTGTTTATCATCATGCCAGCAAGACAAATGCACCCTCTGGTTTCGGACAAAGCGGTCAGCCCTTTTGGAGACTAATGGAAAGGGGGCCGGGTGGGTTTTTTTGTTGGTGCTGATGAGGGAGACTGAGGTTGTAGCTGTTTTGTTTGTTTGCTGTGGGTTAATATAAGTGTAGGGACGCTTCTGGAGTAGCTGCAGCAGCGCGTTCTGCAGTGGTGTTGGATTGTGAGCGCTGTGATTAGTCTGTTTTTTCCTGCCTTGTTCTCCATATAATGAGCTGTAGCCTTCTCCCCAAGGACCCGCTACAATGCTACCCCTCTCACATGATGGAAAATAGGCTGTTTCGTTTGCGAGTGTGCGAGCGGGAGATGGCCTCCATCATATTTCTGAAAGTGTTCCTCTTATTGAGGAGGAATAATTGGTCTATTTGAGGACATTATGGAAAGCGTTATGGAAATGGACCCATACCATGGCTTCATTCAGAGAGAGGGAGAGAGGGAGAGAGGGAGAGAGGGAGAGAGGGAGAGAGGGAGAGAGGGAGAGAGGGGCAGGGGCCTGAATGTGTGTGAGTTTAAATGAGGAGGGGGTGTGACTTTGAATATTTTAAGGGGACGCTGGAGCCTTTAGTGAGTTGTGTGTTTGATATGAAGGGACACTTTCTCATTTGTTTTGTGTGTGTGTGTGTGTGTTTCTCTCTCAGTGTCTGCCTCCCCCCCCCCCTCCTTCGTCTTTTTTCCTCTCTCTTTCTCTCTGTCTCTCTTTGTCGTCAGTCTCTGTCTGTCTCTCTCTCTGTCCCTCTTTTTCATTTTCATCTATTTTCTCTTCTCCCTCCCTTCTCTTTTTTCTCTCTCTCCGTCTCTCTCCATCCCTCTGTATTTTTCTTCTCCATTTTCTTTCTCTCTGCCCTGTGCTTTCTCCCTTCTCCATCTCTGTCCCTTTCTTTCTTCCTTTCTCCCTCTCTTCTTACCTTCTCCCTCTCTTCTTCCCTGTGTTCTTTCTCTCCGGTTCTCTCTCCTATTCATTGTCGTACTCGCTCTTTCTCTTCCTTTTTTCCCTTACTCTCCCTTACTCTCTCTCTGTTATTTTCTCTCTCTTGAACTCTCTTGTTCGCTCTCTCATGCTCTCTCTTCTGCTTGCCCTCTCCCCTTCCTCCTCTTTCTCCTGTTCTCTCTTAGTTCACTCTCTCTCCCCCTCTCTCTCTCTGTCTGTGTGTCTCTCTCTCCCTCCCTCTCTCTTTCTCTCTCTCTCTCTCTGTTTCTCTCTCTCTCTCTCTCTCTCTGTGTATAAATGAAGGGTGGTACCGGTGTGGCTGAGGGCTTCAT
>JBBPCY010000039.1:16136705-16155700 GCA_037974405.1 Brachyalestes nurse
CTCTGCTGCCGTGTCTCTCGCCTTGTTGTTGTCTGTGTTTACCTTTCACTCTAAGCGGCAACGGTACCGCCCCTTTTGTGAAGGGACTACAATAATTGGTTGTCACGGAACGCGTGTCAGCGTCAGCCAATCAGAGGCAGAGACTGCACTGCATACACAAGAGGGCACAGAGAGAGGAAAAAAAAACCTTGACTTCTCTCAAGCAGAGTCGACTAGTGCCTCTGAAGTCGACTAGTCAACTTTTGTGTTAATGCCCTAATACATATGTATAAATATTCCAAATTATAAACATTGTTTGAATGTAAGCACTATTTAAATTGTAATTCTGACCATGCTAGGGCTTTTTAAAGTCTTGTTTCCAGGGACAGTTTATAATGTCCCTGCTCTCATCTTTCCGTGTTCTCTGTGTGGACTGACTCACCTGCTGCTGTGTGAGGAGGCGGACGCAGCTCTGCTTGGAGATGGAATTGAGTGTATAATAATCCACTAACTTATTCAGAGAGTCAAACTTCACATTCCACAGGTAATACTGACCCTTCCTGTCCATCAGCACCTTGAAGTGCTGCACGTTTGACTCGTGCCTGACAGGATAAAGAAGAGGTTTTATGCATAAATCTGTCTTAAAGGTGCACTAGTGAAACCATGGACAAATTCTATCTAAATGAAGACATATAGAAATGAAGGATATGGGCCCTTTAAGAAAGCACTGTAGGATAATGTAGTTAAAAGAACCACAGAAAAGAACAATAAATCACAGTTGCAGTTGAGGGTAGTTGGAATGCTTTTAAATGAACCATGACTTTACATTGTTGAAGCAAGAGTCCTGATCTGCCAGTATAGGTAAGTTGGGAAAGGTAGACTCACGAAGATACTCAGCTACTGCAGCTGAGCAGCAGGGGGCAGCGATAACTCAGCAGAGAGAGGCCTATTCTAATGTCCTCCTCTGGACTCGGCTGGAGTCTCTAGTGGTCAGCCATTAGAGATTAGTGCTAATTTGTGTTCATGTTCATTAACTGATAATGATCCATGTCTTCTGTTTGATGGCATTTACCTGAGGTGGAGAGACTAGGGCACAACTTTACACAACCAGACCTGGTTTATCCTAAATATTGTTTTTTAAGTGTTACTGAAGGACAGGCTAGTTATAAATATCACTTTTAGCCAACATCCTAAAATGTACAAGGATCATATTGTAAAGAAATTGTGTCACATACCAAATTTAAATCTTTTTGTAGTAAGCAGGCGAGGAAATATCAGCATAATAATTTCATGTACTGAACTTATTTGATAATTCTGAGCATATAAAACCTTTGTTGTAAAGCTTTAAAGGTCACTAAAACAGTAATAGCCACTGCAAAAACATATAATTTAATACAATTCTATGTTGTCTCAACCAAATGAGTTTTTAAGCCTAAATTTGTAATAACATACAAGAATCATGGTGTCATATGCCAATACAATGTGAGGAAATCTCCACATAATAATTTATATGAGCTATTTTTTTAATTCATTTGAGAATATAAAAAAGGAAATCATGAAGCAAAATTTGAATCATGATGATTAGAGCTACACATTCCGCAATCATCAAAAAACCAAGGCAAAAAAAACCAATGAGACTAGTATTAGTATGTTAGTGCTAAGCTAATGGCACTGCACATGATGATTTTTATATTAAACAGATTCTAGATTAAGCATGGACATTCTAGAACACATTCCAGAGTGTTCTGGCCTTATTTGCATCCATTTACATTTCATGTTGCATTTCTACAGTGACTTCTTCAGTAAAGAATCCTGGCATAGATCTGCCACTGTTTACCGTCTGTCTGAAACCTTATTAGACCCCAGCTAATATTCACAGTCAGTCGGACAAAGCTCACCCTGCTATGAGCTGTTCACATACTTCAGAATAAACAATAAGAAAACAATACAGGTGGAATATTTATGATGTTAAGAACTGTCAGGGTGAGAATTGATTTGAGAAATATTTGTTGGATCGCTGTAAATATTCTATGGGAGTTACTATGGGAGTATGAGTACATTCTTCCCTAATTTTTATTGGATCTTTTTAAAATAACACTATAATTCAAGAGCAGTGAACCTATGATTAGGTTCAGAGTCTATGATTAGTTTAAAGATGCTAGCTGCTAATGCAAGCCTCCATAGGCTGCTAGATGAGGAGTCTTCACATGACCAGTTAGGATCAGTGATATTGTATAGTCAGTCTTCCCCCTCACAGTAAAGCACCTGGATGGCCTAGTGGTTAGGGCTTTGGCTATGCAATCAAAAGGTTGAGGGTTTGAATTCCAACCGCTGTCAGCAATGGCGTACACGGCTCCCTGGGCGCTCCTCATTGGTGGCAGCTCCCTGTTTCACTTGGTGAATGGGTTTAATACAGAGAAAGATTTTTACACTGTGTGGTGTTATCACACGTGACTATAAGGGTTAATAAATTAAAGAGGGCATTTGGCTTATGCTCTTATTTAAAGCAGCTTACAAACATTAGTTACAGGGACTGTCCCCCTGGCTTAAGGTAGAACAGGGGGGTTTGAACCTGCAACTTTGTGGTCATCAGGTTCACAGGCAAGTGTTTTACCCACAAGGCCACTATCACCGCAGTTTTCCCCTCTCTGTGTCCTGACCGAATATTTGCTGCAACGTTCTGTCTGCAGCATCAGAATGTACCCTGCATCAGCAGAGCTGGGGAGTCAAGTGATGGGTCTTAATTGCACTACAGAACCAACTTATCTTACCTTAAGTATCTTACCTGACTGAGATGGATAAGTCTCCTGGAGAGCTCTGGCTGTCGCGGATGATGAAGGCTCCTATAGGCTGGGGCATGAGAATACCCTCTGCCTCCTGTCGACTGATGTCCTCCTGATACCATCTACAGAGTGAGCAACGACCTTAGCATGCCAGCGGATACTAATTTACAACAGGGATGCTAAGCTTGATACACACATAAGATACTAGGACAGTCAAACCCAAAGATAATCAAACAAGCTAAAATTCCAGAAAAACACTTTCAGTGTAATTTCTCAGTAGTTTCAATGAGCAACAAGTGAGAAATTACATCTCATATCGAATTACACCACTTCTATAGGTTGCCTTGGCTACCTGCTGGTCTCTGTTTCCAGATATCACATTTTTTGATGACATATTCAAAGGGGAAGCGTTTTCAGAAGTGTAAAGAAAATCAGCTGCGCTGTTTATAAAAAGACTAATCAATTCTCATTCAGACAGTAAATTACTGTGAATTGTTGAAGGACCAAAAATGACTGCCAAGGCCAAAAAAATGATATGGTTTTGCTTAGAATTATAAGGTTCTGTCAAATTTTTTTTTCAATATCGACAGTTATTATTTAGTGCTGATTACTGTAGCCATTTTTTTTAATTAATTTTTGCAGAGTCTGTATTTTTTAAGAGTAAAAGGGCTAAAAATGGCGTACTAAGTTGGCAGTCCAATCTACAGTCCAATCAAAATTCACGAGACACAAACATCCCCAAGCTCAGCAGTAGACTAGTTAAATTGGGCTTTTATGCTTAGAAATCTAGTAGCAAACTATTGGAAAAGTAGATATACAACCACGCGGTCACCTAACCTGAAAAACAGTTCATAGTAACCTGTTTGTGTAAGAGCATTCATCCATGTGTCCTGTTGAATGTTAGACCTTAACCTCTAAAGGCACTTTTCCACAGGTCTACAGGAACTGTACTGTGATGGCATGGAAGTTGCAGCCGTCTTTGATTTTTGCAATGTTTCTTTAAGCCCAGTAATGGCGTCTTTGACAATTTTCTCCACACAGTTTATGGCTGATGTCCTGGTACACCTTTGCGTTTCTCACAGCATTAAACACATTTATTCGTGTCATAGAAAACTCCCACTGAAATTTATCTTCAGCCCAACAGACAGTCGTACTTGTACTTTGTCAACTTCCCTGTTTTTAGTTTGTATCTCCATTGTTGATTTAATTGTTTAAAAAATAATGCCCTCCTCCCAAGTCTGTCTGTTGTCATGACACCGTTTTGACCAATCAGAAAGCAGTAAAGCTGTCAGCAGCCCACTTTTGGCCCTGCCGTCAATCATTTACATTTAAAGCATTTATCAGAGGCTTTTATCCAAAGCGACTTCCATTCCCTAACTACAGGGGGCAGTCTCCGTGGAGCAACTTGGGGTTAAGGGTCTTGCTCAGGAACCCAGTGATGGTAAGCTGAAGGTAGGATTTGAACCCATGCCCTCTTGGTCCAGAGACAAGTATCCTACCCACAGAGCTACCACCACAGCATGGGTACAGGTCGAGTACGGGTTGCTTTATTTGTAATATTACAATATTTCTTCGTGGTACAGCACGGTTCCTTGTGCCAGTGGAAAAGTGCCATAAAACAGTAGTTCTCCTTTAGATCACCTGGGGATGCTGAGGGTGATGTAATTCTTCGGGACAAATCCCATCATGCCGCTCCTCTCAGCTCTGTACCAGTCGTCTTTGGTTCCCAAAATCTACAGAGAAGCATTGACACTTATTCTTAGAAATCTTAGCAAGCCAATTGGAAACCTTCCTAAATAGACCATCATTTTTACCACCAAAACGTCTGTAAAAGTCTGAGGTCATTTCACGGTGAACACGTGATTATCAGTACAGGTCTCTGGAAAGTATGTTGAGAAACATGAAGCATCATCGTCGTTCAGATCTTTTCCTCAGGCACTTTTATCAGTTACATTGTGACTCAGTGCAGGCGTGACGCAGGGCCGGCCGACATTCGGCTCGAAAGGATTTTTGATCTTGCCTTAATGGTTTCGCCTTTCTTGAAGCTGAGCTCATCATGAGCCGTGGCACTGAAGTCAAACTTGCAAATCGCCTCCATCCTGAGAGAGACAGAGAGGGAGAGAAAGAGAAAGAGAGAGAGTGAGGGAGAGATAAAGGGAGAAAGAGAGAGAGAGAGAGAAGAGGAGAGAGGAGGACAGGAAGAGAGGAGAGACAGAAAGGGAAAGAGATGATATATACAAATAAATATATATATAGACTCCAGCCCCCACCCGACCCCGAGTGCAGGACAAAGGTGTAGAAGATGGATAAGATGGATGAATGGATATATATATATATATATAGAGAGAGAGAGAGAGAGAGAGAGAGAGAGAATGGGGGAAATTTTGATGTTTAAAACAGTGGATGTGAGACTGAACACATTTTAGCTCACTGCTGGGTTTTAACCACTTCCCTTCAAGCCAAACTTACACACAGACACACACACAATGACTTTACACTCTTCTCTTCTCTTCTTATCTCTTCTCTTCGCCACTCTCCTCTCTTCTTTTCTCTTCTTCCCTCTCCTTTCTTCTTTTCTATTCTCTTCTCTTCTGTCTTCTCTTCTCTCCTCTCCCTGCTTCTCCTCTTCTCTTGTCCTCACTTCTCTTCTCTTCTCCTTTTCTCTCCTCTCTTCTCTTTTTCTCTTCACTTCTCCTCACTCCTATCCTATTCTCCTCTCTTCTTTCCTCTCCTCTCCTCTCCTTTTTTCTCGTCTTCATTTTGTTGTCTTCATGCACCATGTAGTGCCATTTACATTTACATGCCCAGTCACACCGAGCTGATGAAGAAAAATTGATGTCTATGGCTAACCATATTCATTAGCTCTAGTTTTACTTTTCCTGTTAACATTTGCACTTGAACATGATGCAAAAACCACAGCTGATGTGTGTGAAAGGGAACAGCTCTGTGAAACTGCATCCAACATAAGGAATGTGTTACTTCGATGGCTTACAAGCTTCATTTAAGCATAATTAGACCCAGTATGAGAAAGTGATTTGTAAAATTAAATGTGCAGTTTCACAGTTATTCAACAAGAAGTGTAAAGTGCACAATTCTTTCAGGTTACTGTAGTGTTAGAGCATCCTCAGATGTGTGCTTAGGAATTTTGCCCAAGGACTCGAGCCCCATGTTTGCTGCATAAAACGCGAAGGTGAACCAGGACATCGCTGTCAAGTTAGCTGGGTTAAGTGTTTGTTGCTCAATTAAAGATAATATCAAGCTCCTGTTTGGAGGGCAGAGGTGTTATCCACTACCCTACAACAACTATTATTACACAAGGGACTTTTAAAATAAATTGCGCCACAATTAAAAAAGAAACTACAAACGTGCACAAATAAAAAGTTGTGGTCACAATTTGGTTTCAGGAACAGAATAGAGTGAGAACCAGAATAGAGTGCTATGTTGTAAAATCTGTATGTGTTAAACACTGCCATTGGTAAATTACTATTTTCTCTGTGTGCTGTCTCTTGAATGCTGTTTGCTTGCTTTGTTCTTTCTTTTCCTTGTATTTGTGTCCTCGCCAGTTGCTATGCTCACTGTCACTTCCTCAAGTAGCTTCATGTGTTCAAGGCCCTTATGGACCATTGTGGCCTATGAATTATTATAAACAGCTTTAGACGCTTTATATTATTACAAGGCTTTTTTGAGGCAACAATAAGATCATAAAGAAAGTTAAAAACTCATTAAAAATAGTTTGAGAAAGACAAAAACTGGCAGAGCATGGTCAGGGAGTAAGGTTACTTGGCATGACCCAGCATTTTTAATATGCAATGCATTAACTTAGAAACAGTTTCTTTGTAAACTGAACAATTAAACAGTAACTAAAGCAAGTGTGTGTCTGGTTTCTGTGTCCAGCCTGAGAAGAGTGGTGCACCCCCATTCTTTATAATAAAATAAAGTAACGTGACCCCTTACAGTCAGGTGTGACCACAAGACACAGTCTGACCGTGAAATTCTTTCTCTGTATTTAACCCATTCACCAAGTGAAGCAGGGGGCTGCCACCCATGGGGGTGCCCAGGAAGCAGTTTGAGGGTACCTCAGTGGTGACGCTAGCAGTGCTGGGATTCAAATCCACAACCTTCTGATTGCAGGGGGAACCCCATAACCACTAGGCCACCACCTGCCATTGTCACTGCTAATGTTCAATCACAGAGTAACTTTTTGGGCAAGGGATCCCCAACTCCGGTCCTGGAGGGGAGGGGTCCAGCACACTTCCTCTCTTCAGACACACTCACTAAACCTGACAGTTGTTGACCCAGGCATATCTGAGCAAGGAAATCACCAGACCATGCTCGATATCAGCCCTGTGGCATTTACGTGTGACCATGCATGTTGGCATTTGGACTGTAACATTTTAAACGTGGAGATCTATGACAGATGTTGTATTTTGGGTTAGTAACTTTCAAGAGTCTGAGCTTTATACTGATCAGTGCTGGTCAGGTGACCACAATCCAGCGCCCAAAAACAGACATACTGGTTTTGCTGGTGACTGTTTGTTTTTGTAGCATGAAATGGTGACTACTTTGCATTTCATTACTCTACATCATTAGAAAGTAAATTTCATTATTAATAAATAAAGATGCTGCTGTAACCACTTGTTAATTACCCTCAATCTCTATAAACGTGGATGACATCATCATATTTTTTTTTAAGAAAAGGCAACTGTTTGTACGTATATTTCTATGTTAGTTACTTCTATTTAGTTAAAACGACATGGTTTATTATTCATTGTTCGCAACTGCATTCCATTTACATCCATGGTAAAGTAGAAGTTGATTCAACATAGTAAATTTAATTACACAGTTAAAACACAGGAATTTTTTGTAATGCTACCAGGCTCACATCCCAACATGGTTTACTGCTTTCACCTGTGACCAGACACTTCAGTATCAACACCTTGAATTATTTACATCACCAGCGACATTTCATGAAGAATGGACTAATATAAAAGATCCTAATTGACATTTAATTCTTGATTCTTACCCCCCACTCTGCAGCCTGATGAATTCTGCCCAGAGGAAACAGTCTACTGAGTAGCAACGTCAGCGTAATGAAACCGTCTTAGTCTCATAACAAGTATAAGTAAGGCTGTGAAAGTAAGACTGTGAAGCTAGCTTTCTTTTGGAGCATTCTTTGTGCTTTGTGGTCTAGCCTGCAGTTAAAAGGGGAAACAGCCAAAGGACAGTCCCCACACTCCTCCCTACCCCCTCCCACCACCATGCAAGATCACATGATGAGAGAGAGAGAGAGAGAGAGAGAGAGAGAGAGAGTTCCTGATGAATTCAGGAACTCAGCAAACCTCTGACAGTTCCGTATTATATAGCCTTAATGAACCTGACCCAGTTTTATAATCACAGGCTATTAGTGCCCATTACAGATCCTACTAAGGAACCGTCAGTGTTGTTGACTGAATCCAGACAAGTAATGATGCCTGTTTGTACTGGCGTTGTTTACCTCAGATTAGAGTGCTCCACTCGTGCTGCTTCTCAGAATGTTTGGTCAACCAGTTGTAGTGGAAAACTGTAGGTCCAAACAGTGTAGAACCGAACTGAACTGAACTGAACCAAGCCGAGCTGGTACCAGTCAGTGGAAAACCCCCATAAGTTACTACCAGCTGAACATCATAGTCCAGCTTGAGTCAGTCCCAGTGTTGATAAAATAAAAGGCTGAGAAATATCATTTTTTGTTTTGTTTTTACTTAATTTTGTTACTTTATCAACTCTGCTTTGACCACACTTTATTCATGTCTATCCAGCACCCAGTTCATGAGCTAGAATAGCGTCAAAACCATGTGTTTTGTTTAGAGAAAACTAGCAAACTGGTCAAGATGGGAGACAGGGAGAATTTTTGGTTGCAAAAGGGGACTTCGAGTAAATGTTTGAGAAGTAATTCAATGTATTGTTGCAAGAGCAAATGGTCTACTCCTTAAATGACTGGAAATGACTGGTCACTGTATCTCTGTTACCTATCAGTGTGATCATACGATAACGGACAGTTCTGTTACATCAAACAAACACCCACATTGCATGGAAAGGACGGGGCATCCGGCCTAACCAGAGAGAATGTGGACAGTTACACTCTCTTGAACTTAACTGTAGCATCACAGACAGTAGGGCCAGTAATGATGTTTCATGAGCTAAACTCACAATTAAGAATAAAACACATTCTTTTTCATTCCCTGTGCTCTTTTTGCAATAGTATTATTATAAAGTCATGAATCTGTAATTACTGATCAATAGCAACAATGGAATTAACACATTTTACATTTTAGTTAGTTTTTTTTTTTTTTTGTAACACATAGACTAACCCAACTTATCACTCGGGATTCTTTTCAGCTATTACCACACACACTTCCTGTCAGTGTGTGTGTGTGTGTGTGTGTGTGTGTGTGTTATGTCTCTCAAGGCCACAGCAGAAGTTGCTGTCACAAAGACAAGCAGTAAAATGTGTGTATGTGTGAAAAAGAGAAAGGCTAGTCATTCTTGTCTTGTCCACTCCATCACTGACTCTTGAACTTTCTGAATATGAGGCATTAGTTTTGGATGCAGAGTGACATGCATGGCTAAGCTAGTGTAAAGGTTTCTCAATAACGCAGCTTAGTTTGGCTTAAAATACAGTAAGTATTATCGCAGAAAGTGTTCCTTCAGTAAACAGCCTTTTCACTTCTTCATGTGGCCGACAATGAATGTGGGAGTGAACTCATTGAGTTCACAGACATGAATGAAATACATTACACCAACACAGTTGTGAAAGAGGCGGTCCATTAAAAAAATTAAATAAACAAAACACAAAATCAAACAAGAGGCTAATCTCAACGTGTTTTTTTTCCACACATGCACTCGTTTTACTGCTTATCTTTGTGACAGCAACTTCTGCTGTGGCCTGGTGAGAGATGTAACACACACACACACACACACAGACACACACGCACGTACGGGGTGTGAATCAAATCCAGGACCTTCTTGCTGTGAGGTGACAGAGCTAAATACTGGGGCAAGAGTTTTTCAGTTGGTTTATATATGGCTGCTAAAGCTTTAAAACACTGACCTAGAGTTAAAAATGAAGAGGATGAAGAATGACATACCTATGGAGATTTGGGGGTGTTTAGGAGAGATGGCGGTGGAGTTTTTGGTCTGATTGTTTAATGGAATCTTGGATGATGAGAATATGCCTGAGAAGTTGAGAAGAAGTACACTGGTACCAATTTTCAAGCATATGTAACAGAGGGATAAAGTTGATCAGCATGAATTTATGGGAAAGAGTGATAGAAGCTAGGTTAAGAAGAGATGTGATGATCAGTGAGCGGCAGGATGGCAAAGAGCTCTACAGATGCAACGTTCGCTCTGAAGGGGCTGATGGAGAAGTACAGAGATGATCAGACGGAGTTGCTCTGTTTCTTTGTGGACTTGGAGAAAGCCTGTGACAAGGGGATGATGGAGGAGTTGTGATATTGTATGTCAGGAGAGGCAGAGAAGTATATGAGCGTGGTCCATGATCTGTACGAGGGCAATGGGACAGCAGTGAGGTCTGCGGTAGGGGTTCAAGGTGGATTCGTTCAAGGTGGAGGTGGAGACCTTTCTTGTTTGCTGTGGTGATGTACAGGTTGACAGACGAGATCAGACAGAAGTCCATGTGGCCTATGATGTTTACAGATTACGTTGTGATCTGTGGTGAGAGTAGAGAGCAGGTGGAGGAGACCCTGAAGAGATGGAGATATGCTCTGAAAAGGAGAGGAACGAAGGTTAGTAGGACTAAGACAAAATACCTGTCCGTGAATGAGAGGGAGGACAGTGGAATGGTGAGGATGCAGGGAGAAGAACTGGTGAAGGTGGAGTTCAAATCTGTGGGGTCAAAAGTCCAGAATAACGGGACGCGTGAAAGAGACTTGAGTGGCGAACAGCAGCGGGAATGATTTGTGACAGGCCGGTACCAGCAGGAGTGAAAGGGAAGGTGTACAAGATGGTAGTGAGACCAGCTCAGTTGTCTGGTTTGGGGACAGTGAAGCAGAGCTGCCGGTGGCAAAGTTGAAAATGTTAAGATTTGCATTGCGAGTGACAAGGATGGACAGGATCAGAAATGAATTTATTAGAGGGATGGCTTGAGCTGGACCTTTTGGAGGAAAAGCCTTTTGGAGAAAAGGCCGTGTTGGGAGGAGGATGCTGAGGAGAGACTCTGAGTGTGTTGGGAGGAGGATGTTAAGGAGAGACTCTGAGTGTGTTGGGAGGAGGATGTTGAGGAGAGACTGAGTGTGTTGGGAGGAGGATGTTGAGGAGAGACTCTGAGTGTGTTGGGAGGAGGATGTTGAGGAGAGACTCTGAGTATGTTGGAAGGAGGATGCTGAGGATGGAGCTGCAGGCAAGAGAAGAGGAAGGTCTAGTAGGAGGTTTATGGATGTGGTGAGAGAGGATGCAGGCAGTTAGTGTGAGAGGAGAAGATGCAGAGGAGAGAAGGAGATGGAGACGGTTGATCCATAGTAGTTAATGAACAGGCTCTTAAGATTAATAACGGAATAATAAATGAAAAGCAGTTAATAATAAATATTAAATAACAGTTACAGATCTTTAATGGCTATCAGTGTGTCTGAACACGTTACAGCACTAAATGTAACATTGACTATCGTCTGTGACAAGCAGTTTGTGTGTATATTACTAAACCTTATTGATGTATTAAAGAAATTTTCATGATTTTGTTTTTCTGAGAGTTGTTAGAACTGACAAAAAAGAACCAGTGAAATGCCACATTTAATAGCTACTATCAGAAATTATTAATACAATGATTTTTGTTTGTTTCCCACACTGCGCTGCACTAAAGAAAGGCTGAATTATGCTACTTTTTGATCTTAAAAATGCAAATTCCTTACAGTGTCCATTGTATGTACATGAACAGTGTATATTGTGATAACAACAAATATTAGCATACTGCCCAAGAAAGTAATTTCTCATGTTTTCTATCTGCCTCCTCTTCTCTGCCCTTGTTTCTTTTCTTTTCTGTCTCTGTTTGTAACACAAAGTTATTGGTCCCATAGGGGTGCACAGAGACAATTACAACTGCAGTCTTTGAACACCTCTGTAGATTCAGTACAGGTGTGTTTGACCGTGCCCTGTTTGTGTTCTGCCCCCTCTGTAGTCGCCCTGCCCCCCGAGAAGATTGACAGTTCCGGTGTGGAAGAGAAAATGCAGGAGCGAGAGAATGCCACACCCACCGGCCCACACAAACAACTACAGTTTGAGGTGATAATATGAACACACACACACACACACACACACACACACACACACACACACACACACACACTCTGAATCAGTGATGTGGGGTGGTGGCCTAGTGGGTAGGAGGTCATGGGTTTGAATCCTACCTTCACCATGCCACCACTGAGTTCCTGAGCAAGACTCTCAACCCAAAGTTGCTCCAGAGAGACTGCCCCCTGTAGTTAGGGAATGATATGACCTGTTATTGTCCCACGCACACACACACACTCAGATGCAGTGATGTTTGTCTTTTGCTCACATTCTAATATGGCTGTTAGTCTAATGTGATTACTGATCAGACTGATTCTTGATCAGGAGCTGGAGTGTGCCGTTTCAGTCGAAGAGGATAACAGGCAGGAGTGGACGTTTACTCTGTATGACTTTGACAACAATGGCAAGGTCACGAGAGAGGTATGAGTGTTCTTAAATCCATTAACACACACATAAACTCACGCACCCATGTTCTATATTTAAAAGTTACTTTCCTATTAAGAACACACAACCTTCCATGATGTTCTGCCACTGTCTAGAGAGACATGGGTTCATTGTAATGTTACTGTTTAAGACCATAAGCACAGGTATTTTACCTAGAACAGTTTCCATGTGCTCCAGAGGGGGGTGACAAAGCTTCATCACCATTAATATAAATATTTTTTCCCTATTTGCCTTCTTTGCATTCAAATTTGTAATTAAATCTTGTCCAAGTCAAGTAGTTTTGTCAAAGCATCGGTGAGTTAAAAACTACATTTGCTTTTTAAATCTCTAAAAGTTGCCTCAGTGTGAAAAGACCAGAAGATGACTCAAGGTTAAGCTAACATTACAAGAATAAAATACTGTTTGTGATGCCATCTTTCCTGTTTAGATTGTCAGGGTCAGTCGCAGGCTACCCGCTGTGTGTAAACAAGGCAAAGCCATGAGTGGGGTTTCAGGTCAAGGATCAGAAAAGAAAATCAAGAATTTCCACTCAATTTCATGGCCATTACTGCTCATTGTTGATAAACTGATAAAGTGATCCCAGCCCTAGTACTCAACACAGCACTGATACCAATGCTGATACAATCTGAATACACAAAAAGCCAGGAATAATCATCAATTAGCTTTGATATTTCTTGCATGTGTAAAGTCCACTTCTAACAACAGAAGCAAAAAATCAAATGTATGAAAGTTCCATTTAATATGTTTTGGAAAGGAACTGTAATGTTCACAGATATGGACACAGCTGCAGAGTGCAATAAATGGGGGTTTAATCAGAAAAAAAAACGGTTCAAAAGACAAAAAGACCCAAAGTCGAGGCAGTAAAGATCAAAAACCAGTAAATCCAACTCCAAAATCAGAAGTCCAAAATCCACAACAAAATAGGGTAAAAAAAACACAGTAACAAAACCAGATATGTCAGGAAACCGCTCAGCATACTTCACACCAGTGTAATGTCTTTCGGGTCTATTTATACCCCTAAGCCTAGTATTCAGGTGATCCTGATCTCCTAGTTAAGGGTTGGTGTGAAACTCCGGAGTGCTTATCCGGAGAGGGTTGTCTGGTAGTACCCGTGTCTGAGTCCGGTCCAGGGCTAGTCCTTACAGGAACTCTTTTTGCTATTTTGTTTTCTTCAGTGCATTACAAAATTCTATTTCATGATGCAAACAATATGGGATTTTAAAGCTTGCTGAATTGTGATACTCATCCTGAACTGTACATGAATGTAATTAAACACTTGACTGATAATTGTTGTGTTGATTATGCAAGTCTGTGCATGTGTGTGTCGCCTTCAGATCAAGTTGTTCTTGTTTCATACAGTTTTGTACATATTTGAAGTACAAATGATTGTGTTTGACCCAGATCTCTCTCTCTCTCTCTCTCTCTCTCTCTCTCTCTCTCTCTCTCTCTCAGGATATCACTAGTTTGCTGCACACGATCTACGAGGTGGTGGACGCCTCAGTGAATCACTCGCCCAGCAGCAGCAAAACCCTCCGGGTGAAACTGTCCGTCGCCCCCGACGCCAGCCAGCGATGGAGGAATTGCACCCAGACCAACACAGGTAGAAAGACCGGGACAGAAAAAGAGAAAGAAACAGAGAGAAAGAGATTGGATGGAAAAAAGTTAAACTGCAGGAGAAAAAGCACAAGTAAGAAACTGCGAAAGAGAGAGAGATACCTGGCAGATGTGTGTGGCCTTCAAAGCTGAATGGATTTAATACATCAGAGCAGCCTCTGACAACTCTCAAGCTGCGCTCTCTCGTCTTCTCCTTTTTTTATTTCACCACCAAAACTGAAAGATTGTTACATTTAACTTAATTTTTAGACTGTGTGACATGATGAACAAGAGCAATGAGGGTGGAAAAGGGGAGGAAGAAAAGAGAGCGTGTGCATGTGTTTGTTTATGAGCTGTCATTTGAACTATTTATATGCATTGTGCTTTTGAAAGCGTCTTTGAAAACCGAGGCTGTCTTCAAACTGCATCAGATCCCTCCACATTAATGAACTCTCGCTTGTGTGTGTATGTGTGCGTGTGTGTGTGTGGTTTATATGAGCCCCCTCAGTCGAAAATAGAATAAATGAAGCATTGTTGTTTTTCCTCTTTTGTAAATCTTCAAAGTAGAAGACGGTGAACAAAGGTTTGTTTCATTCTTTGGCGGGTCTGTATGACCGTGTGTGTGTGTGTGTGTGTGGGTGTGTATGTATGCATGCGCACATGCATGTGTGTGATGCTGAGGCGCTCAGCACAGTTTGCTTTGATAATAGCCTTCCCTTAAAAGCTCCCTCTCTCTCTCTCTCTCTCTCTCTCTCTCTCATTGCCTGGCTTTCTCAGACACACCACACCCCAGACTCAAGGGAGAAAAGTGCTTTGAGGAGCCCAAGAGTTCAGAGAAGAAGTCCAGAGCTCTTTTGAGGTACCAAGCTTCACTATTCTTTCACTCAAACCGCAACTGTAAAACTGTTATATTCAGCATGTGGGGGAATTTTTTCACTGTAAACAATGAATGTGACCTGAAGTTCCTGTCGACATAGATAACAGATAATACAATCATTAACATAGAAGAACAGTGAGGAAAAATATAACAGTTTTCAGTAGTAGGCCTTGCAGCACCTCACCAAGCTACAATAATTTTTCAGATACAAAAACTACAAGAATAAATTGAATGAGAATTTAAAGCACTCATTGGTTAAATTCATATTGCAGTCACAACACTGTTTAAACTTAAGGTCAAAGCAAAGCATTTGATTACATTCTAACATATGACTGGATTGGGCCTGTAACGATATACGATACAAAACCGAAATCGGGATACCCAGATCCATGAACCCTTGTCTCTGTGTGAGAAGGCTGAATCGTAATAAAACCTAATAAAACCTTTTTTACGCCGTGATTGGTGTATTTTCACGTCAATTTCAGGCAGTAACCAATAGTAGAGGTTGTTACGATTCAAACAATCCCTTGGCCTAAATGAGCCAAGACTGCTCTCAGGTCAGCCAAGCGCTGCAGAGCATTATGTGCGTTTGAGTCTCTGGGTCGATTTTATTTGGCTCAAACAAAGGAAAAAACACACAGAAAACCAAATCAGGATATTTCAGGATATTTGAGGACATTTGATTGGGATAATTGTCCAACAAGAATGTCAAGGGGAAATAGGAGCGACTGTCTGAAGAGACGCACTGGGGAGGTGTGTGTCTGAGGGGAGTTTTGTCTGCTGGGGAGATTGTTTTGAGCGAGTTTTTGTGCGATTTTGGCCAGCTGGGCGGAGCAGCCTGTGGCGATTCCTTTGGGTGTTCTGTACAGATTTAATGCAAAAGAAGCGGTATCGAAGCGTTTATTGATTCATAATTCTGTGGTAAACATGAGGACTCAAAACAAAATGGCGTCTCGAACTGGTTGCACTAAGCTCTAACCTCTCTTCCACCAAACCTGTTGTGGCAGTAAAACGGAAGTAAAGTACTGGTGAAAGTCCAGAGGGTTATATGGGAAGTACACAAAGTATAAAATGAGGAGGTACACCGGAGTGATATTTGGTGAGATAGGGACTAGACATTTGTGTGCATTTACAGTTATGATGGCCTGCAGTGTGAACAGTTACACTGTTAACTGTTGTGACTGTTTGTCTAACCATGTGTGATTGTAGGCGTCACCATAGTGACCATCACACACAGCAAGGCTCCCAGAGGCACTGTGTGGATGAAAACCTGGAGAGGAGGAACCATTATTTGGACCTGGCCGGCATTGAGAATTACACTTCACGCTTCGGAACAGGTGAAATGGATTAGCAGTTTAAATGTATATTGTATGTTGTTGTGTTAAGATGTTAAACTTCCATCATTTTTATAGTGTTATGAGGGTACATGATCTCGTGCAACTGGGGAAGTGGACTGAAATTTCCGTTCCAACCAAAATTACTTTCAATGATTTAAAAATCTAGAAAGCTAGCAGCCCTCTTTGCTGCCATGTAGGATTTGTTATGACACTCTAGTTAACTTTTTTGCAGTTTATATTGAGTATTGCCTGCCCTGTTAGAAAATACTTGGTCAAATTGACTACACCTGCGAACATCAGTAAATAAGGGTAGTAGATGAGGTAGTGAGGTGGACACTATTACTGAAGTTGAGGGCAAGTGATTTTTAAACACTAAGGTCCAAACAAAACCTTTGAACTAAACCTTTAGACACAAACTTTGAGACTTTTAGACACACTTACTCATTTAGTTTGTTATACAGTGAATTTCTTGATGTATTAACTTCCCTAAAAAACATATTCTTCCAGCAGTGCCGACCACGGAACCTCCCAAACAAGACCAACATGCCCCTCGTACTGCAAATCAGATGCGTTCCCGCTCCCATGACCCTGAGAACGGCCACGTCTACCCCTCCAACCACCACCGCCGCTCCCACACCATCTCCACAGAAACTCCAGTCCTGCAGGACGGCCTGTGTCTCCGCCCCCGAGCCCTGGACTCCGTACGTCACACGCATGGCTTCCGGTCCCCCAAATCCCACCACCGCACCCCCCCGGCCCAAGCTCCTTCCAGCAGGGTGATGAAGAGGGGCGCTCCCAATCCTCCCACCCTGCCTGTTCAGGCCGGACCCCATCAGAACTCGGGACCCTACAGGCGGCACAAGCAGCGGCCAAAAGACGGAGGGCCCTCGTCTCGAGCGCTGGGGCCCGCGGTGACCACCGGACCCGTGGTGGAGAAGGAGCAGGTGAGGGAGCTGCCCAGCATGGTGCTGTATGAAGGAGGCCTGGCGCAGGTGGTGCAGCGGCACGAGCACCACCACCACCATGAGCACCATTACCATTATCACCACTTTTACCAGTCCTGAGAGCCACTGGCAGCCAGACGCAGAGCCTGAGGCACGATGGAGGAACGCGTGAAGGAATTAAACCCCCATTAGGCTTGGAATGCCGTGGCTGAACGACTGTGTTTTTCTATACATGTACGGATGATTGAGCAAGTGTTTGTAAGTCTGTATCACTCAGCCTTCAGCCTTTTCAAACGCTAAGACGGGAAGAGTTGAGGACAGATTAGCAGGCTTGGAAAGGGCTATATCTTTTTTTCGTGCCCCTCGTCCTCCCAGCCCTTGCTGCCCCTCTTTCTGTGAAGCTGAGACACTCAAAAGTGCCAAGACTGTTAAATGAAGGACTGTGATCTATGAAGGAAAGGGAGATGTTAGATATAATCTCTCTGTTTGGGTGCATGTCTGTATACAAGTACAGTACTAGTTAAAGGTTTGGACACGCATGATTGAATGTATGTTTTTTTCATAATCTTCTCATCTAAACTTGCTTAAGGTTGTGATTATGTTTTGCTTTATTGGCAGGACAAGTGTAAATAATGAAGTATAGAACTATGTATGAATTTATTGTCCCCAACAAGTAGTTATCAGCAGCCAGCAAGGTCTCAGAACTTCAGTCCCGTTGGAAAAGTATCCAAGGTGGCTCCTCATGAAGCTGAGATAGAGTTTGCAAAGTTGTATTAAGACAAAGGGAACTATATTATAGACACTCTGAGGAATCTATAGGATAGTTTTAAGCTAAACTCTAAGCTAAAATTGAATTTCTTCAGTATTATTCAAAAATGTTAAAAATGCAAAACGGTCCAGACTTTTGACTGGTACTGTATTTGTGTGTGTGTGTGTGTGTGTGTGTGTGTGTGTGTGTGTGTGTGTGTAAGCCCTGTTGCCTAAGGGGTCTTGTCGACACCGGTCCTGTGTTCTTGCCACTTGATAACCACTTGAAAAGCACTTCTAGTGCAGCCACATTCAAAACACTTTGCTCCAAAAAGTCGCCAGTGGACAAATGGATCAGACTCAATTCCCATCATGCAATACAGGAATCCGCTTCAAAGAAAACGAAACAGTGTGCATGAATGCAGCAAGGGGGGGGGGGGGGGGTCATAATTTGCTGCTACCTCTAGTATTATTATAATTGTTCGTAAAATGATCACTTAGATGGTATTTTAAATTTTTGTCTCTCTCTTTTCTATGCCAACCTCCAGTTGTCATTTTAAATCACATACATTTTCTCCACAGACTTGTATGTAGGTGTTTAACAAAACAAATGTACTGTCTATCAACATTGTAAGCTTTATTATTAATGAGATATTTTTATTTTTTTCCGCAAAGCATTTTCATTGTTCCTCAGCTCTAGATTTAAGAGGTTTTTGTTTGTTTGTTCATTTGTTTGTTTGTTTTCTTTTTTGGCAAAGACCACTAAGTATGAAAGATTTATAGCGCAGTTGAGTGTAGTCTATGACAAAATATATTAAGACTTTGGACAACGGGGTTGAGAAGTTTCCCTTTCAGATGACCTAAAATGAAATTAGACAGATGTGCAGGTGTGCTTGTGCATGTGGAGAGGGCTGTAGTTTTGTGTATGTATGTGAAAGGATGTGTGTGTGTGTGTGTGTGTGTGTGTGTGTGTGTGTGTGTGTGTGTGTGTGTGTGTGTGTGTGTGTGTGTG
>JBBPCY010000039.1:16155800-16166706 GCA_037974405.1 Brachyalestes nurse
CAATAGGTTCAGGACTCAAGTAAGTTTTGTTCATCTGAACACAATCCTCAAACAAGAGCAAAGTGCCTGAATATACAACACAGCCATGAAAAGTTCAGCCTTTACTTTCTCTTTAGCAGTGTACAGGCTAATCTAGCGTCTTTCTGAAAATAAACAGAAATAGCACAACAACACCATATGAACTTACTTACAATCGGTAATGATGCGAACACATACAGTAAAGAGCTGATACAGCACTGTCCCAAGCCCCAAGCACACTGCTTCCCCGTCTCTCTCTCTCTCTCTCTCTCTCTGTCTCTCGCACTAAATACACACCCACAGTCCTTTGCACGCACCAGTGCTCTTTTTACACCGATCTGCATCAGTCTCAGTAATTAAAGCTATACACTTTGCAGATTATTATTGCCACCTATCTTTTTAGGGATTAAATGAATACATAACACAAAAGGAGCAGCTAGTAAATAGTGGCAGTCTTGTTTTTTTCCAGACAATTTTCTTTGGATGGACAGAGCATAGCTCGGGGGGAACAGGGCTTGTCCCAGGGGGGGCATTGCCCCCCAGCCCCCCCGTAGACACGCCCCTGGTCTCAGATGTCATCAGCTCTTGTCTCAAATATGTCTGTTAAGTAATCCCAAACAGGCTTGTTTCTGACGTTCTACAGCCGGGTTTCTCAACCGCTGGGCCGTGGAGCACTGATGGGCTGCGAAGGATTTTGATTGGCCTGCGAATCTGAAATCGAGACAGGCTATTGGTCCGCAATTGGTTGTTTAATATCATCATGCTGTGATGGATGGGTGGGCCTTAATGTTGAAAAGGTTGAGAACCATTGCTCTACAGCAAACAGCTCTCTGTAAACATACTTTGGATGTGGGTCTGACATGCTTGTTGCTGTAACTGGGAATGGGTCCCCTTAAAAGAATGAAAGCTGTGATAAAGGCAAAGGGTGTGCACTAGACGGTGACACTGGAGTGAATTTTCAAACCTCTCCTGTCCCACTCCCACAAAAAAATCCCATCCCATCCCAATCCCATAAAAAACTGGGGGAAAATCTCGTCCCAATCCCAGAAGAATGACTCCCATTCCCTCCCACTCCTGTGTTGTTTTTTTTTCGCGGCTAAAAAGTGCGTGAAGAAGCTACTTCTTCTCTTACATTATTGTTGGTTATTCCCGGTCCCGCCCACTCCCGCTTACATTTTTTCCAGTCCTGTCCCAATCACGTTATTAATAGTGATTTTCTTTCCTATCCCGCGGGATTCCCGTGACCCGTGGGATTCCCGAAAAAATGTCAGCCTCTAGTGTGTTCTGACCCCTTTTAATCATAATCAGCCAACCAAGCCTTCCCACACATATCGTTGAGCTTTGGGTTCACTGGTTGTCCTTCCTTGGACCACATTTGGTAGATGCTAACCTCTGCATGCTGTGAACACCCCATAAAGTAAAGTAGTCACGTGTGAACAAACCACAGCACACTGTGTGAAATTCTTTCTCTGCATTTAACCCATTCACCAACTGAATGAGGGGTGCCCGGGGAGTGGTGTGTGTGGACGGTACCTTGCTCAAGGGTACCTCAGTGGTGCCACAAGCAGTGTTGGGATTTGAACACACAACCTTCTGACTGCAGGGGCAACTCCCTAACCACTAGGGCACGAGCTGCCCCAAGACCTACTGTTTTATAAAAGCTCTGACCCAGTCAAGTAGCCATCACAACTCACAAGTCACTCAGAAGTTCACGCTTGCCTATTTCTCTTAATTCCAACACATCAACTTCAAGAACTGACTGTTCACCTACTGCCTAATATATCTCACCTATTTACAGGGGTCATTTTAAAAAGATAATGAATATTAATTACTTCACCTGTCAGTTGTTTTAATGTTGTGGCTGACTGGTATATAAAAAATAGATATGGGACACATGTGACACGTGTGTGTCTGTTAGTCATATTTTATCCGTGTTAGGCACATGAGGATCTGTTTATCTTTCAGTGTGTCTCTAGTGGACAGTTTTCCATATGCATTTTCCACGTAAGTCTGCATTTGATCATTTGTGTGTGTGTGTGTGTGTGTGTCAGTAAACTCTTAAAGTGCCTCAAATGTTTTTTTTTTTCCCGCAAATCTGTCCCAGCAGCACAGCCGCCCAGCCTATCTCTCTCCACATGTACTCGCTTTGATAAGTATTCACACATAAACATGCACGCACATACACACATGCACAAGCTTATCTTTCGGGGACAACCACAGAGCCTTTGCTTAACACACACACACACACACACACACACACACACACACACACACACATATTTAAATCCTGCCTGGTCCTCTCCAGGGTTCTGAGTTAAAATCCTCTGTCCACATATCACTCTGCAAACGTTCACTTTGTTCCCAACAGGCCGCCTCACTTTAAATTCAGCCCCTCCTCTACTGCATCTAACACACACACACACACACACACACACACACACGCACACAGAGGGTGACTTGCTTTACAAAATCCTTTCTAAGATGTTCTGTTGGCTTTTAAATTGAAACATTTTTCACCCATGTATTCCTTATTTTAACAATTTTAGGGAGCTTTTAGACAAAAGTGAACAAACTCTAGATTAGCTAATACTGGCTGAAATCGTGATGCGGCTGAAATTGCGGCTGCAGCGCAGGCTGAGGCATCTCAGCATGTGAGAGCTCCATTAAGCGTTACAGAAGCTTCTCAAGAGGCTCGGTTTAATATTTTACTGCTTCAGAGAAGGAGAGAGAGCGTGGGAAGGATCTGACTGACATATAAAATATTTTCATGTTGACACAGAAGTGATTCACGTTGAAAATATTGCATGTGTATTCTTGGGAAGTCATATTCTGATTTTACATCACTTTCTATTTACTCGGGATGACGTTTTCTACCAAAAAATGCTGCAGAGGCTCAGAGAAGCACTCTCACACTGTGACGTAAGGATTTTTGAGTTTGCTGTTTATCCAGAGGGACGGCATTTACTTTGAGAGCTCTGTATGTTTAGCCTTTCAGCTGTAGCGAGTGTTCAGGTGGAGAGCTATGCACCTTTAATAGAAACGTTATCCAGTTTAATCGAAAAATCATTGTTAGTGTGGCTTTGAACTCCAGCACACTGTACTTAGTGTAAAAAAATGAGATGTTTAATTAAGTTATGAGATGTTTAATTAATTTAATTAATTATTTAATTTATTCATTCTCCATTCTCTCATTGTATAGAGCTATGGGGGTTGTGTAGCTCAGCAGTCCTCGAGCAATAAAAAGAGAAACCTCCTGGTGCTGCAATCACTGGGATCCCATGCCCAAGCGTCCTCGACTGGTTTGGCTGCTTTAGACTGCCCAAGTGCTCCTCCCCCATTCAAGGGCAACTGCTGTTCAGAAGCTCTGGCTAAGATTGTTGCTTCAGTTGCTGTGGACTAGAGACTCTCAAACTATTCCTAACAAAAAGTACCTACACTGACATTTAATCATGCAGACCCTGTTGGCTATAGACTGCCATCTGTTCAACAGTGATTTTGTGTGCATGAAGGCCTTCTATTGTTAGTCATCCCCATAGAGACATTTTTTTTCACTCTCTGGGTCGACCAGAGGATGGGTTCCCCTTCTGAATCTTGGTCACCTCTATCTCAGACCTGGATTTTGTAGGTAAAAAGAGCTATATAAATAAAATTGCATTTAACTGAATTGAGGTTGCCAGACCATCACAGGGCAGACACACTTACACCTTGGAGCAATTTAGCATGTTAAATTCACCTGACATGCATGTCTTTGGACCGTGGGAGGAAATCGGATTACCCAGCCCAGGAAACCCACGCAGACACCAGGAGAACATGTATCACAGAAAGAACAAAACATAAGTATTCCAAGTCATTTTAGAGCAATTTTTTTCGTTTGTTCCTGATGAAAGTTTCACGTGACACAAAAGGCAGCCATCCTAATAAAAAAAAATAGATATTTATTTATTTAGGATTTAGGATTTTATTTACAGTCGCATTGGGTTGATGTGAAATGGGCCCAAAGGAAGAGTTAAATGCTTTAAAGCTAAGTCACAGAAAGTTTTTACATGAAATGGTTATGAATACATTGACTGATGCCTAAACATTGTTTGTTGACAGATCTGAGATAAGGTTTTGGCCTAAAATGTGCAGGGCAGAGAGGTACATGCAGAAAGTTGTAAGCCCAATGGTACCTGAAGAAAACATTGCTAGGGGTACAAGCACAGAAGGTTTAGATCCAAAAGATAAAAACAATATGGCTACCAAATGGTAATTAGCGCTACCAGGTTGGAGCTCGGTTGAAAAACAGGCCTACAGCTCCTGATTAATTTTACCAATTAACATGAAATTTAACATGGCTGTACAACATGTAATTTTAAGGCAGCCTAGAAAGTTTGGTGCCAATTGGTCAACAGAGGACCTTACAAAACGCAAATAAATGTTTCTCAGCCACAGGCCTGACCAATCAAGCTAAAACTTTAGCTTAACTTTTCATTCCACAAGCTTAACAATGGCCAATCTTTATATTATTAATAGTTCACATGTGTAGACTTTACACCTTATAAACTTTCACTAGGTATTAAGCATGAAAAGTTCTGTGTTTACATTGTGGAAAATCAAGGTTTTCAAACGGAACCGTTCTGTTAAATTGTGGCCTTACGGCCTGTTTTTTGCTTGTGACTATATTTTCAGAAAAGGGCACTGTACAAGTACAAAGTAAAAACAATATAAATTAAATGAGTTTTAAAGGCACATTACCCCCACTTTCCGTCATTCATAATATAACAGTTTACGTAGTAAATAAAAAATTAAAAGCAGGGAGTCACACTTGGAAGAGGCTGCTGTTCACCCTCCTAACAGCTATGGGGAGCTATGGTGTTAAAGGCTGTGTCAAATAAAGACTTCCTGTTGGATGAGTGATGAGATCATGTATGCAGTATTGCAGTATTGCATCATGGCAGCCTGAGTGTTTGCATCCTTTGCCTGCTTCTGTACTCTTGTACTTTTGACCTGCTTTGTACTCTGTCCTATGAATCTGTCCTATGAACTAGTTTTAAGTTTTGACTTTTACCTTGACTTTTTTTGATCATGCACCTGCTCTGACCTTCTGATACCAGTTTGCCTCTGAATTATCTGGATCTGCTATTGGAGTAGGATTGTTGAAAGTCTTTGTTATGCATGTTTACTGGCCCATGAGCTTGAACTGTTTAATGTGTAAAATAGCCAATTGTCATATGTGAACAAACCAATGCACATAGTATGAACAGTGTGAAATTCTTTCTCTGCATTTAACCCATTCACCAAGTGAAGCAGAGGGCAGCCAGGAACACAGCACCCGGGGAGCAGTGTGTGGGGACGGTACCTTACTCAAGGGTACCTCAGAGATGCCACTGGCAGTCTGGGGATTTGAACCCACAGCCTTCACAGGGGCAACTCCCTAACCAACAGGCCACCAGCTGTCAATATGTTTTTAAGTAACTGTGAGTAAAGTCTTAACTGCAGCTGAGTACACTGTCCATGAATTGTTACAGGAGTCAAAGCAGCTTCAAAACATTACTGTAATGTAATGTGACACAATTCAAAACATGCAAATCAAGTCCACAAAAAAACCACAAGAGTTGTTCCACAACTACAGGCATTTAATGTATACCACAGCATTTAACAGTTCTTGAGATCTTGTCAGTACTTCTTGTTTTAAACCATCTGAGCTCATCTCCTCTGTTCTTGATCCGGTTATTTTTATCTCATTATTGAAAGTCAGTGGTGTGATATGTGATCTTTTCTAGTTTCTAGGTCATTAGAGAAGCATCTATTTCTTTGTTCAAACTTTGGGTTTCTAGTAAAGTCTTGTAGTCTTGTAGCCTTGTAGTCTCTTGAAAATAGAAAAATAATCAGTACATGAAGTGGATAAGGGCCGCTGCAGATGGTGTGATTACAGTGGTCTTTTGTTCATTGCATCCCATGGCCAAATTCTGCACTCATGTTCTCACGAGCTAAAGGTCAGATTATACAATAAATATCATCTGCCAATATATTTATGATGCAAGAGAATGATAGTTTGCTCATGCCTTCTGTGTTAGGCTGGTAAAATGGGGTCACACACCACAGTTTTGTTTATTGAACACCTCCAGAAATCTTTGTCGGGGTCCAAAACAGGGGTCACAAATCACGCGTAATCCATACAGACCAGAACCAGAAGACGAGCAAAGGTCAGAACCTGCTAAACTAGAGCAGTGTTTTCAGGATCAGGTTTGAGTGGGGAACATGAAACTAGAGAAGAAGAAGGTAGAAAAAACACAGACTAGGAAAAAAAAACCATAGCACACAAATGCATTGGAGAATATTTGCAAGCCCGGGGAGAGGGAGGGTAACAAAGCAGCATTTTTTAGTTTCCAGAGAAAACTTAAGCCCAAAGTCAAGTACTATATCTAATAGGAAAAGATGTAAGGGTCATTCCTCTTGATCTTCAACTCCAGACTTAGACTTTGGCTAAAAGTGAAATCATGCTTTGTGAAATACTCGTTTGACAAATTAAACTGAGGGAAGTTAATTGGTGACGAATGAGGGTTTGGAGGCTCTTTTTGCTGTGGAAGGCCCATTCTTCAAATGAACTTGATTTCAGTTGATACATTTTGTGACTTGTTGTGCTAAGTCACTATATTTGAGCTCAAGACTGGGTCAGGGTGATCTTTTGTTTTTCCAGTATGTGACCAACTGTTGCTAGTTGATTGCAGAATGAATATCAGTAGTGTACAAGCAGGAGTTCATTCATCAGTTTTACTGTTTTTATATGAGAGAAAACTAATTTCACTGCAAATTCTGTAAAGCTGCATTGAAAAACAGCCTTGTTTCAATGATCACTGTTTATAAGGGCTCTTTGACTGACGTGTCAAATCAACTTAGTCTCTTAGTCAAGTCAAGTTTATTTCCACAGCCGATTATCCCACACACTGAAGGTCATTCAGTGTACTTTACTGGAATTTAATAAAATATTAGGCAGAAAAAAGAATACATAGAAAATCAATAAAATAATATTAAAAGTTAACAGCACAGTTGAGAAAAGCAAGCGCTTAATAGTAGCATTTGAGTTGATAAGCAATTGTTTGTTTCCCTTCAAACAGCTGTGGATTGCCAGATATTGTGTAAGTAGTTTGTGAGAGGTGAAATTCTGAGAGCTGTGGTGATTGTAATGTGTGCTTTACATGAGTGGACTCCTGCTCTTAACAAAATACACCCTTTTTTCACTTTTCACTAGATTGCAGCATCTATTATCAGACTGTATTCTTTTAAAGTACTGTTAACTGCACTGTATGCCCTCTTTCTCCAGGGAGGGTTGCGGGATGGGGCCAAGAAGTACTGACGCTTACCTGTGTTTCCAGGGGAGATATGCGCATCTCGGGTTGACAGCCGTGGTCCAGGTGGGGTTAATATGTTTTATGCGCATCTTGGCCGCATCTCGGGCCGACGAATTTATAACTAGCGCAAAATTCCTAAAATTCCACCCGGACGCTGGACACAGGTCTCAAAAAGTGGACATGTCTGGGAAAAAGAGGACGTCTGGTCACCCTAGCTTAGTAAAAGATGAACGGTCATGCAGCCCCATGGTGCTTAAACAGGCCTGGCTATTATCCCCCTCTGGCTCAGGAGAGCACCAAGTGAGGGGCAACGCACATGGACACTGACCCCAGAGAGTTGGTAAGAGTGGCCGTTATCTCAGCATCGCCGAAGGCCGGGCGACGCCTGTTGCCCGTGCGGCGCGAGACAGGCTCAGCGTGCTTTTGTCTCGTGCTGCTTTGAAGTGCGGATGGGCCCGGTGGGGTGCTACAGCCTCCGGAGCACAGACATGCTCCACACACGGTGGGAAGGGGGTAGGGGGTGCTTTACCCACATAGGAGCAGAAAAAATAAAGCAAATCCAATGATAATGTACATCTGTTCCACCGTATTTAGAAGCTTTGAACATTTTTTTTGTGGGCCGGATAAATGGAGCCCCTTTTTCTTACAGTATCTGGCAACTTCAAAGCAGATTGGCAGGATAATGCAAATCATCGGGAATATGCTGCTTTTTCTGCGGGCTCGAGAGCACGGAGAGAAGAAAAGGGGGAGAAAGACAGGAATTAAAGCTAATTGGTGTGGCAGCCTTTTATGTGCAGGAAGAAGGGTAAAAATAAAACACCGCGATAATTGTCAAGTTCATTGAATTAGGAAAGCAGCTGACGGAGTGGCTCAGATCACACTGATCACACTCTCACTTCTTCTCCCTCTCTCTGCCTTCCCATTCCTTCCTTTTTTCATTTCTTTCTCTTTTCCTCTCCCGTTCCCATTCTTGTCCTGTTTATCTCTCCTTCTCTTTATTTTTCACTCACTCTTTCTCTCTCTCTCTCTCTCTTACACATTTCCCACCTTTTCTCACCCTCCTTCTTCTTCTTCTATCTCTCTCACTCTGACCTTAGTATCTCACTTAATTTCTTTCTTTCTTTTTGTTTCTTTCTCTATATTTTTCTTCATTTTCTTTTTCTTTCTCTCTCTTTTGCACATTCCCCACCTTTTCTCTCCCTCCTTCTTTTTCTCTTTTTTCTCATTGCCCCATTTCCTTTTCTTTCCCTTTTACTTTCTTTCTTTTCTTAACTTTCTTTCTCACCCTGCCTCTTTCTCTCTCTTTCTTATTCTCTCTTTCCTCTCTCACTATCTCTCACTTTCTTTTTTTCTCTCTCTCTCTTTCTTGCTCACTCTCTCTCTCAATCAAGAGATTCTAGTTATCTGGATGGAGCATTGCAATTTCACATTAGCTGGGTGTCTGCTGTGGCGTCTGAGTGTGTGTGTGTGTGTGTGTGTGTGTGTTTTAGGTGGGGTTTGAGTGTGTGTGATCTTATCCTGCTTCGCTGACAGTACCTGTAATGACACAGAGGATGTAGATGTCACCCGGATCCTATCACCATCTTTTACGCACCAATTACAGGAACCAGTGAGACATAAATACATCACTGTTCAAAGGGCCTTCAGAGATGTTTAATAAACTCCAGCGTTTCTGAAGCGAGCTCTGCAGGCTGCCCCAGGCTCGACAGCTGGTTTTAGAAAAGTGCTGAAAGGAGCAGAGAGTAAATGCGTTTGCAAGAGCTAGGCAAGATTGTTACATTTAATCTCATTTAATGATTGTACAGACGGCACTTTCAAGTATTAAAAAAGTCAGCGTCGCTGGTAGTTGGCTTCAAAACGTAATCAGTGTGGGCATGTTACAATTGCTGTGAGTGCACTGATCAAACATGATAGGAACTTATGCAAGTTAAAGCAGTCATATGAAACTTGCCTGTTTAAAGACTTTCTGCAAGCAAAAGGTCTGTGGTTTAATCTTGACTCTGTTAAAACTGGATAGAATTTATGTAAAGATCACACGCTTTATTGACGTCTAACACGTTTTGCGGTTGAACGCATGTGTTAATTGTCTTGTAAAGCGTTTTTGTCCACAGGCTTTTAAAGATGAATGTTGAGGAATTTCCATGTAACTTCTTTTTGTAAGATTTGCCTTCTCATACCTCATTTCTTAGTAGAGAGAGAGAGAGAGAGAGAGAGTCTGTGCTCCAGGGTGAACACAGTCAACAGTCTTCAGTAATTGTAGCTTTAAAATGGTAAATGATTTCTAATTATAGCATTAAAAAGCTTTTAATTCTCACATCAAAAGTAGAGTAGTGGAAGGTTGTCAGGCGTTTGCGATTTTTATCCAGTCAAGTTCTATTTTTACTTTTTTCGGAACAGTAAGACAAATATATAAATGTATCCAAATACAAATAGTACTGATAAGACTACACAGCGTATAAAGTATATATATATATATTGCGATATATATATATATATATATATATTTAATTGTGATTAATCTCATGTTTGCCATAGTTAACTCGCGATTAATCGCACCTTTAAGTCTGTACTAAATATAGTTTTTAATACTTTTATCAACATAGGAGTAGACAAATATGTTTGCTTTATGCAGAATTATGTTTATTAATGACAATCAATACTGTCAAAAACATTTTTTTTTTAAATAATCTTATACATATACATATATACAGGGCTCCAGACAAAGTAAAAACCTTAGGAGCCATTGGCTCATAAACACAAAATATTTGGGCGCCAAATAATTTTTTTAGGAGCCATAATCTCTGTCAAATGTGATATAAATAAAAAAATACATTGTCATGGCACATTTTGTCTCCAGTCTTACCCCATATAAAGAGCGTTAAAATGAAACAAGAAATCACAACATGGACTAAACTGTTGCCAAAGTAAAACACTATATCTCGTATAGTTAATGTTTATTTTTCCTATATTTTAGCATGCGCTATGCAAAAGGTTGCCAGGTCGTGCAAATTGTTTCAAAACGAAGCTGAATCTGTCAACACTGCTCTCGATAGAGATGTGTCGGTCGCTAACGAGTCGGTTCTTTGACTAAATGTTTGAAAACAAAGAGCCATTTGGGCATAGACACAGAATATTAGTAGACTGACCACAGACTTAGAATATTACTCGACTGACCACACAAGATGAATGCTCCAAACCAAATCCCGAGGCATTACGTTTTATAGGTAAGGCTGAAGAATTGCTTTGAATATATTTGGCCATTTTAAAATCCTGTTTTATAAACCTCAACCTTAGCTAAGCCAGGCTCAAAGCTGTGCATTCCTGTGTCCGAGTCAGCCTCCAAACAATATTTTGACTAAACATAGGCACTAACCATTAATGAAAAAAAACTGGTCGGCAAATAAAAAATCTAGTCGCATTGGCGACCATTTTAGCGCCCACAGTACCTTTGCTGTAAGAGCTTAATTTCTGGACACGGTATCGGAGATGGTCCCTTGTTTGAAGGTGGACGAGAGGGAGGTGCTGCAGGTGGCAGTGGGTCGCACGCTGGTGTTGTG
>JBBPCY010000039.1:16178174-16200650 GCA_037974405.1 Brachyalestes nurse
AGTTGTTTATTCTTGTTTATAACTTCAGTTTGCTCTTTATTTCTCCCACAGTGGTGAAATTGCACCATTTGTTATTGTGTTTGTTTCGCTCAATTAGAAAAGGGAGCTGTATTTCAATAAAGTTTGAATCTGAACCTGTGTAGTTTGAATGGAGGTGGGGGGCTCATTAATGTTCCTGTCTAGAAGGGGGGCCCTGCAGAGAAAGTTTGGGAACCACTGCTATATATTAAGAACATGAATCACAAATCATAATCTATTACTGTGTTGTGGCGTATTTATGAGTGAAACATGATATTGGAGAAACAGTCTGAGCTTGCAGAATGATTGATTTTGTTCCATGATGGGTGAGAGTGGAATAAGGGAGAGCTGAAACATTTTTTTTCAGGGGTGTCCAACTCTTGTCCTGGTTAGTGTCCTTTACTTCATTGGTCAAACCCACCTGGTTCAACCGACCTGTGGTCCTCCGGGACAGGAGTAGCACACCCCTGCATTTCAGGTTGATATGTTGATCCAGTATTTAAGCAAATCATTTTTTTCTCTTTTAAATGGCCTGGTATGATGAACTGTTCTTATTACGATCAGAAGCTGGGACCTTAAAAAAAATATCAATTTGATTTCAACTTTTTGTAGACCTAATTCCTGAACGATGAAAGGCCAGTAAATCTTGTTTTTATAGCTTCCACAGCTGGCTAGCCATTTGTACACATTTTCCGTGGGAAAGAAGTGACTAGCAGAGATACAAGCATTAACCCAAGGGATGAGTTTAGTGTTAGAGTTAATAGCAAGATAAACATCTTCAAGGCTTCTACAGTAATGATAATGATGATTTTGAATATAATAAAGGAGAGATGGAGGGAGGGAGAGATGGTTCGAGTTCTGAGCATGAGCAGAAAGAGGGCGTGTTACAGGACAATAGTGCATTTGTGTCGTGCACTGGGGGCTGGTAAAGTGAGTTCAGGACACGCTGTATCCAGCCTGCTCCCCTGTGAGTCTGAGTAGAAGCTCCACTGGAATCCCAGGCTCTGGCACATCATGTCCCATCAGTCTCACGACAGGACTTTTGCTTTGTTTGGGCCTAACACAGCCCGTACATGGTGGCAGTGGTTACTGTGTTTTCACTCAGCTGGTCCAGGATGTGATGCTGGCCTATGTTGGATATACAGTGAGGACAACTGAGGGTCCTGTGCTTTGTCAACATCCTGTAGACACCCTGAAAGTAGTCATTTCATGCTTACTAGTATGTTTTTATAGACTTCACATGGCAGAATAAAAAAATAATGTCTAAGCTTTCAGCACTTAACAGTATTCCCCATTATACTAATTTTAATATTATATATTTAATATTATTTATATAATTTTTTTTTTTTTTTACATTTTTAAGTTATGCCTGGCTTACTGTGCATTTATATGGGCACCTTTTCTGTTGCTGACAGGCCATAAGCCGCTATATGACATAATATGTGTAATATAATTGCTTTCTAGTTGTGCTGGATTTGCTTTGTATTTATATTGTTTGCCACAGTTCAGTGTTTTCCAAATATGTTTCCAAAGTGGATGGGCTCTGCTCATCATATGTCACCTTTCACAAATAAGTTCACAGCCATGCTAGTGTGCCAGTGTGGTGGTGGTCGAGTGGGTAGGATACTTGTCCCTGGACCAGGAGATCATGGGTTCGAATCCTACCTTCAACATACCACCACTGTGTCCCTGAGCAAAACCCTTAACCCCAAGTTTCTCCAGTCCCCTGCAGTTAGGGAATGGAGGTCACTTTGGATAAAAGCATCTGCTAAATGCCATAAATGTATTTAGTGAGTTATTTGGCTGTTTTTCAAAATTAAGAAAAATATGTATGAAAGGAAGATTCAGAGTTTTAAAACCAGTATCCAACCTCGAGTGAGTTCATGTCTTTGTTAGTGTCCACAGGGTGGCCCTTACGTGAGCCGCTAGTGCAAGAAAAGAAAGTCTGAAAGCTCAAACATAAGTAAAGTATGGAGCAAACAACTAACTAACAGTGAATGGTGAATTCACAGTTTTAACTGTGTGATAGAAATCAACACATTTATTAATATCAAACATAGTTTAGACCTGCCCTTTCATAATTTAAAAGGAGTGTTTCAGTCCAGATTACTTTTTGAGAGAGGAGCAATACTGTTTAATTCTTTGGATAAAGAGAAGTTGAAATATATATAGAGAGAGAGAACATGACCTAGGAGTTTTATTTGTTTCTACCGACTCTACTTCTCTCTTTCAGGAGGAAGGTCGTGGCCAGGGTTTCACTGAGGGTTCATATCAAGGCCAGCAGTTATTTCGGTGTGAGGATGAGTGCGGAGTGTTTGTCGCACTCGACAAACTGGAGCTCTGGGAGGACGAGGACCTAGTGGTGGATCACGTGACCCTAGTGGATAACGATCCAGAGGTGGAGGGAGATTACCCCCCTTTGGAAATCAACTCTCGTGTGCTGGTGCAGACCCGAGAGGGCCCTGAACGTGGAACTGTCATCTTCTGTGACCTGCTACCTGGCAACGAGACACTGGGCTATTATGTTGGTGTTGATATGGTATTTATTTTTATTAGTTTCAGTAATATTTTAACTTAACACATGTATTAGCCTAGGTTGAAAGCAGCTTTCCTGCATGATAAATGAAAAATTAGGTGCCAATTAGGGATGTTTGCTTCTAAAGCTGATGTAAAGTAACATATTGGCTTTTTAATCACTTTTAAAGAGCTCTTCTCATGGAAAAAATGACCTTGCATGCAAAAAAAGTTTTGTTTATTATGTAAACACACTTTCGAGACCCACTGTTCATTTGCCCAGACAACACAGTTCATATAAGGATGCTAAGCGTCTATGGAATTTAGTTTTTTGTGATGTAACAAAAACCAACACATATTCAAGTATTGGCTTTTAGCAGTACAACCCTGTCTGTTATACAGAAGTTGTACAGAGTGTTTCAGCCTGGACTTCTTTTTTCAATCGACCACAAAACAGGGCAATTAGAGCAGAAGCTGTTTACCTACAGTAGTTTTAAAGGCACAATAACAAAAACAACCTGTTTTGTTCTAAGGGAATAAAAAGAGGTTGGAAATGGCCATATCAAAAGAGTGTTTTTGGCACAGACACCCACACAAATTTTATAAGTGGACCTGTGGGGAAAAAAAAAAATCAAGGAAAATGTAGGATGTGGGCCCCTCTAATTAAACTAACTCATGTGACCAGTGAGAGGGAGCGTTTGTGAGATGTTTTACTTTAGTCTGTGCATTTGCCATCGCCGTCGGCTAGCGGCCCACTTGCTGACGGCCCAAAACAAAAGAGCAGTCACGCTTTGGAGAGGGCGGATGGAGGGATGAAAGGATGGAGGGATGAGGAAGGAGAGAAAGAAAGAGGGAGAGAGTATGACCAGCATCGTGGCCGGCTGCCAAACACTCGGACAAGACACCACTATCACACACGCTTCACCAGACCTAGCCCTTCAGCTTCACACACTCACAGATCCACACACAGCCTCTAGAGCAGCAGAGATACTGCCCTTGTCTTGAGCGGGAGTTATGGATTGGTCCCTGCGCTAGAAGATTGGATAATTCAATCAGCGTTTCTTGGATAGTTGACAGTTCATAGTACGGATGAGCAGAGAAGCTTCTAGACTCTAGAAGTGTTGAGTGTAGCTGGAGTAGATTCTTCAGTTTAGTCAATGTGGGAGCTTGTTGTAGTACAGCACTCAATTATTCATATACATATATATATATAGAAAGTATTATAAGGATGAGATAAGAGGCCTTGAGAGAACTGAGCATTAAAACAAATGGAGTTTGGGCTACTCTGGACTGAGAATTAGAGTAGATGCGCTTTTAGAGAAGCCAGAGTGCCCGTCGCTCTGTTTTTGTAACAGTGTAGGTGAGGGAGATCAGTGAAGTAGAGTGCAGTGTATTGAAACAAGGCAGCTGTGAGGGTGGTGTGAGTTTGTGTGTTTGTCTAAATAATGGTGGTGGAGCGGTAAGTGTAGGGTGTGTGAGATGAGCTAGGCCAGCGTCAGTAATAGGGTGCTGTACGTCTCGCCCTCAGGACAATCCTATCGGAGACTGGGACGGTGTGATCGACGGGAAGCTGCTGTGTAATTTCGCCAGCCTCGAGCACACCCGTCTCGTGCCCATCTGTGACGTCATGCCAGGTGAGTGTTTGCTGTTTTACCTGCTTGTTTGGCTGGAACTGGTCGTTTTGAAATTGTGGAGTTGAGGCGGTGTGTGTGGGGTTGGGAATTGGTGCGGTATGAGCTTGAGTCAGGCTGTGAATTAATAGGCTGCTTTGTGTTCCTGATGGACAACAGCCATTCCAGAGTTGAACAGAGTATGTCTGTGTGCAGTATGTGGTTCTGTTACCATAAAATACTTGTTTTTCTGTGTGTATGTGGTTTGGTGCATTGCTGTGGACATAGAAAATTATGGAGTGTATTTAGTCTTCATTACATTCCCTTTAATTGCTTTTGTACACCTGTGTGATTTTGTTCACGGCTATGCATATAGATCCTACTCAGTTTACCAATACACCAATATATCGTTTGCTTACAGATGCAGTCTGTATTCAAGGAATGGTTTGGTGAAAATCAAATTTAAACTTTGTCACCTACCCAAGACGTAGATGAACAGCCAAGACATATTTGGTGTCCATATTTTGCTTCTTTGGTTTACAAATGGAACTACAAGGCAGGGAATTAAGTCTTCGTTACATTCCTTTTAATTGCTTTTGCACACCTATGTAATTTTATTAATTGGAGTAGTACCTTACTGATATATCAGATTTAGCCTGTATTAAAGGAATGGTTTGGTGAAAAATGTTGGGTTAGTCTCTCACCCACAATGTAGATGAACAGCCAAGACATGTTTGGTGTCCAAATTTTGCTTCTTTAGTGTAGAAATGGAGCTGCAAGGCAGGGAATTTAGTCTTTTCATTGGTTTTGTACACCTGTGTGATTTTGTTCTTTGGAAAAGTCCAGAGCTATGCGTGTAGTTCCCTTTTGGATGTATAGACCAGTTGACTTATAGATTCGGCCTGTATTAAAATTTAAACAATATGTCACTTACCCAATATGTAGAACAGCCAAGACATACTGGGCGTCCAAATGTTGCTTCTTTAGTTTCGAAATGGAACTACAAGTCTTATGTTAACACTAAATTCACCCAAATATCTCCATATAAATATACTTCTAACTTTGACCCATTTAAACTGTAATTAGCTCATCATTTAGGTAGTGCAGACTTGTGGATGTGGTTTACTGCAGTGCAGCTGAACACAGCCGGCAGATGTTTCAGACAGGAGGTTGCCAAAATTCTTCTGACTTTTATGCAGGCATATGGACACCAGAATACAATCATGAGGTTGTTTTTATCTTTAAACCTTTATCTTCAGGTTCGAAATTCAAGATTAACAATTGTTTCATAAAAAAGGAGTAGAAATCAAAAATATAATGAATCCATATGCCTGAATGATGTTTTGAATACACAAAAGGGAATCTAACAAGAAGTTATTGTTATACTGAAATAATTAAAAAATATGAACCAATAATGATATTACTGTTGAATATAATTTTCCTCCACCCTCTGGGACATGGTGTTTTCAAGGCAGGCTAAATCTACTACACTTTGATCAAAGATCATGGGAAAACAAAAAAATCCATTTTTGAAGTGATATGAGTTGTGCTTAACATGTGCAGGGACATGAAATGATGAGGTCAGCATGTCAATTTTGATATCAGGTTGACTTTAAAACTGAGATCTGTGACACAGTTTTCGTCTGTTTCCCTTTGTGGCAATGCTTTGACATGTGGTGTGTCTAGGCATGGCAGGGGCAGAGAGGGTGCATCCATGAGCGTGCCTGAGTGTTGACAAGTTGCATACAGAAGCTCTTTTGTCTGAAAAGCATGTTTTTAAAAGTGGGGTGTGGAAAGCTTCCGCTTTATCCATCCCCTCTGTCTGCAAAGTGATTGGTGTAATGTAAAGTAATGTAAAGAACATATTGCACCAGATTCACTTCAGTCTGAAGGTACTTAATTGTGTTATAAATACTTCACTTTCTCAATGAAGACTTCCTTCACAGTCCTAGGTTTTGTAGGACTTTAGAATGCAGCAGAACAGTGTGCATTTCATATATATCCTCTACATTTTCCTTAAAAGTGGTGCCATATAAAAAGGGCTGATTCATTTAGAAGATTCATTTTGCTCATGTCTAACTAAGACTATGACAAAAACTGAGTAATGTGAAAAAGGGCATATTTCAGTTAAAAATGTACCAAATATGAAGTTGGTATACTTTTATATTATTTAGCATCACTTGTTTAAAGTATTTACCCAATAAGAGAGTGAAAAGCACAATGATTTCATATGAATTGACCCTGGTCTTGCCTGATTTGGGCCCTATAGTTAGTTGTATGTGTGTGTTTTTCTGCATTCCTCAGTTTTTTGGTTGCATGTGTTTGCATTTTATCTGTGTGTGTGTGTGTGTGTGTGTGTGTGTGTGTGGGCGTGTTTGTATGTATGTATTTGTTTAACAGAGTACTCCATGCAGGATCCAAGGCTGTCCAAAACCAGCTTTACTTCAAGAGGGAGTAGTGATAAGCCCGGTGGGCAGGGCAAACCAAAGAGCAAAGGTACCGCAGCTTGCTTCTACCCCAGTCTCTATAGGGTCTGATTAGAGTCCAAATTCCACATGATCTTTGACCTTCTTATCTATAAATGCCTTTGAATTCCTTTTCTTTTGGAAAAGAAGTTGAACTACTATCATCGGGAGATTGCAAGTCGTAGCCAGGAGTCCAAGAGAGCACTGTTGACAGGGTTGGTAGGGTGATCCTCCCTCTCCCCCATCACTCTGTGTGATGCTAACTAATGTAACACGATTATTATGTAATGTTCTCCTCCAAGCACATGTCCAATTGTATTGCATTAGCAGCAGTTAAAAATGCAGTGTAAGCCTTTATCCACCCAGGTATCGCGTGATTAGTAGCTGGTGGCTGGAATTAGGCACCACTAAATTGGGGAGAAAACTCGGAGACGAAACCTAATGCTAATTATTTGTCCATGAAATTATTTGTTTGTTAGTTTTATGTTAAAGTTCTTTTGGCGAACAGTGTCAGATAACAGATCAAGGTTAAGAAAATGTTCCGCAGAATGTACCTAACTTTGGCGGAGACAGGAATGTCATCCAGATATTTCGTTTGCTCTGTGGGGGTGGGTTATTTTGGGCCTTTTTCTTGTCAGGATTTGCTGAAACTTCTGCTTTTTTCTCCTGAGCAAGCATGAGCTGATGTGGATATAATGAGCTACCTGTGCACAGCATGTCTCCAGAGCAGCAGTCTCTCTCTCTCTCTCTCTCTCTCTCTTTCTCTCTTCTCTCTCCCTCTCTCTTTCTGTCTCTTTCTCTCTTCTTTTTGTTTGTTTCTAAATAATTGTAAATAATGTTATATCTTTGTATTCCTGTTCTTTCTGAAGGTGATATAAAGTTGAAATCTCCATTCCCTTTCAGACCTGTATTTATTATCTGTTTACTGGTTTTGACATCTGTACTTTTGAGCAGTAGATTTAAATGCACACTGTAAGACTTGGTAGTAAAATTCCCTCAGTGACATTTAAACAGGGTACAGGGTACAAATTCTTCTAGAATGAAAGTGCAGAGTGAGATTACCAGATAACTCGCCATAAGAGTGTGAGCTGCATTGTGGTTTGCACTCTGATATAAGGTGATGGTGTGCAAAATATCTAATTTACATATTAGGTAATGTGCTTTCACATAAAATGTAGTCAGTCAAGTCATGTTTGGTGGTTTACCTCTTTAGTTTTGCACTGGAGCCATGAAGCTTAAGCAGCAATAAAGGATGCTTACAACCACTAATTAGCATTCTGCAAACTGCACGCTCACGCACTTAGAATCATCAGACTCTTGCCTCAAACCATGTCTAGCTGTTAACTAATAGATACTTTAGCTGATGCTTATTTTATCCATGTGATGTGCTTTTTTCCATATTTATAGGAAACAGTATACAGCTTCAGAAAATACATAAGTCTGTTGGGGACAGTGTGGTTTGAGGCAAATGTATGGTGTTCTAGACGATTTATGCAGTAAAGCTAGTTGGCCGGTTGAGAACTTCCATTTCTTGTTAACTACAGTACCTGCAGAACTAAAGAATCAAACAGTATCGGCCGCATATCTTCCAGGAATAAACTGTTAATTAGGATTGAGCTTATACAGGGGTCCTCGAATTACAGCAGTCTCGACATACGAAGTTTCGAGTTCACAACGCTCACTCCCATTCAGCCTTGTACTTACGGACTATGTGGGCGAACTAGTTTGGTTGCGTGCAACGGAAGAGTACGCGGTAACGCACCGTATGAGTGAGGGAGTTTTCTGTGGCTTAGTAGTGTTATGATTTTACAGCTGTGTTAGGATCGGTAAGTGACTGAGGCTAGGGTGTGTTTCAACGTACACCAAATTCGGGTCGGGTCACTGTCGAAAGAACAGATCTGTGGCGTAACTCGAGGACCCCCTATATGTTTATTTTTTTCATCGGAAACACATCCCACACACATTTACCTGTTGTTTTTAATGTGTTATTTAGGGTTAGGTCTGCAGGCTGCCAGCAGGACCAAGTCTGAGTTTTATTATACGTTAAATGGCAGCTCTGTTGATCATCCGGCCCAGTCCAAATCCAAAAGCACATGGTATATAGATGAAGGTAATCCATAACCCAGCAATGTAAAGCGGGAATGCTGACCAGACAAACTGACTGGGGGATCTTATCAGCAAGTATATGTAAAAAGTGCTGTTTGTATTAATATGTTAGGGGTGTAATGATAAACATATTTTCTGCTTCAATATTATTTTAGATTTTTATGGTCCAGATTTGCCTCAGTTTTCCATATGTATTAAAAGTACCATAGAACTCTTGGGCTGCTATGCAATCCTTCATATGAAATAAAGCCCAAAGATTTCATCTCCTAGAGTATGTGTATGGGTGTAGGTATAGCATAAGCCCCACCCTTGTTACTCTGATAGTATGTTCCTTGATGCCTGGTTTTTAATGACTTGCAGTGATCAGTGGTTTTAGTGAAAAACTGCAAATGAGAATTGGACAAAAGAGGCTGAGGAGCATAGACTGGTGATGCAGATTCAAATGTTGCTATTGTTTTACTCTAGTGATCTTGTTATACACTTACTCTATATACTGGTTGGGGGCGTAATAAAATGTAAATTCTTTAAATCAATATATCGCATTATTGTTTCATTGCTAGTAGGCTAAGCTCAACATCGGATCAAGACACTTTTTAGATCTAGAACTGCGTTCACATGCTGTTAGGAATCCAGTCTGAGAAGATGTAATGTGGAATGCTCTTATAAACTGAAACTGGAAATGTTAGCATATTATTACTAATATATGAATGTAAGGCAGCTTTGAATTTTTACTATATCAAAAAAGTCTGAATCACTGATACCACTGCATCGTATTGAACTGAATTACAAATTTGTGAATCGTTACACCCCTAGTATAAATGTGCTGTATGTCCAAAAGTTTGCAGACACCTGTTTATCCAGCATTTCTTCTGAAATCAAAGATATATGTTTACCCCTTTATGCTGCCGTAACTCTGTAACTTTACTCTTATTTACATTAGATATTGGAACATTGCTGTGAGGATTTAATTGGATTCGCCCACAGGGGCATTGAGGTCAGGATGGTTGGGTGTTTTGTTATGAATCATAAACACCACTTTAGCTCATCCCAAAGGTATTGGATAACGGTCCATCACTCCACAGAATGCAGTTCCACAGATTCATTGGCCCAATGCTCAGGACCTTCATACCCTTCTAGCTTTCACTGGGTATTGTGACCTTAGGCCAGAGCTGGGCCATATGACGATATTTACCTTTATTGGGAAAAATTATATGACCTTACGCCTTAAAGTGACACAATATATGTTTCTGTGCATATTGTGATATCAGTACGTAAAGAACACTGACCAGCTGCATGTTTCGTTACAAACAGATCATAATTAGTCCTGTGAGAGTGGACTTTGTACATAGAAACAATTAACACATTTTTGATAGTTTTGATAGTATTTTTTAAATGTGGCACTGCTGAACCTTTTCTGGACATCTATTATCAGGACATCTATTGTGAATATGCCTTGAACTGTTATGATGTATTCTTGCTCACCCCTACCTTACGCTCTGGTATGGTTTGTCCAAAGCATCTCATTGTACAGACAATGTTTTCCTTATACAAGATGAATGCGCAATCAAAATAAAATTAAAAGTCGCTGATGTCACTTAGAAACGGTATCTGGATACTTTTGGACATATAGTGTGTTTATCCCACCATGTTGCTTGAATATTTAGGTAATTTGAAAGAGTTTATTTATTTGCTGATGGAACTTGCTGCCAAGAGTCCTGTATCTGAAATAAAAAAAAAAAAAACCTGGATGTTTATATCAGTCCATGTGCAGAAGGCTTTTGTATGGATTACTTAATCAGTTTTTCATTCTAGTTGCCATCAGACAAATTTAGATATTTAGATATTTATTTTATTAATTGTACGTGTATTATAGACAACTCTGGACATTTTCCTGCTCAAACGAGTAAAAATACCTTGGCCGAAGTGCTGCTTCATGTTTATTGGCTATCAATTAAGAGATTGTAATTCAGTGTCTAGGACTAACAATTCTATTCTCTGATCTGTTTTCTTGTGAAAGCCTTTTGCATGTGATTGATTCCACCTTCAGTCCTTTGTATATGTGTGTACGCGTGTGTGTGCATGAATATCAAGCCTCTCAGTGGTCTCATCTTTGTGTCATAGTGGGTTTGTGCATCACTATGACATCAATAAGTGCTTCTCATTCGCTTTACAATGCATCCTTCACACGGATGTAGAATGTGAAATGTGTGCTGTTGGGTTGGTGGAGGGTTTCATCTGGTTTCAGAAAGAAAAGGTAATGGTGTTGTGGTGTGTTGCATGTTAAATGGGTCGCTGCATTGCTGGTCACATGTGGTGATGTACGTGGGTTCACATGCCTCATCCTTCCTGCCAGTTTTTCCATCACCTTTCATCCTTCCTTCTAGCAGAGTAGTACTACTCTGAAAGTCTTAAAGGAATAGTTTGTAGAAAACTCTACAACGGATGTAGTTGATCAAACCACGTTTAGCCTCTGAGGTTTGTTTTCTTACAAGATTAATGTAGCTTGACTGCTTGATTAAATTGTCAAATAATGGACAGAAGTACAGATAAAATTCACTCATCAGCCAGCTACAGTTACTTATTTTAGATATGCTACTTACTTTTGACTCTTTTTATAAATAAACATATAGGTTGATTACATTTGGGGTAATGGAATATTTTCCCAAGCTATTCCTTTGTTGTAGTTCACTTATCAATTGTATCGATGTGGAGAAGTACTTTAAGTATTGGAATAAACAGTCTCTTTATTCAAATTCTCACAATTGGGAGTTTTTCAGACGTTTTTGGACGAAATTGGTCGATTTATGAATTTAAGCTATCCCAAATTACAACTCCCGATTTTGAATTGTGCTGTTCCACATGAATGCACTGCATTGAACATATTTTTGTGTATATGCTGGTATTTGGGATGACCCCATTTGCGCTCTCTCCCTACAGTTGGCGAAGACCCAGCCAAGTCCCTGACAGAAACGCCCCCCGACTTCAACCAGGCCTCGCCCCCCCCCAGAGCTCCGTCCACTGCCACCTCTCTGTCAAGTGATAACAAGTTTCACTCGCTGCCCTTTAGTCTGAATCGAAAGAGTGGGCCCAATGGGAGCATGAGCCACGGCCCGCTCTCCCTCTCCGTCCAGTCGGTGATGGGAGAGCAACAGGAGCCCCTGCCCCCTGTCACCGCCCCCTCCCCAAGACCAGCATCTCCCCCCAAAGGTCAGCCGGGCTTAGAGGTGGGGTCCCTGGTAGAGGTGAAGGAGAATCCGCCTCTGTGTGGGGTGATACGTTGGGTTGGCCTTCCGCCCGGACTACTGGAGCCTCTTGCAGGGCTGGAGCTGGTGATTATTTTTTTCTACTTCATATTATTAGAAACCGTTTTCTTTATGAAATGAGTTTCATTACTTTTAACAAAATTATGTATACAGCTCTGGAAAAAAAAGAGACCACTGCAGGGATTTTCCAGTTTCTCAGGTTTTATTTTTTATAGGTGCAAGTATTGAACTGAACATCTTTGCCTTAGTTTTTAAGAACTGCTGGCAATTTTAAAGCATAATATTAAAGGAAATGACATCAAAATAAGAGAAATGATGCAGTGTTTACATAACCCGAATAATTAAAAGAAAACAAATCTCTTGTTCACTTTTAAACAAAATGGCAATAATTACTTTTGCCGTACTTTTAGTATTTACCATCCAACTGGTCTCACTGTGAGAGGAGAGTGTTGATTACAGCAGTGTTTTTATACTTTTCCTCATTAAATAAGATGTGATTCAGGTGATCAGTAATCAGTCCCTCATAAAACAGAATAAGGGGCTTGTGTAGGAATTTAACAGACACTGGTATGGAATGTTTGTTATACTCACAGAGATGCTGATTTTAAAGATAAATGGCAGTTTCTCTCTTATTTTTTTTCAAGAGCTATAAATAGCCACCCAATCACATTAAAGCAGTAAAGACTCACATTGTAGTGATAAGGAGTGTTGTTACTGTTGTCCGTCCCTGATTGCTGGTAAGCAAATGTGTCATTGAAACCTTCCAAAGTATCCAGTTTTCTGAAAGCAGTGGCTTGGATGCTCTTTCCAGCTTCTGAACTCAACAGTTGATTCCATTCATTTCAATCTGAAATACATTTTCAGTAAGGCACATTAAATGACCAGAAAATCAGAAAGATAAATGCAGAAATCAGAACTATCATCATTTGTATCTTTTTAACGGTACGGGTTGTGCATTGCTATGATGGAGGCTAGATTGTCCTGTCTTGTGTGTTTGTAGGAAGAAGAGTGTGTAGGATGCACTGATGGCACATTTAAAGGCACACGCTACTTTACTTGCCCTCCAAAGAAAGCTCTGTTTGTTAAACTGAAATGCTGTCGACCTGATTCTCGCTTCCCTTCACAACACCACTCACCTAATCCAATTGAACGCTGCAATTCTATAGGTAAGACACGTCCACCTCACAATATTATATCTCTTGACTTACATTTGTCTTCCTAATTTGAAAACATCAGATTCTGTTTCCACTGTGTGAACATTTCATGATGAATGGACCAAGAGAATGTTTTAAAATGTAATACAGTAATCCCTCGCTTTTCGTGGGGGTTATGTTCCAAGAGCATCCGCATATACTGGAAAAAACGCAGTTGTGTTTTGGTAAAAAAAAAAAAAAAAAAAGCCTAAAAATGCCTATTTTTATAGTGTAAACCCCAAATATGCCCCCAAACATGCTCCCAGAATACTTTAATTTAATTTTAAACTGTTTAATGCATTACCCTTAAAGAAAATCTCTTTTCAAGGCAAGGTTGCATGACCAAAGTATTGGGGCGCCCGGTTTTCAGAGAATAAAACCTGATCTACTCGGGCTAAAAATACAAATGAGGGCTTGTTGGAAATGTCTCCTGGAGATCTACCAAACTGTGGAGTTTGAAGTGTCTGAGTGCTTTCCCCGCCGAGGTATTGGGACATCGCGGCGAGGTGAATGAGTCCCCTTGTGTGAAAACATCCAGAAAAAAGCAAAAAAAGGCAGAGGATGTTTGCGTTATTGTGGGGATTTCCGCATAAAGGTTCAGTTCTTTAAAAAAATCAGCGTGTGACTGAATCCGCAACTCCCGATCCGTGTAAAACTGGGGGATTACTGTAATTGTAAAAAGATTTCTATAAAACCTCTTTATATTAACTGACAGTAAAATGTGCCAATGATTTTGTCTCATGCTGTAAAGTTACTGTTTGCAGAAGACAGCTTGTTTAGTTTTGCACTGGAGCTACTAAACATGTCTAGACCACTTAACCACATATGGGGCAGTACCACATTTGCTGATCTGTTGCTTTTAATTAGGAATGCAAACAATAGATATGTTTCCATTTAAATGTCTTAAAATTTGCTGACGTAGCTGAAAGAAAATAATTTTTCCATTTTTTTGCAGATGAATGATGATAGTTGAAATCATCAGATACGCACATTTTCTGGAAAAAATAACATTTATGTGTGAATGCAGTGTCACATGACTGATTTCTCACTACAAACAGCGTAGCAGAGAAAATTGGATTGACAAGATAACAAAAGTGTTTTAAAAAGAATGCTGCCTTTTTTAGTACTTGCAGCAGCCTTTCTAAATTAAAGGTGTTTAAATAGTTCAGTATGGCCATGAAATATTATCTCTATTGCAGTAGTTCAGACAGATTTTCTTTTATTGATAACTCAAAACTTTTATGACCGGAAGTGACAAGAAATATTTGTTAATATATATCTATCATGCATTATTTATTAGCATGTGTCTTGTTTAATATTTATCTAAATTATCAATATTATATCATGCATTTAGTTGAAAAGGTTGCTGGTCTGCAAAATCAAGTGAAGCAGGGGGCTTCCACCAACGAGGGGCGCCCGGAAGCAGTGTGTGAGGACCGTACCTTGCTCATGGGAACCTCAGTGGTGACACTAGCTGTGCTGGGATTCAAACCCACAACCTTCTAATTAGGGGCAACTCCCTGACCACTAGGCCACCAGCTGCCCAAAAGCTTGGCCTGCCCCACGTGAGGATTGAACTCACGACCTTCAGACTGACGTGCTACCTACTGCCCTAACGAGGCTTTTTTTGTTGTGTGTGTTGTAGCGTTTGGGGGTTACCTGAGTGAGGTGGTGAATGAAAACACTCCTCCTCGGACAGAAAATGATGGGCTGGAGGTGATGGTGGGTAAGAAGAAAGGCATTCAAGGTCACTACAACTCCTGCTACCTGGACTCAACACTGTTCTGGTAAACACATACAAACACAAACAGTGGAATACGCTTAAACTAGTAGCCTAAGAAGGTGGCAGGTCTGTAAGGGATCTAATTTCATTAGAAAGTTTAATGCATTTTCTCTGTAACAGGAATTGCCTCTAGGCACTTATATGTTGCTCTTTTTGACTTGTGTTTCTACCTTTTTTCTCCTTTTCTCTTTCTCAGTCTGTTCTCGTTTAGCTCTGTGTTGGATACAGTATTACTGAGGCCAAAGTCTAAGACAGATGTAGAATACTACTTAGAAACACAGGAGCTGCTACGCACTGAGATAGTCAACCCACTGCGCATGTGAGTCTCTCTTACACACAGACACACACACACACCGTCTCAATCAATTAAAAAAAACAAACATTTACACTGGGCGCGTTAACGCATTACTTAGTTAATGCTTCTGCTGCTCCCTGAAAAAAGGAAAATGTTTTTGCTGGTACCTGTTCAGAAAAAAATGAAATGAAAATGAAAACAGATTTGTAAATGTTATAGTCAGTTTATGACATGATTAGAAATACACTGAATATTCATAATCAGATGAAAATATATTTTATTTATAAGGTTTACTCATGAGCATTGTATCGATTCATGCTGCCTTGTCGAAAAATGCTACCTTGAAGCTTATTTAGTTTATATAGTCAGTTGATAACATTGATAATGATGAGTAATAGGCAAATAATATAGGTCAACAAAAAATAACCGTAATCATCAGAAACCACAACACACTTTTCTAAACCAGATTTTCATGCTGATTTCAGATCTGCTTGGTTTTTTTCAGTCACATCAACTTTTTGAATTATGAGTAATATTAGATTTGCAATAGGCTTGCATGTGGTTTTTATTAAACCACAGGCACCAATCAAGTAACTGTTTCAATATTTTCAGTGTGAAGTCAGATAGGCTCACACTGTGGCACAGATATAATGATCAGTGTCTGTCAGCAACCACTGTTTAGCTTATGATTATGCTAATTATACCAACTATCATGCAATATATAACTAGTTTCATCACAAAAACTGTAAAAAACATGAAAAACAAAACCCACATAAACTTCTCAGATGATTTTGACCTGTTGAACCGTGTTATTAGCAGTAATGGAATCCTGGAATGGCTGGTTTTGATGAATCAATACATTACTAAAATATTTGTGCATGTGTGTGTATACAGGTTAACACTATAGCTCTAAGCCCTGCTGGCACACTTTTGGCATCAGGCACTAAAGAGGGCACCCTCAGTGTTTGGGACCTTGCTAGCTTCTCCCTCCTACATCAACTAGCCTGCCATTCTGGAAAGATCCACCAGGTGGCCTTTAGTCCAGGTGAGTGTGTTTATTTTTTTTTGTCTATTTGCCCAGCATGACTAGAATTATTTTGACATACTGAAAAATGAATGACTAATTTATGTGCGAATGTTTTTTATTTAGACAGCAGAAACATTCTGAGTGTGGGTGAGGATTCGTGTTTGAAGGTTACAGATGTACAGACAGGCATGCTGCTCTCTACTGTTCCTTCTGAGGATGAGCAGAGGTAGTGTTTCCCTGTTTGTGTATTATAAAAAGACTTGGATTTAGAAAAACAATATAGAACCTGTAAACAACAACCAGGTATATAGTACTTATTACATTTCATAGTACTTATTACATTTCATAACAAATGGCGGACCAGCTGTTGCGTCATTATGCCTTCCTTTGTTACTAGTGTATTAGTATTCCTTCCAAAGATACTTTGGAATATTTTTGCATGCATTTTTTGATGATGGATGCCATCAGTTCCACATTTTTCACAAACCTCAGAAATCTATATTGTAGAAAGTAAATGTGTAGTGTATATAGTAATAAGACTCTCAGAATTGGAAAGTTGCGTAACTTCTTTATGGTTTTATTGTCACAACAGGTGTTTCTGTTGGGACGGTAGCACTGTGTTGTCTGGCGGACAGTCAGGGCACCTGCTTATTTGGGATCTTCTCAGCGGCAAGATCATGCACAGAATACCTGCTCACTCAGGTAAATGTACACAATAATGAACAAATATAGCTTTGCTTAATTATTGTTAAATTCAGGCCTTCCAGTTAACACACAACTCTTCAGCTCCAGACCAGACTCCCAATTTCCAGTTCTGGGTTTTGTAACCTGTGGTGGAAGGCTGTTCAGTCACATTAACAGTTCAACCACCAGGGAATATAAAATCCAGGACCAGAACCTGGATTCTGCTTCTGGAGGTCAGACTGTGTTTAGAAGCATGTTAACAGCCACTGAAGCTTACGTTCATTCACACAAGCTTTATTTGTTTCTTCTGTTTTCAGGTCCTGTCACTTGTATTTGGATGAATGAGCAATGCAGCAGCATAATCACAGGAGGAGAAGATAAACAAATCATGTTCTGGAAACACCAGTATTGACACACACACACACACACACACACACACACACACACACAAACAAACACTCACAACCAAGTTTGCTGGACATGAGTATTCTGTCTGAAGGCTATGACCAAATTGACACATGGACCTGTGATTATATGAGCATAAATATGATGCTGTGCAAAGAACAGTCATTAGATCAGTTGTTCTTATGGCTGGTTCTAGTCCAGCCCTGCGTTTCACATCAGAGTGTTTTCTCTGTTCTAAAGCACAGGAGGGTGATGGCTTGTTATTACCTGATTCTCACCTGAGAGAACCTCTAGGACCAGGGTTAGGAAGGAAAAAAACGTTATCAGGATTCGCATTCATTTTACTGATTTTGTAACTTTTTACACTGAAAATACAGCTTGATTATTTAAACATTTAAAAATGACACTGTAATATGATATGTCATTAACAAATGTAATTATTTTATCTCATTATTTTAATCACTTTTATTTTGCCATTTTTTGTAAACAGGACATTTGAGAAATAGGGAGGTTGCACTGAGAAAGTAATATGTAAGAAAAGTCAAATGTTGTGTGAAGAACACCTTTTTGGTTTCAGAAGGATTTTGCTGCATGCTAATAACCTTTTTGTTTGTTTGGTTGCTTTGTTTGTTTTCTTTTTTTTAAAAACACAGTATCTTTACGGCCATAGAACTCAATAAATATACATGGCGGAGCCTGTGCAATATCAGAATGCAGAAAGTATCAGGTGAAGCATAAAGTTGAGTTGAAGTACTTGAAGTAACTCCTCCAGTATGATTATTGCCTTTCCTTACTGAGTTGTGCTCTATTTTGTAATTGGCTGCCTTTTTTACACTGAGGGAGGGATGGCAGGTTCATACTTCTCCAGTTAGTGCAGCGTGGATATATTTAAATACACGTTTGAACATTAAGCGAAAGTATGCCAGCATTTGGCACCCCTGGTGCTGGGAAGTGTTAAACTGGAACCTGGTGTGCAGTTAAATAGGAAGACAGTATGGCCTAAAAAATGACCAATGAATAGTTTTTAAAAAAATGTCAATGTTGAAAAACATAATGACAGTAGGATGTACACAGATGAGGTGTACAGTTATCTTGCATGTGATCTCTAATATCTGCTCAAAGCCTAATCAAGACTAGCTGAAACAGTGGCATGGGCATGCAGGAATGGCTCTAAATACGCTAAAGTAGATCCTCATAAATGTTCTTATTTTACTGGATTATTCTAATGAAAACTCTAGTGGGCAAAACTAGCCATGCAGTTACAGCAGTTCACATTTGGGTTTAAGCTTCAAATGTAGATCTTTTATATGAAAAAAATATGGCAGTATACTTATGCAAAAGGATGTATCTGTATTTATAATCAGGTTAGCGCAAAATACAAAAGGTTAAACATTTAAATCTCATGACCTTCAGTGCAATTCTTCATTCACTTCAATGCAGTTAGAACGCATCAAGTGCATTACCTATTATGCAGTATATCTGAAACGTATCTTTCTTAATCCCTGTTTGGATTGCATTCGTGGGTTGTATTCGCAACATATTTAGATATTTGCATCACAGATGGTCATGTGATGCAAATAAAAAAAAAAAAATACATATAGAAATTCTAAGTAATGCTTTATACATTCAGCAGCTACCACTGTACTCAGTCTGCTGGATCTGATTGACTTCATTTTCTTTCATATGGAGAGACTGTAATTGGAGATCTACTGTGACACATAGTCTAGTGTATTTGGGGTGATCTGAATAAAACGGCCTTACAGACAATAGGTAATCAGCCTGTAATTTTCTCAGGGAAGGAGAGAGAAAAACACAAACATGGCCGATCAAGACAGATAAAATCGCAGAGTAGCACCTGTAAAAGAACAAATTGCTCCAGGCCTCCACGTTAATCTTACCTTGTCTAAATAGGGTTTTTTTCCAATCAAAAATTAAAATGCAGTCACACCTTGCATGTCAAGAGTTTCATAGTACTAGTGCATTTATTCTTAATCCACATGTTACTGGTATCGTGCTTAACTTGAATTCTGTTGCAGCCTTCTTGTGCAGTTTTGAAAACTGCAAAACCTGTTTGAAGCTTCAAAGTTGTGCCTTAATTATGAAATACTTAAGTGTGGACATGCTTCAAGAAAATTAGGTTTATTTGTTTAATACACTTACATTCATTATGCAAACGTGTACTGATAGGAAAGTATTAAACTGTATTAATAGTTATGCAAACACTGTTATATGTGTACATATACAAATTGCAGCACATTGATTTTCATTTTATATTTATATAGTATTACTACTGTAGAACATATTCGAAATCTGCTCTTCAGTGAAGAGTCTACATAAACATATATACAATGTAGGAAAGTCAATTTTTTGTAGAAGACATAGTTTACATCCAGACACAATATACGTTTGACTTTGTTTTTTTTTTGTAATTTTTTTTTTGTTTTGTGTCTTTCCTTTTTTTTTTTTTTTTGACAAGTCCTGGGAAACAAGAGGAATGTACCGGAGCTTGAGCATCAGTTTAAATTACAGGTTTCATATGTGTCATGCTATCTTTATCCTTTTTTTTGAAGATTAACTTGTTTGATTTTTGTGTTCTGCATTAAGTAAATGTCAGGTTGCTCCAAACATACTGACTTTAATTAACTGGGTGTTGAAATGTGTGTATTGGTCAAAAGCTTCCAGCAGGTGGCGATATTTTATAATAAATGGGAACATCCTTCAACCGCTGGGGAGAGTTACAGATAAATAATTATGTTGTCTGTTATATCAGTTCCGTTGTCCGTATAGGTGCACTTTGTAGTTTACAATTATTAACTTAAGTTCTTCTGTTTCTCATTTTAACCCCCCCTCCCCACACACACACACACAAACCGTTTTTTCTGGTTTGTTTGTTTAACACCTTATACATTGTCCTCTCAATCTAACCTTGCAGATGTCAAGTTACTGAATATATCCCATAAATATTAATATTCATCCATCAGGTCCCTCCATCAAAGCAGGACTGATTATGTGCTTGTAAATTATCTGTTGATGCACAATTTGTGTTAGCTATTATTTAATCGTTCATTTAAGTAATTTCAGTTTGTCACACTAAACGGTTTCCAACATAAAGTGTGATTATAGTTAGAACATGAGAGAGAAACAAAACAGGTTAAAGTATTGTTTCATTTGCAGTAAAACATTGAAGAAGAACACATCTGTGGAAAAAAAAGGAACTGTCCCTTAAATATTTGTATTTGTTGCATTTTAGCAACACTTCCTATACCTGGAGGTCAGTCTTTCACAGCGCTGTGGAGATTTTGTCCCCGTTTGCTTTTCAGAATGACTTTAATTCAACCATATCGGAGGGCTTTCAAGCAGGAAATGCCCATTTCAGGACCAAATTTTTGTGTCCTTTGAGCCATTCAGAGATGGCCTTGCTCTTGTGCATTGGTTTGTCTTGCTGCATAAGTGCGTTTCAGATCACAGACTGATGGATTTTCTGGAAGAGAACAGCATTTGTGATTAAGCCAGTTATGGCAAGTCAACCAGGTTGTCAATCAGAACATCCCCAAACTATCACAACACATTTGACTTTGATTTTCTTTTTGTGAACTGCTGTGTTTATGCAAGATGCCTCGGGACCCCTGGCTTCCAAAATGGTCTACTTTTGATTCATCACAGAGCATTATTCCACAAGGCTTTGGGATCATCAGGCAATCTTTGTTACTTTTGGGTAGCATTGACAGCAACAGCCCTTATAAAGGTCTCAACGTGTCCCTGGCTAGAGTCATGAACTCTGATATTATCTAAGCTGAACAAGGCCTGCAGCTCCTTAGATGTTCTTCTGGGTTCTTTGGTTCAACTTCCTGGAGGAGTTGGCGTTGCGCTCTTGAAAGAATTGCTGGGCTGGCCACTCCTGGGAACGTTCACCGCTGTTCCATGTTTTTTCCATTTGTAGATAGCGGCTCTTACTTTAAGTATCAGAACCGTTCAAATTGTACCTGTTCCTGACTGACATATTCCAATAATGAATGTAATCTCTTCTGGTATTTCTTTTCATTGCGGTACAGTGTTCATTTATAGTTGTGACTAATCAGCATTCACTCCGTGTGGATGTATGTTTGGACCTCGTAGTTTTGTAGTAGCCTGTAACTAGAGGACTGTCAGTCTTCCAAACCTTTCTGAAGTAATAACTTTCCTACTACACAGACGCAATGCAACACCTGTTGAACACATCTACAAGGCATTTGTAAAGCACTGTTCACCCTTTTCACCATAATGCTACAGTTATTCAAGCTGAACTACAAAACGACTGCAATTTGTTCTAAACGCGTGACAAATCGGAACGTCTTCATGTTGTAGGAATGTCAGTTTACTGAACCCACTAACCCAGTTGAATCATAGTGGGAGTCGGCTGAAAAGTAGGGCATCCCATTCACACTGAATTCATTCAGACATCTGACACAATTGTGTTGGGGAGAAAAAATTCTATTTAACATTAAAGGCAGAAGTTATCGTACATCTGTTTAGTTACATGATTACAACCTCTGAAATCTGTGGCTTGTGGTCAGATATTTCAAACACTGGGTTAAGTTATATCTTAGAATTCTAGTATATACTTGCACAACTATCTGCAGTTGGTAAAGTGCTTTATTTTCAAATGTACTGACATTCAAATTCGACTTTGTCTTTATATTGCACAAACTGAAGGTGACTGTGATTGACAGCTAAGTCTGCTTCTGTGATGTTTATGCACTGCATTCTTCCATTCGGGCGAACTCCATAACGTTGAGATAAATCCTAAATAAACTGGGCATGAGAGAAGAAATGTCATGTGACCAGCCTGTACCAACGATAGCCAACAAAATGTGACCGAACAGCCCTCTCACACCTGCTGTGTGATCCTTTTTTTTTATTGGGTGTGGAGACTGCTGGTAGCAGAGACTTTCAAACAAACCAAACTGATGAACACAGACACAAATATACACACACACACACACACACACACATATATACATATATACATATATATATATGTGTGTGTGTGTATATACACACTACCAGTCAAAAGTTTGGACACACCTTCTTATTCAACGATTTCCTTTGTTTTTATTATTGGCTACATTGTAGA
>JBBPCY010000039.1:16213319-16226592 GCA_037974405.1 Brachyalestes nurse
AGGTCTGGATCACAATCTCCATTCCAGTTCATCCCAAAGGTGTTGGATGGGGTTGAGGTCAGGACTCTGTGTGGACCAGTCAAGCCACACTGAACTCCTCCAGCCATGTCTTTATGGAGCTGCTTTGTGCACTGAGACACAGTCATGATGGAATAGAAAAGCTTCTTCCCCAAACTGTGTCCACAAAGTTGGAAGCATCATATTATAGTAATTCTATCCGTGCATATGCAGAAATATCGAATGTCTCTTTGTTAAATTGTTGATTTCAGGCCTAATTCGTAACTTTTCAATGGTAGAATTAGGAATGCATGTTCAGATCGTGCTGCAAAAATATATGCAGCTTGGAGCCCCTGAACAAGGCACTTTGCTGCCATGCACAGAAGCTTGCAAATCTTTTAACCCCTCTCAACACTGAACGGCACTCACCGCACACATAGCCATTATGAAAACAGACTAATAATACAGATACCGAATGCATGGTGTGATAACACAATTTAGCTTGTAGGAAATGAACACCTTATGATAGAAACTCCATCTGCCTAGGTTTAACACCCTCTCCCGTTCCCAAGGGTGGGAGAAAACCGAGCACAATGACCCTCCTTCATCTTAAATGAAGGAAATCACTGTTTTCCTGTAGGCTGAGTGAAACTAGCTCGCTAGGACGAGCTGAGACAGACCAATTTCAAGCCAATCAGCCCTAACGCAATGTACCACTTATGATTGGTTTTAACTCCATCCTGATAGCAGCTTTCTGCTTGGCCTTCAAAGCTCAGGTGATTATCTATTCTATTATCTATTATGTTGGGATGATCAAGACTGATCACATTAACAATGGGCGCTATTTATTTAGCAGGCTAAACTGAGGTTATTCTTTCTGGCCGCTAGAGTTTCTGCCAAGTCTTTCACACCAATATCTCTTAATGTCTGTGATCAGATTCAACTCAATTGACTTGACCTGTTTTGGATGTAAATATAGCCCTCACTTCAAGACTTCTCAAAGTTAAGATCTGCTGGGACGGCTGGATGTTACTAACAAAAAAGTGCATGGTGTTGCACAGATCACATCGTAATTTGCATACTTTGGTAAAAAAAAAAAAGCAAGAGGAATTGAGAAAACAACAAAAACCACTCACATCCACCCACTGCACTATTGTTTATTGGCTAGTTTTTAACAATTATCTTATAATCTTATTGCATTGAGCATGCTAAAGACAAAATGTTCTTCCTTATCTAATATACAAATATTCATATCCTTACATTGTAGCATTGGGTTCAATGGCACCAAAGAGCACTGGGATAATGAAGTAAAAACTGTTGCTCTACATTAAACAGACAGGGGTGGCTCCACACCTCCAAATATACTGGAGAAGAATGTATATTTCTAAAATAATGGTAATAATGATCATAATTATAATATTAATGCTAATAGCGAACACAATTGAGTGACAGCCAAAGGACATGTAGGTCGCTGACTGACCAACTGAAGTTTTAAGCTCTACATGGCAGATATCATGCTATAACATATTCCAAAAACCCTGTTTATCAAGTGTCAGTGGTTTTGGCCCTGAACGCCTCACTGTGTTCCGCACAGAATTTAAAGTTGCGAAGGCCTCCATGATTGGGAAATGTCCCACTTTCCCACCTTAAATGAAGAGTTTAACTGGATTAGTTTTGCCGAGTTCTCTGAGAGTTTCTTAAACCAGTATGTCATACAGCCATGGGAAAAACAAGAGATCACTTTTCCCTTCTTTCTGTTCACTGTTTGTACAGTTTGCAGCAGTTGCTAGGTATCTATTCTTTTCTGAACTACTGCAGTGTGTGTGTAAAAATAAGAAACACCTCCATATGTGTTGTGAGTGCAGTATTGTTTGTTTTGCAGCTTTTCTATGGTCTGTATTCCAGCAGCTTCACTCCTGATTCAGTTTCTGATGGATGAAACAGAGCCACACATGCACACACCCTGCTCTTAACATCACTGTTTTAATTGCTGCAGTTGTAAAATAATGTAAGAGTATTGTGTAGTTTATCATTTGAAGGGTATAATATATTATTTAAATGTATTATTTTAACATTTTCTCCATTTTGAATCAAGTGTGGTGTGCATGTGTTGCCTGATGTGTACATTTTATTTTTCAGCTGGTGGGGTGGGACGTCTCCCAAACAATGAAACCTTTATTTATATGAATGAGCTGTGTGGGAACCAGTGCTTAGATGACCTAGTAATTGTGACTATGGGTTCATTCATTCACGACAAGCACCAAACTGATGAAACGTATTGTCCAACTGTGAGGTCTGTGCAAAGCATCAAGATCAAGTCTGTGATGAGCCCTTAACTGATCAGCCATTATTTAGTGTTATGATCTGTTCACTTAAAACCCAAGCAAACTATTTGCAGGTAAATATATCAAAACATTAATAAAACCTCTATACAGTCTGTCCCAGCCCTCTATAACTATGTTATATAATCTTTAAAATATCTAAAAATCTAAGATGTTGGCTGGGTGTTTTTGTGACAGGAGGTCAACCTCCTTAGGTAGTGGAACTGTGGTTCAGCCTTCTTTATCAGATTTCTCTTTCTGTATTTAGAGACCATGTCAGATCAAGGAACTTAAAGCTTGCCACATGCTCAACTTTAGCACTGTTGATGAAAATGGGGTCACTTCTGCCTTTAAGGGACTTCCTGTATTCCACGATCACGTCTTTGGTCTTTTTAACATTAATGTCAAGGTTTGCTGTAAGAACACCATGTCACCAGAAGGTGGTTCTCCTCTTTATAGGCCGTCTTCTTGTTGTTAGATATCCAGCCTACCACTGTCATGTCAACTGCAAATTTAATGATAATTTTGGATCCACACATGAGCACACAGTCATGGGTACATAGGGATATAAACCAGGGCTCAACACACAACCTTGAGGGGCACCTGTGTTCAGGGTCAAGGTGGAGGAAGTTTGGTTGCCCAGCCTGACAGTCTGAGGTCTTTTGGTTATAAAGTCCTGTACCCAAGGGCAGTGTTGTATTGTGGTGAGGCCATGGTGGAGTAGTGGGGTGGCCAACTTCGAGGGAAAGATGTTATTCAGTATAATTGATGAGTAACGTAGGAGATTTTCTGGTCAAGTCCAGTGAGGGCAAAGTGAAGTGCAATGGAGATGTCATCCATCATCATCCTGTTGGAATTGGGGGTCAAACTAAATTTCTGACATTGTCAGAAAATAAATGCGGTGACGATTTTTGTACCTCTCTTACAGTACGACGTAGCACCCCTGTTTAGTAGACACGACCATAGAAACTCTATGACCAACACTTCTTACCCTTAGCTGAGCACTACACCAGCTCGAAAGACAAGCCAACCCTGATCTCAGTTCAGCAGAAAAAGGCAACATGTACCTTCGCGCTCCTGCGAGTGAGGAGTTGTTAATGATCTCTGGAGCAGATGCTGCAGCTGGCTGTTCCCTCCTGAGGAGCAGGTGTAGCTAAACTACATATGCAGCTAACACACGTAAAATATTTAACATCATTTCTGTCACCTCCGCCAAGTGTTTTTACTACGCATCACCTTGGGGAAGGGAAGGAGGAGGAGGGCCGAGGCTGTCGTAAACACACGCAGAACCCATACAGACACCTTAATGCAAACCAACCTGTGCTCAGAAAAATCCTCTACTTGTACCAGAACACATGTTATTTGGCATATGTATGGTGTTAGAAGCACAGAGGGATGGGGTGTGACTCATGGTGGGACTGGAGTGTAAGCCACCACACCTGTGCATTCTCCCTCATGTTTCCCTCTCTTTCTCTCTCTTTCTTTCTGGTCCCCTCTCCTTCCCTCCATACATCCAGCCACCTCTCGTCTGTCTCCTTTAACGCTGCATTATTTACAGGTGTTTACTGCAACATGGCACAATCTGCTCTCTAGCTAAAGTAAACGTGTGTAACAGATGCATGTTAACTCCGCCGGATGTTGTGAGGTAATCTTTAACTTCTGTGTGCTTGCTGCTGCTTCATTAGGACATAATGCTAGATGTCTCTACTGCCTCTTACAAAGACCTTTATGTGCAGGAAATGGCTTGAAACCCATGAAGCCTATCACTACTAATCTAAAGGCATGGCCATGACAGAGCCACTTGCACTACCAGAAGAAATAGTTATATCTGTTGACATGTCTGCTTAGCAAGAGAAGCTTCACTAGCAATGTACACTTTCCAAAACTTTGTAGTGATCTTCTCATCCAACATTTCTGCTGAAATTAAAGATATTAATAGAGAAAATGACCTCAGCCTTGCTGTAGTAGCTGTATCTCTACTCCTCTGGGGAAGCTGTAGGACATTGCTGTGACGATCTGATTGCCATAAAAACATTAGACCCTGTTTACAAAAGCAATACGTCATGCTTTACAGATACAGAAGGGCACTCTTAAGCATGATGAGAAGCAAAACTTCCTTTCCGTGTGATAAAATCACGGTAATGCTGGGCCTCATGTGGCGTATTATATTATATAATGCACTATATATGTAGAAGGTCAGGGGCTGTAATTTACCTGCCTTTTAAGGCAATTAAAACACAGGTATTTTGAACTGATAGGGCATTCAAAAGATATGTTCCGAGCTTTTTCATATCGCGTCTTTACTGTGAATCACATAGTATTTTATTTTGAAGTTTGGTATTAATTATGAATGGAATTATTAGGCCCAGCCTAAGACTTACCTTTTTAGATAAGCCTTTGAGTAGCTTGCATCTTCTAAGGAATTTTATTCTTTCAGTACTTTATGACATTTGTCTGCAAAAAACACTTTATATAAATAAACTTTACTTACTTACTGATTAATGGAATTTATATTTTAATTGATTATTGATGGAACAGCTAGGATACTTTCCAACTCCCTTTACATGCATCACTAGAGGGGAGGAAGGGTGCCGGCTACCTCGGGAGGATGTGAGAGCAGCAGTGGAGGGGAGGAGATGGTGGTGAGAATAAAGCAGCAGGGAGCTTGGACTAGAAAGAAGTGTGTGGTTGGGAGAGAAGTGACCTGGCCTGAACTCGGGAAAGCTGAACCTCACTGCATTCAATTTCTCACTCAGGCAGTTAATGATGTGCTCCCGAGCTCAGCAAAGCTGCACACTTGGGGCATAGCAACTTACACCTCACAACTTCTTGCACACCTAATGACTCTGCTGCTAGAATACAGTATCTGTCATAGTACTGTATTCATTCAAATATCGACTGCACTAAATGTTGTCTTGCACTGTTGTTTTGTTGCTCTTGTTTTTCTTGCACACACTCTCTTGTGGTCTTTGCACTCTGTGCATTCCTGTCCTTCCTGCATTTATGTAGTTTTGTTGTATTTCTATTTTTGTTCTTGTGGTCCTGGAGGAATGTTGTATCATGAGGCTGAAATGACAATAAACCTACTTGACTTGACATGACTAGCAGAGTCACCAGCATGACTATTGTGCTGTAAGCAAAGGACACCCTGACATTGTTGGATCTGATTTATTGAAAAGTTTGCAGACGTAAATTGGCCACCTATAGAATGACATGCAGTTCTGACTCACTGTCCTAGTAAGCCTTTGTGTAACACCCCACCAAAATGAGGAGAGAGAGAGAGAGAGAGAGAGAGAGAGAGAGAGAGTATGAGTTAAGGAGAAAAGGGAAAGGGGACAGAGAAGAGAAAGAAACGAAACAAAAAGAGCAAGACGTAAAGAGAAACGAACAAGAGAGAGAAATAATATGAGTGTAAGAGAAAGAGGGGAAAGGAGAGTAAAGAAAAGAAATAAAGAGAGCAAGACAGAAAAAGAAATGAAAGAGAAAGAAAGAAACAAAAGAGAGAAAGGAGAGAGAGAGAGAATACAAATAAAAGAGAGGAGGAGAGAAAGAGAGAGAGAAATATCCAGCCATCACTTCGGCCCTGTGATGAGTGCCCCCCTCGCCCTCCCCCAGTTCACAGAGAGATAAATCTCATAAACAGCGCTTGTTCACACACAATAGCGTCAGTTCACTCTTCTGGCAGCTCCTATTGTGTGCAATGGCAGGAGCGTGTGAGATCGTCCTGTGCGTGCGTGTGTCCCGCATCCTGCGCGTGTCCCCCCTCAGCCTCGTCCCCGTTTCAATGAGCTCTGCTGTTTTTCGGCTGTTTTCTGACCCCTGATTAGATTTGCCATTTTACGAGAGCGATTGTTAATGACGGTCTGCCTCATTAACATGAGCGCCGGCTCGCGCGTGCCATCGATTAATGACGTCCCAGACCTCCCTCTCCCCTCCACTTTGCACGAGCGCTGTCATGAACGGTGTATGGATTGTTATTAATGGGCTGTTATTAATAAAGTGCTGCCTCCCCGGTTCAGAGCGAGTGTTATTAATGGAGCAAATTAACGAGGGTGGCATAATCAACTTAGAGCCCGCGCGGGCCCTGATCATCGACAGGCGCATCGTAGAGGGGGGCGTCCTGAGAGATCACCTCGTTAGAGAAAGTTTAACGGTCATCATAGCACGCGGACAGGTCGCCTCTGAATGTCACCTGGACTCGCGATTGATTTGTCTTAAAAGGAATCAATGTCATGTTTGGCAGAGAACAATAAGAGCTAATGGATGAGACTTAAGAGAGAGAGAGAGGGAGAGAGAGAGAGAGAGAGGGAGAGAGAGGAAGAGGAAGAGAAAAGCAAAGAAAGACAGAAAGAGACAGAGACAGGGAAACAGTGAGGGAGTGAAAGAAAAGGGAAGGAGAAAATAAAAGGAAGAGAGAGTGTCAGAGAGAGAGTGTCAGAGAGAGAGGGATAGAGAGAGAGAGAGGGAGAGAAAGACGCTGATTGCTCAGCTCCTCTCATAATTCATCATTGGTAAACAGGGTGGATGTCAAAGGCTTGGTAATTAACACTGACTTAGACCTGCTGGGCAACATGACCTGAAGACCAAGCAAGAGTTTAGAACTGTGAAGGGACTGTAGGGACATCTTCCTACCAATATCCAATAACTACTGGATTGTCCTTAGTAATAATTTTAAACAAAAAAATGAAATAAAAATGACCACACAGCCACATACTGGCTTTTGTGGGCTCCTGGACCGCCAATAAAAGCTTTCAGAGGGCTCAGGGCTCGATGGTGACAAGCCCGGCTCACCATTCTGCACAGCCAAGACCATCAGAAGAAACAAGCCGACTGAAAAACGACAAGACACCCTTGTTCTTCACCCTTGTGACAAGGTCTGGGCAGCAACATGGGCTCTCACCTACCATCACCTACCACTTGCAGCAAGCTGGGGCCTATGGGTCCATTTAAAAAGAATTAATGCATTAATGCCGCGCATACCAGTGACTGTCCTGTTGGAAAACACACTTTTTTGACCCAGCATATCAGGGGCTTGTTAATTAGTAAAAGTTTAATCAGGCAGAGCATAAACACTGCTGACTTGAAAACCGTTTACAGTAGAAATCAATGGGCGGGTACTTCAGCTAAGTATGGAAAAATGAATTGAAATGATTGTCTAAGTTGTTACAGATGTTACAGGTAAAGCAGGTTGAAATGCGTACATTATATGGACGAACATATCAGGACACACCTGTTTTCCAGGGTTTGGGCTAGGCCCTTTACTAGCAATGAAGGGCATTCCCATACTTTTGTCCATATAGTGTATCTAGTATTCCTTTAATGAATGGAATCGCAGAGAAACATGGTGATGAAAGAGCTTTACAACCACACAGGTAAACAGCTGTAAACAGCTATTCATTGCACTTTTCTTTGTGTTGAGAACAGAAGCCAAGTTGTTTTCTGTAGGCCTTTCTTTTTTTTTCCTCGTCTTTTTCTCCTCGTTTCTTCCTCTTGTGTGTCTTTGTTCCAGGAGCCTGGATGCTCGCCAGCAGCGACAAATCCTCTTGATCCGTTACAAAGCTGAGGAACTTGGTCAGTGAGAGAGAGAGAGAGAGAGAGAAGGAGAGAGTAAAAAGGAGAGAAGGAGAGAGAAAGAGGTAAAAAAAGAAGAACTTGAGGGGAGGCTTGCTCTCTCTCTCTCTCTCTATCTCTCTCACACACACACACACACACACACACACACTCTTCCTCTCCTCCTCCACCTGGAGAAAAAGCAGACGTTTCCATCCAGAGGAGTGTGAAATTTCACACTCGTTTTTCGCGACACATCTTTTAATATGCACTGTGCCTTTTTTCCCCCTTCCCTCCCTCCCTCACTCTCCTTTTCCCTCTCCCTCTCCCTCCATCTCTCATTCTCCTTCATTCCCTCACTCTTCCCCCTTTCATGTATGAAATCTTTTCGATCTCCTCGCCCTGAATCCGTCCTGCCAATCATGTGTGAGCGACGGCACGTATAATTTGCCGCCGCCGTTTGTTCCCCTTAAGAGGAAAATTGCTTCGCCTATAACCTCTGGCTAGCGAGACAACAACAACAATAAAAAAGAGAGAGAGGGAGAGAGAACAGCTACAACTGTAATCCTCCGGTCCACTGTCAGCTCGGGACAGGGCTCAGAGGAGAGAGATAGAAAGAAAAAGAGAGAGAGGGGGAGAGAGAGAGATAGAGGGACACTTTAACCAACTCTGCTCTGTAATATACGCACCTGGGCCCGAATGAATCTTGCCTTAAACATAACTGACTGCCATTGTCCTGAGATGACTGCTATGAGAGGTAGTTGTCAGATATGCTCCCAGGTTGCTGCCGGGAGTGTGTGTGGCAGATAGTCGTTTATTATATGTTGTGTGGTCTTCTGTGGGCCCGTGTGTATTGATTTGGCAGGGTCACTTTGATCGGAGCGGCTGACATTCCATTACCTGAGAAAAAAGGGCCTCAAAATAAAGAGGAATATGTTAAGGGACAAGCGGGCGGTAGGGGCGATATGACTGTAATTAAGCGCAGGGGTGGCTGCTGCCTGCCGAAAGAGCAAGAGAAGGGGAGGGGAAAGGAGGAGAAAAGAGAAGGAGGCCGTGGGACGCTATTGTCTGCGGGAGACGACGCTTGTTGGGCTGATATTTTGCTTGACCTTTTCTCTGCTACTCCTCTATTCACCGATCTCTTCGCTATGCTCTCTTCTCGTATCTTCATCTCGTCGCTTCCTCTTCTCTAACAGTACTTACAAAAACAGCAAGGAATCTAAAAGTACAGTGGTACATCTGAACATGTCATTCTAATAGGTGCATGACCACAGCTGGGCACAAATGCCATAACCATGCGCAAAACAAACGGGCAAAAAAATCACAGATCTGAAATCACAACCACTCATTTAAAACCCCAATCACAGATCTGAAATCACAACCACTCATTTAAAACCCCAATCACAGATCTGAAATCACAACAGCAAAACCCAGTTTGCAACAGCGAATCCAAAAATGTAATAGTGAATTTGAAAAAAAAACAGCTGCGAATCCAAACACACAAATCTGGAAACAACAGCAGAACCAAAAACACAACCATGAATCTGACATCACAAAAGCAAATCCAAATTGACAACAACAAATCCCAAAGCACAACTGCAAATCCAAAACACAATGGTGAATCCAAAAACACAACAGCGAATCTGAAATCAGAACCACGAAGCCGGAAACACGACCACTAATTCGAAAACATAATCAAAATCTGAAAACACAACAACAGCAAATCCAGAAACACAGCCGCAAATCTGAAAATGTGGCAGCAGCATCACTGTCGTAAGATGTAATTTATTCATAAATGTATTTAATGAAAATGCCACTTGCTATTTAGTTTATGTAAACATCATTATGGAAGGACCAACAAAAACCAAGCCTTTCAAGTTTTTGCTAGTACATCTTGGATATTTTTACTCAAAGTTTCTCCTGTGGATGACAGTAAACTGATAATGCAAAAAATGCTAGAACAGTACTTTTGAATTTAGTGATGTGATTCTTTATTTGTTGTGCACTTGTATACACATATCAGAGAGAACAGATCCTTGAAAATACCAATTGATGCCCTGTCCTTCAGCTGAAGTGGATGTTGGCTTGATAACTGTGCCAGTAATAACGGACAAGAATGCACATTCTCCTAAAACACTCAAACTTCTCTGCCGAGCATCTTGCAGAACACCTCACAGAGATTTTGGGCTGAAGATGGGAATCTGTTGTGAAGATGTCAATTTCATGCCTAGCTCTTATTTTCAGTGTCCAAAGTCTTTCAGCAGCTCATGTTATTTTCCAGAAAGAGGAAAAACAAGTTTCTTCTGCTGGAGAGATAATAGTGTGAGTGAAACAGGTGAAAGCAGCTGTGATGCTACATCTGATATTTCTGTCAGGGGCGGCGTGTCTAGTAGAGCTAGGAATAATTTTCTCGTGAGGGGCTCATATCTTTGGGGAGTCCTTCTGCTCTGTGTGTGTGTGTGTGTGTGTGTTAGAAGCAGATAGGCAGACGGGGTTTATTAGTGAGGCATTTTGAAGCCTACATCTCTTCAGTCTGTCAGATGCATAAGAGCATCACTTTATCATCGTTTGTCTGACTGGTCTCCCTATGGACTTGCATGTGTGTGTGTTTGTGTAAGGGGCATGGACAGACTAAGAGGTAAACACAGTCAATGGCTCCCTGTACTCTTTTATGCAAGGAGATGTTTTGTTTGTTTGTTTGTATTCATTTAACAACAATGACTAAAACTATATACAGTACACTATAGATGGCCCCAAAACTCTATGTAAAACAAACTTTCTATATACATGCACATATATTACATATAGGTTGCAGCAAAAGTTCCTGGTCAAAGATGCTTTGCTGATGAGTTTAACATGAGTTCATTATAACAAAGCATAACACATTCTGTTTAATTTAGAGCAGTGCAGATTGTAAAAGGATCTGTTTTTTTAAGTTACATTAAAACAATTAAATCATAAAGAAGTGTTTTTGAAATCACTAAAAAATTGTGATACACAAACATGTGTACTGATATTTTTGCCATATAGTCCGTTCAAGTATGTTAATTAAAGTGTTAGTGAATGATGAGTGTATAGGGTAGTGACTCTATACAAAAATAAATAAAAAATACAAATATAGGAGGGAATGATGGCTTATCTCTATTTTGTAAGTCCCTTGCCGTGGCACAAGTCATGTCACTTTAGAAAATGGCAAATACATTCAGGGAGCCGTGGCTATATGTCACAGACCCCTTTCTGAGAACCATGGCTTTAAGGAACCCTCCCCTGAAAGGAATTCACACAAACAAGTTTGTGTCTGTCTGAGGGATATTTCCACCAACTTCCGTATTACTGTCACTAAACACTGCCATGCTGCAGCTTACCTTAACCTCAGGAACCCCAGAGATATCTGAATGCCGTTTTTTCATTTCTTAATGAAAGCAGTCAGATGTTCCCACACCATAATTCTTGAGACCTTTGTCTCTACAAAGACCCAAACGCACAAATGCCTCACCAGTAGGCCATAGTCAGTTAAACCAAACAAAATATTTTGAACCTTCCTCAGAATTAAGTCTAAGAAACTTTTACATACCTCACAATTTGATTAGGTGGCAGAAAGACTCAGAGACTGCATTATAATGGCTAACACCCCAGAGCCAAGATTCTTACCCAGTTAATGAGAAATTTCCATCTTTTTTACACATCTGTATGAGGTGTCTGCATTATCAATAGGCCATTGTACACAATGACAAAGACTCGAACATATATAAAGCAGGTCATACATAAAGCATTGTGCTTAAAGTCTTAATTCAGTCAAACGTTGAAGAAAGACACGCTCAAACAAAAGAACTGCGAAGCTCAGAGGAAGATACATTCGAAAAAAACAAAACTGATGAATATTTGCTATGGAGATGACATGCCATGATGCATTTGCTATGCAAATGAAGTACGAGAAGAGACGAATCGCGACGGTTGCAGCTTGTAAACTTCAAGCATGGATTTGCATATTCATAACACACGTGACCGATAATAAGAGTGTCACCTGGAAACAAACGGCGTTTTGTCGACGTGGGACTCCAACATGGCTGATCGCGGCGCATATTAACTGGTGAGGACTGATATCTTCAATTATTCACACAATACGTGCTTCTTCAGATGTATTGCGCTGGGTTTTGACAGTAAGGAGTGACAGAAGAAAGAACATAATGGAACAAATGGAGCCTGTACTTATTATAAAAGTGGTATTATCAAGTGAAATAACAGCAGAGCCAGAGAACGACGCTATTACTCCAGCATTGTGTTGCCCTAATAAACCAGTGCAGACAGTGAGTTACACGTTTACGGCAAAGTCACTAAAACTTTATTATTCTTTCTAAAAACCCTCCAAAGGGAAGACATGTATTAAAATAATGGGAGGAAAAAGAAAACCCCAGGCAGCAAAGTATTTTCACACTAAAAAGTGAACTGTTCTTAGCATGTGAGGCTGTCTCCATTATGGCTGCTGAGAACATGGCACTTTTTACAAATAGATACATATGTTTGCCTTAAATCAGAGAAGAACCCTCAGGGCCTTCTAGGCTGAATGACCTCTAAGGACTAAAAAATATATGAAACCATGTTGGCATTTAGATTCAGCAAGTACTGCATTAGTACTGCTATTTCTTTGTTAAGTTTTGGTTGGAAACAATAGGGTTCAATTCTTAAAGCACCTTATGAAAAAACATCCCAAATTCAGAATTTTTTCCTTTGTATGTAGGTGGATGTAGCCAAATAAACTCTCCTATTGGTTAAGGCTACAGGCACTGGCTCGGAAGTCCTGACATTTCAGATTAAATAGACTCAACAAACCAATCAATGTTTGATTTTCAATGGATGGGGCTGATTTGTAAGGGAAAACGCAGTGTAGGCCTTCTGGAAGTCTTAGATACTTCACTGACTGGTAATACAAGTGGTAGTGTTTTGTCGGCCCATGAACAGTTGCATTACCCATTACTGAAAGAGTTACTCTAGAAATGCTACATATAATGTAAAATATATGCTTTAGCGTGGGAATTTTTTAACAGTTCTATCTGTAGTTGTGGAAGTCTTTCTGCTAGTGTTCCATCATTCCGTGCTAATATTTGAAGAATTGTATTTGTATTGTATTGTATTTGCTCCCATTGCTTGATTTTCAAGATACAGGACATGCCAGCTTGAGACTGCAGAGCTGCCGAGCCACAGTTTCAGAGTTTCACAACAGGGGAGCCAGTGTTTTCAACGGTTCAAGGATCAGGGGTTACTTTATTGTCACCAGTAGATGTGTACATGTACAAAATGAGATAAGACAGCGTTTCTCCTTGGACCACGGTGCAACATACAGCAACATACAACATTCAACAGAGTGCAGGTTACAACAGACAGACAATAAATAGACAGCAAGTGTG
>JBBPCY010000039.1:16241877-16252301 GCA_037974405.1 Brachyalestes nurse
TTTTGTCAGATGACTTTGGGACCAGTCAGTACCGTCATGTCAGTCCTCAACAGCACACAAAAGTTAAGGGAGTCTTTCTTTTTTTTGGTCTTGGTCTTGGTCTCGTCGCGACTTTGTCTTGGTCTTGACTCGGTCTGTCTTGGTCTTGGTCTTGGTCATGTCTTGGTCTCGATACCCTCTGGTCTTGGTAGTGTCTTGGTCTTGGTTTAGGCGGTCTTGACTACAAGTCTAGGCACTACCCATTTCTTTTGGAAATAGAAAGCCACCAGACCACACCTGACAGAACTAAACCAACTGTTTTCGAATGTATTCGGCCAATCATTCGGCCTCTTATTAAATCTCTTAGGCCATAGTATTTTCTTATTAACAGTTACACACATTACATACTATATGATACATGCCTTGTTTTTGCACTAGACTGTTGTTCTAGGATTTAATTGAAATAAGCTGTGCACTGAGGAGGTCATTTGAGTATTAATTTGCTAAAAGACGTTAAGATGATGACTGTTTTCAGTCTGGTTGTCGTCTGGTCTGTCTGGATCTATTGTAGTTTCTTTTGGTTCTAATCATGTTTATTATTGTATCACATTAACCTTAAGTGTGTAATTAAATATCTCGAGTGTGCTAGAGCTGTCATTACAGTCACTTTCATCATGGAATCATGTGGTAACTCATGCTTTTTGATGTTTAGTGATTAAAGTGATTAAAAAAGTAAAACACATATACACATACAGTGCTCTTATATTGTTTAATTTCCCTCATTAGTCAAAATAGTACTTAGCATGTGTTTTAAGTTCATTAAATTAACTTTTTCTTTTAAGCTGATGTTGGTGCCCCCTTTGCCAGGTGCCCCTGGTTTGTGCTAAAGGTGGTCTGCATATTTCAGAATTTGAGAGGAAAACTGGCATCACAATACAAGAAGATACATTTTGAGTATCATAACTCCAAATCTGTTTTTTAAACTTTTTCATCATTTGAAAAAGCATCTGGCTTTGTATAAACATTTTAACTTGAATAAAACAATTTTGTTGAAAGTGAAATAACATTACAATATATGTAGCCAAACAAATACATAGGCACACCAAATGTCTGTGTTTGTGTATATGTGTGTGTTTGTGTATGTGTATGTGTGTGTGTGTGTGTGTGTGTGTGTTTGTGTTTTGTGCATGTATATGGAGGTGTTCTCTATTGGTTTGTGCCTATATCGTGGTGTTGTGCTTTGGTGTGTATGCTGTGTGTGTGTGTGTGTGTATGTGTTGAACTAGTGTGAAGTAGAGGCCCCTGACAGTTTTGTTCTCACTTCCTCTTCCATGCTCAGACAGTAGCATTGGAGACCCCAGTGTCTGCTTTGATATGAGTCTAACACAGACTCACGGTGCCTCATCTACATCCAAAACGGCCTCTCAGTGAGCCTCTGAGTGGAGAATACAAATCATTATGCTAACACCAAGCTGCAGCCAAGACATAGTAGCATGTTAATGTTAAGTGCTAACTGCTTATTCTAATTTGGGCCAGGTTGTGCTGTCACTGCCTCCAGGCTGGCCGAACCAGTGGCTGAAGTTTGGTGCCTTTCCTGCCATGGAGACCAGAAAGGAAGTGGACATGGTTGATTAAGGGGATGAGAAGACACCTTTTCAAATATGTGGTGTAGCAGGACACACTTCTCAGAGGGCAGACTAACGCATTTCACTGACAGACAGGTATGTACTTAATAGTGATTTTAGAGAGACCAGTGCAGGCAGTAAACATCTTGGAATTGACACAATGTAATAATAATAATAATAAATCATAATAACAATAATAGAGTTAAATTATATATGGATGACACTTGAAAACAAATCACACACACAAACAGCTCTCCAGACACAGATGTCCAATAACTTGCAAATGTATTCAACCCAATTTAGAGTCATCATAATTTTCCGGACTTTAAACATATATACACTGTTTCCTCAAACAAGATTTATTTAGAGAACTCTTTTGCTCCAAATGTATTTGTCTATCAACATTAAATTTGCAGAAATGTTCAAGCCCCTGGGCTTCAGAAACTCCAGGTTTACAAAAATAACAAAATATTCACAAATAACACAAATGTGACACTTATTTGACCATAATTAAACATAATTAGGTACAAGTTGTGAGTCCTTAAGTAACATTGTCTCACTGGATATAAATAGTACCCTTTGTAATGGCCATTTTCTTTGTAGGAAAAACACTGTAAAAATTAAGACAAAGTAGTAATCTTCTTATTCTTCACAGACCCTCACTAGAACAGGTCGTACCTCAAAATTAAGCATCAGAGGCAGACGTCTACTGGTGAGAAAGGCTACTAAAAATCCAGCTGTCAGTCTCAGAAGTCTGAGAGACTGAGAGGCTGAAACTCAGTGAAGGTGCGTGGATTCACTATTTCAAGAGCTCTCCATAACAAAGCTCTGTATGAGATGGCTGCAAGAAAAAGCCATTCCTTAAAAAAAGTCCACATAAAAGCATAAGTAAGAAAGGTGAATGTTTTTGAATGGCCAAGTCAAAGCCCTGATCTTAACCCAATTAAGAATCTGTGGCACTATTTGAAAACTGCTGTACAGAGGTCCCTTCCCACCAGCCATGAAGATCTTGATCAATTCTGCTGACAAATCACTCCTGAAAATGTGCAAAACTGGTACATGCACCAAAATCATTACAGCTTCCTCTACAAAGATGCAATTGTTGGTTAAATATCTGGAGAAAAACACATTTTATTTTGGCTTGATGATGTATGTACAGAAAAGTTGATGGTTTTTCACTGTAAACAGCAACAAAGCAAACTGTGAGTACTGACAATTCCAAAATGAATGCTATAGGGGGAAGGAAGAATCATTAGTTGTTTTAAGGTCTGTCAATGTAACAAAATTTAATTTTGGATCAATTCTCTGTCCTTTTTACATTCACCGAATTACAGTTTTATCCGTCCAAAAATTTTGACCTCAGCAATCTAAACATGACCCCCCCCCTCTGTTTAGGTTGATATGACAGCAGTGAAACATGGAATGATCTTCTATCAAGGGAAGCTCATTTATCTCCATTGACATGCTGTAGGGCTGTGTAAGGCCATGTGTGACTGTGTGTGGGTGTGAAACTCGTAAAATGCTTGTAGAAGGACAGCTGACAGATGCTGCCACGGTCTGTAAGTCATCTGACACCTGTCAATAGAAGAGGTGGATCCAGGCCCACACCTGATAATCATTTCATTATACACAGCAAGCTCTCCCACTGTTTCTCCCTCTCTCTCTCTCTCTCTCTCTCTCTCCTCTCTCTCTTTCAATAACTCCGATACCCCATGGCCCAGCTGCTGTCCTCAAACCTCCCACTTTGAGGTGTGTGTGTGTGTGAGTTTGTGTGTGTGGTGATGGTGGTGGTGGGGGGCGCCCCTCCTCCTCCAAATCACGCCTCACTGGCTCCTAATACACCCACATTTCCTCTAACGGTGCAAGAATGAAAAGATACAATTTCGGCCAGCCAGGAGAACGGGAGAGCATGGGACAAAAGAGACAAGATACTGCAATTTAGGGGTCACTGCCATTCTCCTCACAGTAATTACTACACTTCCCTTAATGCTACCTCTACTAATACAACTCCCCAGCACACAGCTAAAGCTAGCCGCCTCATATTGGCGAGAACAAGCGCAGAAACATTGGCCATATTGTGAGATAGGGACAGGCTCTATTTTCTCTGTAAGAGACCCTGAGGATTTAGGGTCTTGGGTGACCTATGTAGTCACACTCCGTGCATGTGTGTGTATGTGAGTGAGTAAGAGAGAGAAAACGAGTAAACTTATCTTGACATATCCATCCCGTTGATTGTCTATGGATGAGCGAAGTGGCCAAAGCGAAATTGGCATTCTCCATTCTCCAGCCTGAGCCGACGGTCTATGAATATGTCAGGGGCATTTTGAAAGGGCATAAGTCATTGTCTGGAGTGAGCTAAATTGAAGAAAATGAATGGCCGAGAAAGTGTCCGGCCCTGCTGTTGTCGTCTCTCCGGCCACACAAATGAAAATCACATTCCCCGTCTGCGAGAGCACCTGAACCTCAAGATGATTGACTGGAGTGAGCTTTATCCCATCTCAATGCACAATAGCTGCAAATGGGTTCCAGAGGTCAATGAGGCTAAGAATGAAAGGCTGATGTCTTACTCGATGCTAGTTGAAAGATTCAAGCCCAGGAAAAACATAACAAACAAAACAACCCCATAAAATTGTGTTCCGTTTGTGACGGGTGTAGATATTTATTTTGCAACGATAACATTCTAAATACTAGATATGGCTGATACTGCAGCTTTTTTCTCAATATGATACCAGAATGTAGAGTAATATCCTGATATCGATGCTTGTATAGCCTTCTTGTGCACATGGAACATACATTTCTTTGCCATTTTGGACATTGTTACTGTCACACTAAACCTCATAACATTGGAAAATGGCAGCTGCCTTTTTTATTTTGTGACAAAGAGACCATTAGAAATGTTCTAGGAATAAAATGTTTTTACATTCTTGTTAAGTCAGCTCTAATTTGCAATTATTTTCCCACTTTTTGAGGAGAAAGTATTTAAAATGAATGCTAAATAAAAAGTACTGACAGAGTTTAAGCTCCATAGATGTAGCAACGCAACCAATGATATAGTGGGGATGATAGATCTAACCTTGTTTGGAAATTCTCCAGTTCTTGGACATCGCCTCATGCAGTGTGCAGTGAAACAGCATACACTTACCTTTTCCAAATTTTATACACTGATCTGTAAATTTAATGTTAAATGAATTACATTTTCCTGGCATAATATAAACTCTTATTGGCCATTTATGCTGCAGAAGACTGAGTTTGTTTACTCTTTGGTCCTTCATCATTTATCATTCTTCAGTTTAGAAATCTACCTGCAGATCATCTTTCCATGCTTTTATTTCTGATTCGGAAAATTCTACAGAGATAATTATTCATAAAATAGCTTTTCTTATCTTCTGGTCTTATGATGAAGTTCGCAACACTTGGCAGAGAAGACAGTGTGGGCTGACTTCTCAGAATTCGTACTTTGGACAAGAACAAAAAGAGTTTCTGTTTATAGAGGGGCAAAGGCACTCTAGTAACACACACACACAGGCATGCATGCATGCACGGATGCTAGGGCAAGCACTTAAGGAAACTTTGAAGATGAATCAATCTCTGTATTATAGAGAGAGTCCAAGAAGCTTGGTGAGGAATCGAACCGGTCTGCCTGCACTTCATAGCAGTCAGGTGGCATTGATGTCCTGATTGATCATGGGATGGAAGCGACTGGAAAGAAGAAAAGGATTACGCTTGTCAAATGCAGTCGATATGGTGGGCTGGAATGCTCAAATGTTTGCCGTTAATCTCGAATAGTGTCTGCGCACGCTGAAAGTGCCAAAAAAACGCTTGATGGAAGATGCTTTGGGTAGTGTTCTCCACCTCCCACCTCCGAAACCGGCAGCAGTGCAAACATGCATGCTTACCAGTTGGTTGAGAGAGTTAATAAGTTTCAGTATCAAACCATCCGCATATTGACAACACTCGAGTATACAAGGATGTAGACTCTTAAAACATATGGGGGCCATGGAGGTCAAATGAAGAAATGCCATAGAAGAGTCACTAAGACCAGTCACATTATTTACAGACCCCTTTTTGTAAATGAGATGTGTAGATCTAAGGAACCTCCACATAACATTTTCCTCAAACCATACATCCAAGCCAAGGTCCATTTAGAAACATATTATATGTCCACATTCATTAGCAAAATTGCAACTGATTGATCATTTTTGTTGATTTTGATATAAAAAAGATAATTTCACAATAGCGATATGCACTGAAATGTGTAAAAATGAATTGGCGTTTTTGGCATACACTAAAAGACAAGCAGAATGCTCACCAAAAAAAAGAAATCATGTGGAATATATATTTTGAAATATACTGTTTCATTACCTCAAATAGGATCAAATTTTGGTATGAACTGCATCTCCCAGCCCAGTCAATAATGTTTTAAAAGCTTTGAATACATTTTAGTGGTGATTCACCGAAGGCATCAGTCTATAAACCTGATTGAAGAATTTTTATAACCACAGACAGAGCTGGAGTGGGTCCACAAGAGTGGGTTCTTGATTTAAAAAAGTAAGAGATGTTATGTCTGAGGGTGAGTCAAGTGTAGTTTACATTAAAGAATACAGCATTACAATCAGTTAATTGAGCCCTCCAGTGGGCCATGGTGGTACAGCATAGAGATGTCAAGAAACTGTGATTATTATGTTTATTATTATTAGGGATGTAACAATGCATCAAAATATCGATTTGATTTGTTTGATTTTTGGCAATTTTTTAAAATTGGGTGGGTTTAATCTTCCAGGGGTCTGCAGTAGCTTTTATGGTGGGCTGTGTGGGCTGCAAGCTGCAAAAGGCTGGCAACCCCTAGTTTAGCTAAAGCTTTGTGTGAGAGCGTAGATTTTGCAAATATAAAGCAGTTCAGATTAGTGTTTGTAGCTCAGTTGTTCTGTTTTATAAGATCACTATTTTGCACAAGAATACTAATCTGCAAGCTCTTATTCTGAAACCGGTCTATGTAGTATAAAATTGGAACACTACAGAGCCCTTATAGTCATGCCTGAACACACAGTGTGAACAGTGTGAAATTCCTCCTCTGTATTTAACCCATTAACCAAGTGAAGTAGTGGGCAACCAGGAACACAGCACCCGGGGAGCAGTGTGTGGGGACAGTACCTTGCTCAGTGGTGTCACAAGCAGTCCTGGTATTCAAACTCACAGCCTTCTAAATGCGACTGAACTTAAATGTGGTAACTGAATAAAAACTACCTTCCACATAATTTACCTTCTCCCTAAAGTGGAGAACCTTTACATTATGGGAAGGTCCTTGACACTCACACATTTAATTTGTAAAAGTGATTCTTTTGGGAACTAAAATGGCATTGCTTAAGGAATTGTTTGAGGCAGTGTTTAAAGAGCTTAAACGTAAATATATAGTTGCCTGTAGTCGACTGACTTGCTCTGTAGTTTGTTAATAGTTTGCATGAAGATTCTTTTATTGGAAGCCTCTTTGTGGCCAAAACACCAGTATGCGCAAAAACAACAGAATGTGATTTTAGTTCATAAAAGCAAACCAATTATATGACTTGGTCTCAACACTTTCACCTAACTCTAATTAATACTTTCATAAATGTTCGGAATGGTAGATGCTGTGGCATTTTTGTCAGTTATAAAAACGTACAGTACAAAAACAAAAACAAAGATGGCAGACTTGGCCAATTGTGTACGTTTAATTCCACAATGCATTTAAAACATTTTTTAACCACCAAATAATCCTGAACTCACCCCGGAAGAACAGTACACATGCTTTTTGAGTAAAACATCTGATCTTCAAGTTGTACGATTGAGTTAGAACATCATTATGTATCTTTATGATGTATATCTGACATTAAATGATCTCAAATACAACAAATAACAAATAGTTGGAATTTGACATTTTCTCTGTTATGCAAAAACACGTGACTGACCCGTTAAACAAATAAAAGATAGAAAAGTGAGTTGAATCCTGATCGCTGAGTCAAAAATCATATCAAACCTGAATTGTGTATGAAACTATTCCACACCTAATGCTACTTTACATCATCATGTTATTGTTGTTTTGTTAATATGGGAATGATGTACACATTCAGGGCATTTTTCTCATACTATATTAGCTGAAAGACAACAGTAAGAGTGTATGTAGTAGGCGCGTATTGCAGATCATGGGTTTGCGCTCCCTGGACTGTGGAGCATGCCTTGGTTATTTACAGCCAGCTTTTCTTTTATGGAAAAATCAAGATGTGATTGATTCAGGTTAATGTGACGGCGAGGCAGCAGTGGAGCGGCGTGTGAGTGCGCAGGTTAACAGAAAACACTAACTTCCATAAAGCACTGCGGGGATAAATCATGCTTATTCGGGCGGGCCTGACAGCTGTTTAAGATGTGGCAATCATCGAAAGCACTGCGGCCGTCCCTGCACACTGCTCGGCGAAATGTCAAGAAAAAGGGAGTTGGGGGGGCGGTGGAGGAGGTGGTGGAGTTAAGAGAGAGAGAGAGAGAGAGAGAGAGAGGTAAATGAAGCTGGAGGGGACGGCTGTATCAAGGAGCCATCAGCGGCAGGTGCTTTACATAAACGTCTCAGTGAGCAGTAAGCAAATTCCGTCGACGGTGAAATGCAATAAAAACAAAGAGGGGCTCCGAGAGGTGGGATGAAATGTCCCCAGTGCATTCCCCCTACAGGAGCATTCTCTCAGTTACTCTTTCTCACTCTCTCTCCCTCTCTCTCTCTCACTCTCTCTCTCTCTCTCTCACTGGAGAGTTTCGTGAGGAGCGAGATTATGGTGTTTGCTTTTATCTGTCAGAAATCAATATTTCAAACGTCCGATAAAAGAGGGAAATTGAACTGGGAATAGACTGGAGTGCTGTAAAAGTACAAAGCACAATTATCAAAAAGCACTTAAAGAGCCTAATAGGATACACATATTAAAAATGCCCAAATGGAACGTCTCGGAGCCATAATGAGGGCTCTTCCTCGCCACTCTTCCAGCTCGCCCCACCTCCGCCTGCCAGAGGGGGCTTTTGATCATAATACCCCATGAGGGCAGCCTTTTGCGCCGGTCAGGCGAGAGTGGGGTGGAGGGGTGGGCTGTGGGTATGTCGGGGGAGGGGTGTATGGACCCCTGGAGGCCCATGCTTTGGCGTTTTAACACAGCGCCATTAGGTGTGACAGGGCTGCCTGCCCTGTTTATGTGTCTGCCATTATAGACGTAAACGGAGGATCACAGAAGGCTGCAGACAAGGACAACGGAGGGACGCTGAGGGAATAGACTTGAGCTGCAGAAGCCTGAAGTGTACAGACATCTTTAATGTTTGCAAGATCTCTGTTGTGCGTTTTGTGGGGTCCGGTGCACAGGCTAGCTTTAACAACCATTTAAAAAACATTCTTTAATTCCGGCACGTCTAATAGGACATGCAGGAGATGCAGAGTCCATGGCTTTTAGATGTGGCACTTCTGTAAGTGCAAGTGCTTTCAGGTTTATTTTGCTACTGAGGAATCTCTGGACATAGTGGGGGTATTTGAGTTTGAAGAGTATTTAAGCAGAAATGTACTTTGGCTTCATAAGGGTTTGTCCACCACTTTCAAAGACAGACATTGAGATGGTCTTAATCTGGTTTACATACAGTATTATAGAATATTCAGAGACCCCCTTTTCATTCATTTAATTTTGAGATGCTCTATTAGGAGTGGTTTAGGTGAGATTTGCTCTTTTACGAGTGACACTATGTGATGTGTATCTGGATTGTCATGTTGGTGCTTTCCTTCTCCTCCTCTGACAAAATTATAGGATGAATGACTTATAGTTAGTTATTCACCAAACTCTGATCATTTTAGACTCATCTGGACACACATGTCTTCTTATTTCCAAACAGATCACAACTTGTGATGGCAAAAATGATTTTACTCACCATATTTAATCCCCTAGCATGTAAAATGGCCCCTTATTGTCACACATGAACACACCACAGCACACAGTATGAACAATGTGAAATTCTCTCTCTGTATTTAACCCATTCACCAAATAAAGCAGGGGGCAGCAAGGAACACAGTACCCGGGGAGCAGTGTGTGGGGATGGTATCTTGCTCAAGGGTTAGTGGTGCTTAGTGGTGCCACTAGCTGTCCTGGGATTCAAACCCACGACGTTTTGATTGCAGGTACAACTCCCTAACTACCAGCTGCTATTTACTGTGGATCCATATTAAACTCTTTATAAATTATGAAACATTGGATGCTTTGGAAAGGTCTCTAAACAATATTCCTAGTCCTTCCGGTATGACCAGAGTTAGACATGAGGGACTGTAACATTCTGTGCTTCACTGAAACATGGCTGATCCCCACCATGCCGGGCCGTGCTGTAACTCCATCAGACTCATTCTCAGTGTTCCGCATGGAAAGGACGGCAGATTCGAATAAAACCAAAGGTGGCGGTGTGTGTTTCATGGTCAAATTTAAATGTCGCCCCTTCTGTCTGCCCCGTGAGTTCACCTCGGTCATCACCACAGTGGTCTACATCCCACCCCACGTGGACACAGGTAGCTCTGTCTGAAATATATGATGTGCTGAGTGCGTTTCAAAACAAAGACCCAGGCACAGCCCTCAGTGTGGTAGGAGATTTTAATAAAGGAAACCTCAGACAAGTTATGCCAAACTTTTACCAACACGTTACGTGTCCACCGAGGGGAGCTAGAACTTTGGACCACTGCTACACACCATACAAGCAGGGCTATAAACAGGGGTTGACATAATTTTTTTGCTGTAGTACTGTAATGAGTACCTACATTAATGAATTGGTACGCCCCCAAAATTC
>JBBPCY010000039.1:16263267-16288370 GCA_037974405.1 Brachyalestes nurse
AGAACCTGACTGGCCACACAGAGTCCTGACCTCAACCCCATCCAGCACCTTTGGGATGAACTGGAACGGAGATTGTGTGCCAGACCTTCTCCTCCAACATCAGTGTCTGACCTCATAAATGCAGAATGAATTCCCACAGAAACTCCAAAATCTTGTAGAAAGTCTTCCAAGAAGAGTGGAAGTTGTTATAGCTGCAAAGGGGGAAAACTCTATGGTTTATTTGAAAAGTCCCTGTTGGTGTAATGGTCATAACTTTTGTCTATATAGGGTATGAACTGGAAAGGCAGAATTCCATTTGAACTCCCCCAAAAGCGGGATTTCCTCACCAACCCTGACCACAGTTGGCTGCTCAATTCATCAATAGTAAATACTGTTTTTAGCACTTCTGTCTAATTTGTGTATCAATAAATCAGTCATATACAAAGTGCTCTCCATTTGTGGACATGTTGCTGAAGTGTTTCCATACTCGAAACACTGCATAATATATGTTTTAAACTGGTATTGCTAATAGCTAACGCTGGCTAACCTGGATAGAAAATAGTTTTGGGTCATGTGTGATGTCATTCCCAGGTTCCTACTTCCAAGGAAAATGTAGCACCAGTTTCAGGTCCACATCAAGTCCTGGTCTAGTATGACTGGAAACATTTTAGTTTATAAAAATAAGGACTTTGGCTTATGTTCTAAACATAAAATTTAATAATAGACCGCTGCTACTGGTCCATTCATCCTGAGATGTTCACACAGTATATAGGCAAAAAATGACAAAAATGAAAATATAAATGTACATAGTTTGACAGTTAAACCTCAAGAAGGATGAATATGACTTCCTAGACACAGATAGCAAGAGAGGGAGAGAGGGGAGGGAGGGCGGGAAAGAGAAGGAGTAATTACTCAGTAATTTCATCCCCTTCTCTTCTGATTGTGGGATCATTTTAAACATGCCGGTCTGAAATGGAAATTTTTTAACTTGGTCGTTAAAAAGTAAGAAATCATATAACCTTCTCCATCCAGGGGTTTATAGATTCCAGGTTACAAATGACCTTGGAAGGAAAGAAAACGATAAAGAGAGGATGGCTTAATGAAAAAAAAAAGTGGGACATGGATAGAGTTACTGCGATAGAAGGAACAGTAAGACAGACAGATGTTGGGGGGAGGGGGGTGAGCAGAACCAGCTGGATTATACAGTGAGGGGATTCATAGCAATTACGTAACTCGTTATAACAAAATAATAAAAACAAGTGACAAGGTTCCATTTTCATACACAAGTTTTATCTTCGCTGATATTAAAACGCAAGATTCAGAGGTCATGTGGCATGCCTCTGGAAGAACTGGCCAAAATCCCATTATCTATTGTAGCATGTTCTATTTCTGCGCGTATTACGATAGCTGGGTTATTCAAAACATACGCCAAAAATAACTAATGAGAACAAGTCATTATTGTCCATCAGCACTGTGATAATGTGGGAAATTTGGGGGCGTATGGTGTAATCTACTCTCAGACAGATGTACTACACACACACACACACAGGCGAACACATGCACACGTACACACACGTACATACTCACTGCTGGCATTCGGAGCTGATTAAAAGCATATTTATAATGAACTTCCTGTTTTGTCTGCTTCATATCCTAGGCCTGCAGCAATATGTATTGGGAGTTTTGTATGGCTCTGTGTGTGTGTGTGTGTGAATGTGCTGCATATGTGCCATGACTTATGCTTGTAGTCACTTTCTTTCCACATTGTTTAAGTCATCAACTTAGTTTTTCAAACAGTGCTTTAAAAATATCTTGTCCTGATGAGTGTCTTTAGATTCTAAAAATAGAACTGTGAGCATGGACCAGAGCTGAAAGTTTTTCTTTTGTTTCTGGTGTTAAATGACCTTTTGTCCAGAGTGGTACTGGTTATATTGTTTCTCAACGACTGTGGGGGATTTTTAAAATCCATATATGTAATGAAGAAAGAAATCAACTTATAAATAAATAAAAAGATGGCACATTTTTTTTAAAATTCAAACAAAAGGTAGTTCAGCTGGTTTATTCATCTTTAATACTGTAATTGCACTGATACAAGAAGTCCTGGAGAACTTCTTGCATTGAACATTTTAGTGTTTTCCCTTCACCAGCATGCCTGATCCAACAAATTAGTTCACAACCCAGCAGTTCTTGAGCTAAATGGGTTTTTAAACATAAAATAGAGTGTAGAGATTGGGGAGACCGGTTTGGAAATCATTGTCTTAAACCAGTTTTGATTTTAAAAACAGTTCAGCAATGTCAAACAGAGCTATGAACTGAAATGAGAACCTTCAACAAAAAAATTTAAAAAATTAAAATCTTTAAAAAAAATATAGGGCTTTTGTCGATTGAAAACCTCGTTGTGTAAACACTACGGAAATTATGTAAAAGATGGAAATAAATAAATGCATTTAAGGATACAATCTGGTCCTTAATAGCCTATTAAATAAATAAATAAATAAATACTGCTAATGCTCGCAATGCGAAAAAATGTTCAAAGCACATAGCCACCTCATGCAGAAGTGAATGTGTGTGAGTGAGTGTACAGCTCATTGTCTGTCAGTCTTTGGCGTGTCGGGCTTTCTGTTTGCTGTGTGCGCTCTCATAGCCTCCCCCTTCAGCTGTCCAGCCTGTCAATAGATCCATCCGGTCCGATCGATGGCTCCCAGAATCACTCAAAGTGATCAGCTGAGGGCCCAGCCAATCTACAAACACAATCAGTATGGAAATCCATCTTCAGAGAGGCAGGATAGACCTGGGGAGAGCCAAACACTGCATTAACAAGCACTTACTTTCTCTCTCTTGGTTGCTAATAGCAGTGTGTGGCACTGCCAACACTGGCAGTGCTGGGTTGTGTGAACCACAGAGTTTTAAACTGTACAAAACATAATCTACTCTACAAATAAGTGTAAATTCTCAAAGAAGCAAACATTACAGCATAGTCAATGTATGAGCTGTTTCTCTAATAAGCTGTAATAGCTGTTTAGCATGTTACTGGTTTTCATAACTTCATAGCTTATATTCATAACTTCCACAAAAAAGCTACATGTTAAAGCTACATGTTTTGCAGTTTTGAAGCCCAAGTCTCACTCTGGCTGAACCTGTGCCAGTCTGAGTGAATCAAATGTTGATCTGATTGCATGTGATCACAGATGGCACCATTCAATGGACAATGCCCATAGTCATAATCAACAAAAAAAAGTGAAACAAAACTTTTTCATGGTTTGGTAATACTTGTCTTGTGTGCAACATAGTAATGGCTGCAGCAAACAGTGGGGAGAAAAGTTCAGAAGGTAGTTTTTCTGTTAAGTATACAGGCCAAAGTACTTTACTGGATCATAAATGTGACAGATATCAGAATCAGAAAGAACTATGAATCCAATTCCACTACAAGATGTGTGAAAATCTGCACCTTCTAAACCAGACTGCAGGTTTTGACTGCCTGCTTTAGCACTAAACAAACTAAACTGACCAAACACAAAGTGCATATAATGATCAGTATAAACTAATCAGTGAACTATTTCTCTGAAAGCTCATCTCTCTCTCTCTCTCTCTCTCTCTCTCTCTCTCTCTCTCTCTCTCTCTCTGTCTGTCTGTCTGTCTGTCTGTCTGTCTGTCTGTCTGTCTGTCTGTCTGTCTCACTCTCTCTCTCTCTCTCTCCCTTCCACTGTCTGTCTTTCTATCTGAGCAGAAGCGAGAAGGCTCAAGAGTGATTGGACAGACAGAGGCAGTCATTCTCTCACTCTTAGGGTCATTATCTAGAACGTGTCAGACCTTGGGGAAATGTGAAGGGGGAGAGACCAAGTGAGAGAAAAAGAAAAGAGGAAGAGGATGAACAGACAAGAAGACTAAATGTAACAAAAATCAATCAAATTATACAACTTGGAAGGAGAATGGAGAATTCTTTTTTGCAGGTGCCTTTCCCACTTTCCCCAATGAACAGAGAACAGAAAGAAAGAACGAAAGAAAGAAGGAAGACAAACTGAATGAGCAAGTGTGTACATGTGGCAGATAGAGTGTAAGAAAATTGAAAAAGTGAATTGAAAGGTGGGGAAAAAATCAGAAAAAAAGAAAAGAGGAGGTAGCTCTTCTGCTCTCCTTGTCCAGTGGGGAAGAGAGAGGGGGAGGCAAATGGATGCTAGAGAAGAAGAAAACAAGAGAGAGGAGAGAGAGAATGTGAGAGTCAAAAATGGATAAATAAAAGAAAAAAGTGTGAGAGAGATAGAGAGGGAGAAAGAGAGAGAGAGAGAGAGAGAGAGACAGAGAGAGAAGAGTGGACGATGGAAGACAAATGAATGTTGCAGTTGCTCCGTACACAGCGGAGATTGCTTATCGATCCAGATGGTAGCGTTGGGGCGCGCCCGCGAGAGCCGCGAGAATTTTCTGAGGGAGTTAATAAGCAGGCCGCTCAGCTGTCCTGTCCAATTCAGCACACCCTGACACATAATCATGCCAGGATCCCTTTTTTCTGTCCTCCTTCCCCTTCTTCTATCCCTTACTCCTTTTCAGCCTCTCTCTCTCGCTCTCTCTCGCTGTCTGTCTATCTCGTTCGCTCTTTCCTGCTCTCTCTTCCCTCCCTCCTTTCTCTCACTGCTTCCACTTGGTTGGGGCCTTGTGATAGATTGGAGTGACAGCCTATAGAAGGAGGCTAATCAAATTGTTTATTATCGCTCTGAATCAATATGTATGGATCGCTAAAGCATCAAAGTGGGCTCTGGGAGAAGGAGGCTGCAGCTGTGGGTTAAAGCCGGAGCCCCCCGGACCAGCGCTCAACGTTCAACACACTTTCACTCTTACTTAAGTTGTGATGACCCAGAGGGGTCAGCTGAGCATAGAGGAAGGGAGGGGGCCAAGCACCGACTGGATAAAACACACACACACACACACACAAGCCCTCCAGCCCTGAATGAGTGTCAGCCCCAGCTGAATGATAAACAGCCTATCAATCAAATTACCTCCCCCAAACAACAAGAGATTGAAATGCAAAAGCTTAGTCTCCAATGGGCGCTCAGGTCATGTGGCCAGAGACATTGTCCGTTGCCGCTTCTCACTGTTCAGAGTTTTTTTTTTCTTCTTTTTTGTGGGAAATATCGGGAGTGTAAGAAAAGCTTAATCTACTTTTAGCCTTTTGGGATGAACTCCACGACATTGAGGTCAAACAGAGCAATGAGATATACAATAACACACACACACATGGCTGGCATCTTTAATGAACACTGTGAGCTTCATAGTCCTTTTTATTCAGTGTTGGGACACTTTATCCACTCTTTATTTTGGCCATCGCTTGCTTAAACAGGCAAAATAAAGACCTCTCTCTCTCGTCCCTCTTTCGTAATGAATTGCACATAGCAGAGAATAGGGCACAGCCTGACTTGAGGTAAAATGTAACACGGCTTAACAGGTTCAAGTAGAATGTGCTCTCGTAATCGCCTCATTCCGTCATCTGCAAGTTTTAATTGAAAAATTGCACAGATGTTTGATCAAGATTCACCCTTAAGGCTGTTTTTGTACTCTAAAAAGTATGTTTTGTGCGTATAAACCATAGAACATCTTGGAGGATGAAACAAAGTACCTTTTTAAAGCACGTAAATAACCCGCAGAAAGACCAGGTCAGGCTAACATACAGCCTGCACATGGTGTGGTTAGTTTATCACATGTTTTGTGAATTAATATTCTCACTGTCATATATCTGACTGTGTTGCACATCTGCTATAGGCCCTTATTAAAATTACCCTAGAATTACATTAACTTATTTTTTTTAAGCAATTAGAGTTATGAATTAATAGCATGAACAGAACCATGTCTCAAGACAAGAATATCTGATTATGTACATATACACTATATGGACAAAGGTATTGGGACACCTCTTAATTATTGAATTCAGGTAGCTCCATACTTCCATTGAAGAACAATTTTAATGATTCCGCATACTAAGACATTTTGGACAACTCCATGCTTCCAACATTGTGGACACAGTTTGAGGAAGGCCCTTTTCTATTCCAGCATGACTGTGCCCCAGTGCACAAAGCAGCTCCATAAGCAAGGTGGAAAGCCTTCCCAGAGGAGGAGAAGCTGTGAGAAGTTGCATATTAAATTATTTGTATTTGAATGCAATATCATTAAAGTCCTTGTTAGGGTAATGGTCAGGTGTCCCAATACTTTTGTCCACATAGTGTATCTATATTTACTAAAATATGAAAAGCCCAGCACTGTTTAAACCATGGTGGAGCTGTAAGCTTTCTAGAAATCTTTACCAAGTGTCTCACCAGGAGAAGTGTGATCAGGACCCCTTGCTGATCACAGCTATTGATTTGTTAGGCTCATGCGGTGGAGGACCAAAGGAGTGAAATGTTTCTCTGCTATCAATAATTGGAATAATAACCATGACTGAGAGACAGAGAAGGAGAAACGGACTGCAAGAGAGAGAGAGAAAAAGAGAGGGAGGGTCTCATCTGTGGCATAAATGGCGTCTGTCAACTCGTGGTGGGAATCAATAAGGTCAAGCATGACAGACATCACAGATGACTGTTAAACGTTTAAACGCTGCAGTTGTATAGGAGATTAGGAATGCTCAGTGTCAACCGCTTGCCATTCTTTATTCATTTTTTCATTTTTTGCTAAACTTAATAAAAGCACCAAATCCTGGAGCAGCTATTACAATTGGTTGGTAGAACCATCAGCTCCGCAGCTTTCATCATAACATTTTGCAAAATTGCCCTCTGACTTAAATCTCACATTTGAATAGTTGCAATCACAAGAAAATCTCAACTTAATTTTTCCATTTTTAATTTTTTGTTCACAACATTGGAAAAGGCCTGCCATTTACACTTATGGAGGCTCTTCAACTTTTAAAAGGATCAGAATCAGAATCAGAACACTTTATTGATCTCAGAGGAAATTGCTTATGTTACGACTGCACAAAGACACAGAGAGACAAAGACAAGAACAACGTATAGTGTAAGAAAAATTAGTCAAAAAGAACAATCTAGAAAAATTGAGGGTGAATTTAAAGAACGATTTATAAAAACATCTTCTTTAAAAAACCATCAATTGAAAGATTCTTTATGGAACCATAGTGGTTTTCAATGGCATCTTCTAAAGAGTCTTTCAACTATTGATTCTTTTAAAGAACAATTAACAAAAGCTGTTTCTTAAAGAAGCATCAGTTGAAAGATTATTTTTTTAACCATAGTGGTTCTTTAATGGCACCTGGTAAAGAGCCCTCTCTGTATATTTTGTAAAGTGTAAAAGTGACCTTTCTTTCATACGTGAACACACCACAACACACAGTGTGAACAGCACGAAATTCTCTCTCTGCTATATTGCTATATATTAGCAAGTGCAAAAAGGAACCAATATGCCCCTGTAAAGGAACATATATACTCAGAGTATTTAAGCACAGTTGTTTAATCAAAGCCTTTGGTTACTTAAAGGCCACTGGGCAACATCAAGCCTTCAGTAAATGGGACAAGGCACTGGAATACTATTATATGTGCATTCACTTTCTCAGTCTTGCCCAAGAGGTGCCAGGAACAGTGAGGCCATTCTGGCAACTGATCACCGGTTTCCTCAAAAGTCCATCCAGGCACCACCTCGATGCTTCGCCACCCAGAACGCAGGTCACTAATTAGAATCGTGCAACACAATACTGCTATTCAGACACTTTGCCACCAGACTACTACAACAAGATACTTTGCCATACCCGAACGCACACCTACACTGCATTATTGATGGCAATAATTTCAACCCTCCACCAAAATCCAATTAACATTTAACCAGATAATACAAAGACCCTTTATCCTTCTTTATCCACACAATATCATTTACGGATTGTCATATGCGTGTGTAAGTGATATAGGTATATAATCGCATTTAGATTACCTTGGGACACTGCTGATAAACCATGAGGCCCTCATCAACAAATGTCCAAAATACAACTCAAATAAACTAACTACAGGGATGACTCAGCTGGGCTGAATGAGAGTGACGATTTTTGGGGTTTTTTTTGCTAAAATTACTGCAATCCCAGACCAGGAAGTCTGTCCCTACACTTCAAAGCAGTGCTTTACAAAGAGGTTGGCCAGCATCACCGGGGCAAATTCACCTTCAGTCACCCAGAACGCTGCACCAGGGATAAAGCATTACTTCATATGGTGATTAAAACAGCATGTCATATTTGAGCTATGCATCTGAGTCTGTTTAAAAGCTGTATGTGTGCATCTGGCAGGGCCAAGAGAAAAAGAAAAGACACAGTGTTTTCATGTAATTACTACTTTTTTTGTCATTTTACAGGAAGAGCATTAAGATATCTTTGACATTTTTGATATTTCAGCATAATGTTCGGTAGGCCAGTCTAAATTAACATTCATATGCTGGCCCAAAACCTAGAAATGTATAGTTTGTGCTTATGTAGTGATGAAAAACTATCATAGCATTTAAACATCAAATTAAAATAAATGTTAAAGAAACATTGCATTGAATGTTTGGTTGAAAGTACTAGAACATAGAACTAGACCATAGAACTAGAAAAAATGTATATATAAACCCCCAAATCATTCCACCTTCCTATCTACCTTAAGTCAAGTCTTCTCTACTGGTCAAGGAAATTTTAGAAGCCTTTATGACTAACCATACTGGTATAATTGCTTACTAATACTCTAACATCATCATTGACTTTTCTGCTCCCCACAGATTCCTTGATCCCTCTGTCAATAGTCTGACATCCAGTTATTCTTTGTGACTCTGTTATGCCACTGTTGGTTTCACCTTGAGAAGATCCCTTTACTGAACTGTAATTCCTTCATGCCTTTGAGGGTGCTGTCTTTTTCAAGCTTTTTTGCAATTACACTGTATCATGGTGTCATTTTGTTGGCTATACTGATGTTTTTTTTCACCAGGATCATCTCACATACACTATGTGCATCATACATCAGGATAGTCCTGATTTTCTAACTTTTCATGTCCTTATAAAATCTGGATGAGACCTGCCTTGAACTCATTACTCATTAGGTCCTCTTGACAGAGATGATGCTTCAGCTGTCCCAGCAGCAGATGCTGGTTTGCTTCCCTCAGGCTTTGTGAATTTGCTCCATGTTTGTTGGATCTGGAGACTCTTCATCCCTCTAGGAGTTAAGTGAAGTAAAGTGGCCCTTTATAGTCACATGTGAAATTGTTTCTCTGTATTTAACCCATTCACCAAGTGATATAGTGGGTAGCCAGGAACACAGCATCTGGGGAGAAGTGTGAGGGGGCAGTACCTTGCTCAAGGGAACCTCAGTGGTGCCACAGACAGTCCTGGAATTCAAACCCATGACCCTCTATTTTGCAGGGCCAGATCTCTAACCACCAGACTGCCAGCTGAACCTACATCCCAATGTTGTCATCCCCGTTTTCTGGGGGCATGGACAGGCAGTATCGTCCGCTGTAATAGGTCAGCAGATGTCTGTCATCAACACAGAATGTTCTAGATCTGTAACCCCTGTGTTATTTCTTTGCCTTCTCATCCTTCAGGGCCTTGGCACTTCAAGTGCGGCTGTTCCTGCTATGACTCTTCCTTCTTTGGAAGCCATCTGGGATTAACATCTTCACTGAACTCACGTGTTGTCTCAAGTCACCTTGTACCACTGCTAATCATTTTCAGATGACCCTCCTTATGAAAGTAATTCAGAAAACTAAACCACATCTTCCAGCTTGACGATAACCTATGACCTGTAACCTCAGGTCATTCTACTTTGTCTGCAAACCTTAGCAGCTGTTCCCCTTTTACATGTGTGCTTTTGATTTAGTGCTCATTTAGATGTTGCTGAGAGATCTTAAATGGGGAACGGTGTTATATCAAATGGTCTCAAGCTCCTCAATGGATCACACCCCTTTGGCAAGACTGCGGATGATGTGCTGTTATTTAATAAGGTATTAAGAAAATAAGATGCAAAGTATAATGTACTTCAGCCTTAAGATGGGGTACAGTGATGTCTCTATTGCTTTTTAAAAACTTCTGGAGGCCCATTGCACATTTTGTCCTTTCCATCTGTTTGAACTCAGTAAATGATCCTCATTTCGCTGATTAGTTGTACAGAGCAGTGGACCTTTAGGACCAAGGCTGAGAAACACTAGGAGATTAGCTTCTATACTGCTTCTACTGTTTGCTTGTAGTTAGTTTTAAAGGGTAGATGTGATGGTTTTCCATTCATTTCTTTCTCTGCTCTAAAAATGTGTGCTATTCTTTCATTTTGACTGACTGAATTGTTCTTATTTGTACTGCCTTGACACTCTTCACACTTTGTAGTATTTGTTTATGATGATTGTGTCCCTTGACCTTAGCACAAATCCCAGAATCACTATTTGCAGATTCAGTGCAGTTTATACATCTGACATTGCGGCATGCTAAAACAGGTTAGGTAGATTCAAAGTTGATTGTGTTCATTTGTCCAGTGTCTGTATGTAATGCTGTCTGAGGGAGTTGCTCCGACTTCCTTGCATTAGGCTTAATTAATACACACTAGTAGGCTGATAAGTGTGGGGCTGAAAGGAGATCTTTTTAAGAGACACTTAATCCTACTATAGCCACCTTCCCCCCTGTTGGGGCAGTCTCCAGTGGACTCATTAGTAGACCATTCAGCAGTGAGGGCTTCCCTTGTATCCTGCCCAGCTCCCCCCTATACACACGAAGTGAGTGATGCATGCTTCCATTATTATGTTGTTCATTACTCATATAAGTATCTGACAGATTCTTCATCCTCACACAGGCCTTCATCAGTCGTGTGATTAATCATAGCCTGTTATCCCACCCCCCTATTCCTTTTTTCATCGCCATCATATAAGGACAGCTTCTGTGACTCATATGCACCATTAAAACACAAAGCCCACAGCTGAGAATAGAGTATAATTAACCTTTAGAGCTCAAAGCGTATTAGTAAATTTCAGTAATATAAATTGTGTAAAACAGTCTAGAACCAGTGTTTGTTCTCCTAAACGCTTGCCATTTGCTGCTGTTTCTTTTGGTGCGCCGCAGCTTGGCTGCTCTCCAGACCCCCTCCCTCTGCAGGTTTTCCCCTCCCACTTGCAGGTGGAGGCTGTCCTAACAGTTCTTCCAGGTTCAAAGATCTTGTGTTTTTTCTGTTAGTTTCTAAAACCTAAAATAAAAGTAATTTGTACATTTTTGTTCTTTGTGTTCATTTGCATGTGATGGCATTTTTAAAACCCCAGTAGCGGTTATTATTATTATTAGATGTTTTTAAATTACAATATCTTTGGTTCTATGTGACATAGGAACTCCAAGCTCAGCATGAGTCTGACATTTCAAGCATCAAGACAAACCATGGGATCTTCCATATAAGGAGCTGTTTTCCTGCATGATGGCAATTTACAATTTTTTGGGCACTTCTGGCACTGATCCATGCCATTATCATTCTAAGGCTTAAACAGAATAGAAATAAACTCAAAAGCTCTATATGGCCCTTAAAACTTGGGCACGGATGGAAAATCAGGCAGTAAAATGAAAAAAATGATCATTGACATAAAAGTATTGCTGCCAATAATCAATATTCTTGATATGATATGTAAGAAAGGAACATACACATTGAGGCATTGTACAAGTATAGGTGAATAGGTGATTTTAATCAATTGACACCTGTAATTTCTTGAAACTAGTGGTGTCAAAGTTAGCGTGTAAATAACACATCAGCACGTTAAATTTTTAACAGCACAATTCATTGAATGTTTCTCTCACTGGAAGAAACTCCAGTTCCACTCTGCAGGAACCACATGAGTTTCATGTTCTATATGCACAAGATATATATAAATAATGTAATTAAATTACTGCCAACCGTAAATACATTCTGATGAAGCTTACTTTGTTTTCATATAGCTATAATAAAATGCTTTGCTTTTTAAACAGAACAAAAAAAATCTATCATTTGAGCTCATAAGACATAAAGACTTTCTTATTTTTATTGGTGTCTGGATTTTCCAGCTTTCAGTGTAGAAATTGCAAAAAAGTCCCCTTTTAATGTGCACAAAAACACTTATGGGTATTATACTGGTATACTAGCCTTGGCTTTACTTGCTATCAGACTGGAGAGGAAAACTTTCTGTGATGAATGTACAAATGCCTCCATCTTTCTACAAATGTCAGAAGAGTCATTTTGTTCAGTTTAAACACACTGTATGTGTGTGTGTGTGTGTGTGTGTGTGTGTGTGTGTGTGCGCATGTGTGTATATCACCAGCTATTATTTTTCCTCGAAACATTTCTCACATCAGAAATGAAAGGAAGAAAAAAAAGAAAAAGTGCAGCAGATAAAACTCATCCGTTTATTTGCTGCGATGCATTACTCTGATCTGGAGTAAATTGCCCTGCTCAACTCCTCCGTCCGTGCCTTTCTTTCAGGCTTCATATTGATGCAGATATCATTTCCATCGTGTCATTTATTTGAAATACTGTGTGCATGTGTGTGTGTGTGTGTGGGGGGGGTGTGTTGGGGGGGTTCTGTGGGTGTATAAGCTCTGGCAGTGAATCAAATCAATTGATAGAGCAGTTAGCCTGCAGCCTCCCGGGCGCTGAGTGAGCATGAAATATTATGGAGATTGTTCTTTAAAGTGATCTCTTCATCATCATCATCAGAGAGAAAGAGAGAGAGAGAGAGAGAGAGCAGAGGCTTTCCATGCTGAGCCCAGCTGTCATAACTCAGTCACCCTAATAATTGAGCAGCAGAACACACACACACACACACACACACAAGTTACTAATATGTTAAAATAATGTTTTGGTGGAAGAACACAGGTTTGGTGCCCACATTTTTGGTGCCCTTCAGCCACTGCAGAAATGTGTTCAGCACCTCACCTCATTTCATTTAATGATGCATTTATTAGCTGAACTAAGAATTAAGGACTGATTTACAGAGCTTCCACAAGGAGTTCCTCCACAAAGTACCAATATATATGAATAGATATAATATAATAATATATGGATATATATAGATATATATATAGATATATATATGAGAGATTTTCTGCAGTGTAATTAAGATTAATTGATTATGTGCACTGTTATTTCCCAGTGTAACACAAATCTAGGGATTTTTTTTCAATTAATGTCACTGTTAACATTACATATTAAAACAAAAGCTACTGTAGGTTCACCAATGGTTTTGGAAAATAAATAAAATGGCTACATTTGCACATATTATGATGCCTGGTCCTTTAATAAAAGTAGCTACACCACAGTGGATGTGTTGCTATACATTCGACTTCCTAATTCCACAACTGTTTCATTAAAGAACAAGCTGTTTAATAAGCTATTTTTAAAAAATTATATTTAACCTATTCCATGGCCAGGACTTTTACTCTTACTCTTAAAACTTCATAATGAGAACAACAAACTTAACAAAATAACAGTGTTGTAGCACATATAGTTACTGAACAGTGCGTGTTGACCACCTACATTGGTCTCACACCTCTCATGTGTTATGTGCTTCAATTATTGTTATGCTGATTCCTGAGTTTGTTGCAAAAACACACCTGGACATGTAAAATTCTCCCCTTGTCTCATCATCAAAATAACACAAAATAAAAGGAGTATACAGCAGGATGTAATCCGTCTAGGATTAATTGGGGATAATTGCAACTATAGCAACTGTAGCAACAATAGCTGTTAGCTATAGTTGGGTAGTAGTAGCCTGGTAGGTTCACATGCCTGTGAACCTGATGATCACAAAAGTTGCAGGTTCAAATCCCCCACTTTCTACCATTGTGTCCTTAAGCAAGACACTTAACTTTCAATTGCTCCAGGGCAACTGCCCCTGCAACTAATGATTGTAAGTCACTCTGGATAAGGGCGTCTGACAAATGCCCCTTTACTTTACTTTGGAATGATATGCTATTATTAGATATAACAACATTGGTACAGGACTTTTCAGTCTGTCCGATTGTGAATTTGGAGCTAACTGTTGGACAACAGACAGTTTGAACATAGTGATGGTTTTGTAACACTAGAAGTCCATGGTTCTCCTTGACTTGTACCTTGTGTAATGGTCTGTTCCAAAGGAGAGAGCTACATTATTGAGCGCCACTGGATCACCCGTCTGCTGTTCTACCTGTGTGTAACCTGGTATCATCCCCAATCGTGATACATTCACAGAATCAGGGAGTACAGATGATTCCATTGGCTTCACCAGAATGAACATGGCAGCAAGTGTGTCACTTTTTCCGACCAGAATGACACACACTTTTTTTTACAATATAACTGTATACGGCGGGGAAAAGGAGAAAACCAATGTGCCAGTGCTAAACAAGTCATTAATGTAAGCACTTCGCAATTCATACCAAGGAGTGTACAAGGAAACAAGGGAACCAACGTTAGGACCACATTTCAGTACACTTACCTTTTAGAAATATTGTGCAAAGGAAAGTTTACGATCAGTAATTGCTATGAACAGTTTACGAGCCACACACACAACAGCATCCTGCACTGCATGTGTGCGTGTAGAGCTGAGGTTTATGAACAAGCAAAAATCCCAAACGTGCCCAGAAACTGCTCCCATGTGGGAGAAATCTCGAGCTTCTCTGCCACAGAGTAAATTATGTACATTTATGTACCACAGGACCCCAACAATGTCTTCTCTTCTCTTCTCCTCTCTTCTCTTCTCTTCTCTTTTTGTCTCAGCTCAGGTAAACACAGAAACACACTGGTGCTATTTACTATTTTCCACAAACTCAGCACATTTTGTTGTTTTATTGTGCATATTCCCCTTATTCTAACGACATTTATTCAATGGAGTACGTTTTTTAGAGCACCCCCACCAACCAGCCACCCAACCACCCAACAAGAAAAAAAAATCTAAATACTCACCCCAAATAGGAGGGAGGATTTTTATCCCAGTTGGTAGCCACATGTAGAGCTGTGTGTTTCTGCAGCTACCTGACTCACTTTCTCCTGTATCCCGTGCATTTTTGCATGGCTCATTCCTTTTTGTTTTCAGGAGTCATGTAAATAAGCACTCAAAATCATAATGGAATTACAATAGGCATAGTCTATCAAAATGGAACTTAAGTACTAAAAAATGATCTCAGACTAACAGTACTGTTGTAAAGTAAGTGAAAAAAAGTAGTTTGCATTATTTAAACACAGCAGCTGCCCATTCCATTGTTTGAAACTTTCATGGTAAACAGGGCAATTCAAATCGTCCAAAGTGATTTAGAATAAAATATGTTTTACATGAACTTGCCTTACCCAGTAAAGTTACAATTTAGGAGTTTTAATGCTATCAACAGTGTTGGCTAGTTACTCGAAAAAGTATTCCATTACAGACTACTAATTACTAGTGTCAGGGGATCACTTTATATATAACTTACTGTAACAGGTAGTCTCAAAAGTGCCAATATGGGCATTATGATAACTCAATTAACAGCAAGAGTATGAAGTAAAAAATATAATTTGTTAATTTGGCTCAAGAATATAATGGTACAAATAAATAAATAAAAAGTTTTCTTTGATTTCTGCTATGTGCTGTTAAGGTATAGTATAGTGACCTACCATTTGTACTTGTTCATTCACAAATTAGCCTAGCTGTCAACAGTATACTTTTACACTGATAATGAATTCGACTGGATCTTTTGCTAAAACACATGGGAACTGATCAGCACGAGAAAATGCTCAAAATTTTAGCTTTTAGTACATTTTCTCATAGGACTGTATATGAATATTTCCAGTAATACTTGAGTAATACTTTGTGAACAATAAATGTACCGGTATACTCAGTGATTCCACTTGTCGAAACATGACAATTAGGATTTTCTACATTTAATGTACATTTCTATGACAATCAGTGTCCTGAATAATAAGGAGGATGCCAACAATAATAAATGTGTACTATAATTAGGGTAATACGTAATAGGAAAATAGTTCAGCTAGGATTTGAATATTCTTAGGCAGGGGTGCCCAAGTCCAGGAGGGCCAGTTTGGTCATTTCCCTACTTAAACATACCTGGTTTAACTCACCTGTTAATTGTCAGGTTTAGCGAGTGTGTATGAGGAGTGGAACTACCAAACTGGGCTGGACACTGACACTCCAGGGTTACAGATCCCTGTTCTAAGGTTTTCTAGTGAGTTATGTCTACCTTATCATTGTTGCATTGTTCAGTTTAATAGCCAAGCCTGTTTTAAAATCTCTGTTCTGGCATGTACTGCACATTTGAGCTTATTCCTGTTTACACTATTTATGCCTGATTTTTCGCAGCAGCTTATGATTTTCATAAGATGAAATTAGGTTGGTTAGAGTCAGAAATGACTCATTTCTAAAGTATAATTTAATTTCAATGTGTAAACCCTCTGGCACGGCATCAGTAACAGTGGCATATGTTTTGTTTTAGACCAGTGTAACAGATATCTTCTGAATATATTTTTTAGTTGAGAATTTAAGATTTTATGTGATTAGTGCTAATGGGTCTCATGACTTACCTGCCAGCATCGGCCTTCATGACCATTCAGAAAAATCTTAGTTGTAAGTTGCATTATCTGCTTAGATTAGCAGTGAACTGTAAATATTAATTGAAATAGCTTTCTAAATATGAATGGTCCAAAATATGCTTCTCCTCACCATACAATCTAAGCTGTTACAACAGTCTTTTTTGTCCACCAACAAAACCGAATTCACAATGAAGTGATAAAGGGCGCTGTTACTGCGGCCTGCCTGTAGCAGTTATTGGACTGGGAGGTGTGGAAGAAAACCAGTAAATGTTGTGGTGTTCTTGGTTGTCGGGAATCAAATATGTCATCACAGGCTTCTAAAAATATTCAGACATCTGAAAACCCATTTAAACAACCATCTCACCAGTAAACAGCAGCAAACACAAACACTATGATCACACACGAGCACACACACACACACAAACTCCCATTTCCTCTGTCTCTAAAATTCTGCAACAACTTTTCCAGCCTGGCCAAATGCCTGAATCTACGCTCACTTCCTGACCCTTCCAAAACTGCACCGCCTACATTTCCCCTGCCTCCTTCTTTCATTCATGTCTGCTGGTCGGGCTAATGTTATCCGCTGAGAGCTTTCTGAAGCTTCATTGTTGGTTTTGGTGTGTTAGTTTTGATGACTTCTGTCTTTGAATTTTGAAGAAAAATGTTTTTGATGACAGAAAACCATTTACTGAGCTCTTAGTAAGAATTCACTGAGGTGGAAAATACTTATTACACTGAGGTGGGATTTAACTTATTATTGCAAGTATTATTTTGGGAAGTCTGTACTTGGTGTACTCTGTACTTTATCTGTACTCCGCACTTTATTTGCTATAAAATCAAAAGCTGTGTGAATGTCCTTTCTAGGTGGTGATTTACCGTTGGTTGTATCAAAGCCATGATTTTTTAGTACTTGTGAATATGAATTCCTGTATGTTTAATAACAAACAAACAAATACATAGATAAATAAAAGTTCACGTCAGTTTATAAAAACTGGCTGGACGAATTCAACTTTGCTCAAGGCATGGTCCTCCCCATTAGCTGCTGACACACTCGTGACATGCATTACGGAGGAACACCCTAAACAAATTTTGGCTTTAGGTTATGGTTAGGTTTAAGTCTATACTGTGGCATTAAAAAACATTTGTGTGTATGTGAGTGTGTGTGTTTGAGGTCCTGAGAAAGTCAGAGTTCTGTTTCTGTGTACTATGTGCACACATGAGTGATAAAGCAAATGGAAAAACTGAGACATTGTGACTAACAAAGCTATAACACTATCACAGGAAAGACCTGCATTCACACACACACACACACACACACAAAACTTCTAACCAATCAGAGCTGGTTGTGTTCATCAGAGATTTGCTCAAAACTCTGGTCGGGACAATATTTCATAATATTTTATTTCAGTTTGCCTGGTTACTTAAAATGAAGTTGGACCAAAAATGACAATAAACAAACAAACAAAAGAAATCATCCATCGCACAACTGGTATGGTAAACATGCAATTGGAAAGTTCCTGGAGCCAAGAAAAGCAAAATGCAAAATGCTAATTTCTTCTTTCTGTTGATGTCTTTACCTCTAAACACCAGTTTTATGGCAAGTGCTAGTGTTAATGTGCAATGTCTGAATACTTCATCCACTCAGTTTTATTAAAAAATTAGTTTATGCTTTTGAATACAGTTTCCTTCAAATTTAAGTTAATTTGAAGTGAATACATGCACTGGAAGAGTATTAAATAAAAACAAAAGAAAAAAAAACAGAAGTGTCTAAATACATGTACTGATTTTGTGACAACCTCCTAACAAAGAGAGTAAAACAGGGTACAATACACGCACACACACACACCCACACACACACTGGTGCAGGCTGGCACCAGTCTGGCCATCACAAACACATGCAGCCATACACAAACTCCCTCCAGAACATAACATGCTGCATGTGCTTTCGCAATCAGCGCCCATATTCCTGCATTACAGTCCACAGCTGCTCTTAAAGACCGTACAGTCACTCAACTGTCATTTATAGAGCATCAGGAGAAAACCCTTTACAACCGGCCAAGTAGGTGCGTGCATTTGCATCTAACAATGACTGATTATTTGACTGCAGAGGCCGTTCGTAAAAATTTCAAGGAAATATCTTTCTCATGACACAGCATTGTATTTCCCTCCATCCAGAAGATCCCAGAACTGTAACTGCGCCTTTTTGATTCTTTCAATTACCTAAAAAGCTCTTTTGATCAAATTTAATTAGGCGAACAATTACCTGCACTGAAATTAGCCACATTTAAATGCATCGATTGAGTTCATTAGATGATAAGGAGAAATGAGAAAGAAATAAACAGAGAGAGAGAGAGAGAGAGAGGGGTAAGCTAAACCCATAGCACTAGAAGAAGTGGAAGGATATGAGGTGTCAGATGACCATGCTGAAGCGCGCTACAAAAAGCCACAGGTAAATAAATGACGAAGGGCTGGCATGTCACTTCCATGTCGGTTGAGCTCGGTTGAGTATCGTGTAAAGCTCAGACCAGACTCAAATTCTCACTGGCACAGACTCTGGTTACATCATCGAAAAACACAACCCTGTCTCCCTCTCTCTCTCTCTCTCTCTCTCTCCCTCTTTCTCCTGTGTGTGTGTGTGTGTGTGTGTGTGTGTGTGTGTGTGTGCTAATGAATATACATGAATCAATAGCTAGTGACAGGCCATTTTGTTTATGCTTAATACATATCTTCATATCACTGCTGCTGGAACAAAACCGTGAAATTTCCAAAACGCAGGAGGAGATAACATTACAGGAGGAGGATGAAACATTAAAACATAAAACATTTTTTCACGTAACTTAATGTAGCATTTTTTAATAACAAATAATCATGTCATAATTGCATGGGTACAGACACACAAACATATTTATTTATATATCAATAAAACAATAGCTTTCAGTGTAAGAATGTAAAATAAAACATTTTATTGGAAAGTAAAGCTGTTATTTTCAAAAGATTAAAAAATATATAATATTTAATTGACAATTATATGTATGCATTCAACATGCTGCCAACTGCACTTAATGAGGAAGGGAACAAATGAAATAGTTCAAAATGATTTAACCTCTTATTAATTAACATGCATCTCAATTGAGTGTTTTTTTTCTTCTATTTTAGAGAAATTAGGTTTATTTTTTATGACTATGAAGATTTAAAAGATATACATGTAGCTGCCTATATGTAACAAATAGTTTTCTACGCCTGACATTAAACCTAATCCTAACCTTAACCTCTGTAACCTAAAACCAAATGCCGTTGACCTTTCAGTCTGAAAGAAGGAAACATGTAGCTTTAAGAAAGAAACAAACAAACACAACAAGTCGAAGGTTTCTGACTTTGTAGGGTTTGTTTTAAATCTCCCTACTTATTCAGGACAGTGTCACCCTGAAAATGTACAAAAACAAACACAGACTCTTGGAGAAGTAAAGTGAAGGCCAGTACAGGACACCTAACCCTGACCCTGTACGATACACGATCACCCAATTAGCAGCTAATGTTAATACATGAAGTACATGAACCTGCGGTCGGAAAGTTTCTGTTCCCTTTCGTTCTCTATCTGTACTTCTCTCTATCTCTCTCTCTCTACATCTGTCATGCTAACCCTCTTTACCAAAAATACCTTATTTTGCCTGACGCTCAGTAATCGAGCCACATCTCTTTACTTCTGGACCAAAGTAAGCACATGGTGGGCAGCTTTGAGACAGCCCAGACACCCAGGCCTGACCACCAGAGTGGGCAGATAAATTAGGATGAAGATCTGCTCCTGTTAAAGAGGCAATGGATAACCCAAGCCCTGGTGCTTCTGTGTGGGCTGCTGTTGTTGGCAGAGGGGCAGGTAGCCATCATCTTTTATCCTCTAGTGAAGAACAGTGCTGCAAAATGTTCCAGTGTGACCACTTCTGCAGCATGTCAGAATGCCCACCACATGCTCAGAAAGACTTAACAGACTTCAGACCTCAGACTACTGAATAAATCCTCACTGCAATTGAAAAACCTTCCATTTTTAACCTCCCAAATTCTCCCCCATTCCCCAAGTTTACACCACGTGAAAATGGTAGTTCCCAGTTCTACCCCAACAGATACGATCTCATAAACCTCACCATTTATTAATGGTTGGGTCTTACCATCAAACACTTATGCACAATCAAGATATCATATCAGAACTGACAGGTGATATCAACTGATAAGCCGTTGTTTTGGGGTGAGGCATGTTGTTATTACATAAAATGCCTTTCCAGCTTCACTTGATGTAGTAAATGCTTTGTTAAACAATTTGTAAGGTATGAACTTTCCACATAAATGTTTGTCTCCCAAAGTGCACCCACAAAGATACAATAAAGTTCTTAAAGTCCAACTGTGTTCCTGTTTTTGAGAGTACTTTTGCTTAACCAATGAAATGCCTCTTTATGTTTATCCCTGTTTTAAGCATGAAAAAAATAATCTGATCTAGTGTGACTTTAGATCTAAACGCACAGGGCGGATGATAAGGAGGCGATTGCCCTGCTGGAGACAGTGGACTGTTTGTTATATATATAGACATTCATGCTATCAGCACAGGTGGACTGGTTCTCGTTCTCTTTAGTGCATCGAGCACTTGAATTACTCACAGCCATGCTCAGTTGTAATTGGTTGATGTTTTGTTACACATAACGTCAACATTGCTTTTCGCACTAGAAAATCGGTGTCCACCCAACACTACAGTCAAATATTTAAATATTTAAATAATGTTTTATTTTTTTTTGTAAATTTTTACGATTTAGTCCCGGCTGGAGTGGATCGGATGGCTACAGACTAGAGGAATAAAGACTGGACTATAGACACCCCACGCCACACGATAATCTGTGAACATAATCTTTTAAATTCACCCTGATATTGGGAGGCCTTTTGCGACTGGATAGAGCAGCAAATTGTCCCTGTTGATCCTGTAGTCAGGGCCAGGCCTGACTCAAAGTTCATTTTGAAGATCATTTCAAGCTTTTCCTATAACAGAGCTGACAACTGTTAATTGTTACCAATGAATAGTTAACCTCATCCAATCCTGACGTATACTGTCATACTGTCATATCTGCTCCCTCTCACTCTTGTTTGCTCACTCGTTCTCAAATATGAGTGATTAGTTTAAAGGTGAGCCGTGGGTCAGGATCTTCTCTCTCTGGTCATTAATCCTACAGAAGGGGCTGAATTGATCACATTATTGCGTTAAGAAGGTCCCTGATTCGTTATAATCAGCCCCGGTATTGGCAGGTTGGCGCTGCAGGGCCGGCAGGGACGTTTGCTGTGCTACCGCAGCCATAGGTCAGCGAGTCACTGGCCATTTTACAACTCACAGTCACCCCTCCTAATCTTTTTGATGAGCACTTTACTAATTTGAGGGGAGGCGGCAGGACAAAGGAGAAGCGGATGAGGGGGAAAAGGAACGGAGAGATTAGAAGAAAAGAGAGGAAGGCAGAAGCGAGGTGAGGTATTCACTCAATGACTACAGTGCATCATCGTCCAAAATGGCAAGGCATGCCATGAGTATGAGGTCACTTCCTTGGATTCACTGATTCAGTAGGAATCTGCACAAACAATGTATAACACCACAAGATAAAATAATGCAAGCAGCCAATCAGAAAAGGGCAAATTTACATAAACCAGTTGAAAAGGCACAGTTACAAAAAGGGAGGCTACATTAAATGGCTGGTTTTGGTACAAGTTATAAAGGGAACATGGTCATTTTTTTACTTTTCTATTTCTAGTTCAAACCGCTGGTAAACATTGTGAGCAACAGTTAAGGAAGGCTTTGGCACTGAGTCCATTTGGCACCCATTTTGAGACATTAAATCGTTTAAGTAGAATAAGGCATGGTTTAATAACAGCCCCCGGAGGTTAAAGCATGAACAGAGACTGATTGTGAAGGAGTCAACAGACAACATCACTCCACCGAGATTCCTCTTTAAAGCCATGGCATACTTCAGTGATAAAAACCATCCTCTTCTCGCGTTTATGCCCCCGAACTCTATATGGAAGCAATTAGTACAGACTAAACAAATGAAAAGGTCTAAGAGGCATCAGCAATCAGAGAGCGATTTAAACGCACGACAAATAAAAGCCTGCAGCACAATTACAGCTCTAGAGTATGCTGGGGCCTTTTTCATGCTGCTCCGCCATCTTCTGAGCTGCGTTTTTCAAGCATAGATACAATCAGACCTTATTTTGTTGCTTATTTGTCTAGAGCTTTATCATGTGCAAATTATTCCTATGAAAGGCTGGGATGTTCTGTTGGTATGCGTTGAAAAAATGTGCAATGTAAAGTTCCACCCACTCCTTCTGAATCAGCAAAACACTTGTCTGCTTTAAACAGTCTAGTCAAAAAGCTACTCAATGTCTTAGATGTCTCACGTGTTGAAACATTTTATTAACCCTTAGAAATCACATGTATCAGTAACAATATGATGATGATGATGATGATGATGATGATGATGATTGATGATGATGAAAAGCCTTTATTGTCACATACACTGATACATGCAGTGAAATTGGACTCCTCCGACCATACATATACACAAACATCACATTTTGGGAGGCTGTCCTTCAATATCGTCTAATGTTAATTATTTATCAATTATAGCTTATTTTAATGAAAGTGTGGATTCACACTTTGTAAGTTGAGAAAATATTGTATTTTGATTAGATTTTGATAAAGTTATTAGTTGCACAGTCTTGCTTTGCACAGTTATGTTTTACATGTTTTGTCATTGTTTGATATCATTATATAAACAAATACAAACAAGTTGAACTTGATGTAGAACCTAAATTTAATATACATGTAATTCAATTATTAATTACTATGTAATAACATTAATTACTATGTAATTACTACCAAATAGTGTCTATATATGCAAGTAGAAATAAAGAGTGGCCCCATAAAAGGTCCCATAAAAATGTTTTTGGCTCATAAAACCAGGCAAACATTATAAGAAAAGTAAAATGCAAGAAAAATGTAGGATGTGGGCTGTAAAACAAAAACACTAAAAATGATGATTTGAAGAAAAATAAGGCGAATGACACAGAAGAACATCATTATGTAACCGCTTGGGCTTCTTTGTTGTTTAGTTTATTTACTCAGTCTTTCTTTTTTTCTCTCTATGGAGTCTTTGTGGCATGCTTGTTCATTTGAGACTTCTGTGCTCTCTCATTCTCTCTCTCTCTCTCTTTCTCTCTCCCTCTATCTCTTACTCTCTCTCTCTTTCTGTTACTCTCTTACACACACTCTCTCTCTCTCATTTTCTCTCTCATTTTCTCTCTCTCTCTTACTCTCTCTCGCTTACTCTCTCTTTCTCTCACTCTCTCTCTCTCTCTCTCTCTCTCTCTCACTGTTTCGCGAGTGTGTTTTGGGTGAAAAACATCTGTATTTAAATTATTCCACTTCCTCGGGCCTGAATAGAATCACTCCGCTCTAAACAACAACAGGAAGTAGGCCATTTTTTCAATGGCTGCACTTAAATATGCACAGGAATTCTGAGATCCCACCACACAGATGCTTATGCTGTGAAAATACATTTGTGAGAAAACAGCACCCTACCGACACATTTAAAAACAGTGCTTAAAGTGAATATTGAGATTCAATTAAGAATTTGCACCCTGCTTTCGGGTTAATCTGTCTCTAAAAAATATTCTCATAATAAAGCAAACGCCCCTGTAACTTTTCCAACACGTTTTTGGATTGCAATATTTAAATAATTGCCACCCTTGAGATGTTTTTGTATTTTTTTTAACCTTTTTCATCCCCAAGAAACTCCCAGTGGTAACAAAGGTAAGCATCAAAAAACATTATTTCTCACTTGTATCTCATTGAAATACAATTCTGTTGAACGTTCAATACAGTGTGTAGGTAGAAGATGAAATATAGAATTAGAAGTTGACTTTGATGAAGAGCTGATGTCAAAAATTAAAATATACATAACAATAATGAATGCAAATAATGCATTTTTGGCATGCTTTTTGCATTCTTGACACTGAAACAAAAGCTAAAAATTAGAGCTGTCAATACAGTAGGCAAATTGAATTACAATGTCATTATTTACATATTTAAATAATGTGTGTGTGTGTGTGTGTAAAATACTACAACACTAAGGACATTTACTCAGTTACTCTTAGTCAACAGAGACACAGTATTACCATAAGTCTTGTACACACTCTGTCCAAGCCCTGGATTAATATTTACAGCTCACAATCAGGACATCGCAGAATTTCCCCTTTTACAAAAGAGTTGGAGGGTCCCCTGTGGGCCCGGATCGGTAGCCTTGCTGAAGGGTATGTGTACACACACACATCTTGTGGTTACTCAAACACTGTAAACTGTGTAACTAAAGCTTTGGGTTGATTCATACACAGTTTACCCTGTCGATAAATCTGTGAGTCTCAGTTGGAATCCTGATGACAGACAGAATGGTCTGCTAGAGAGTGAGAGAGAAAGCGAGAGAGAGAGTGAGAGAGAGAGCAATAGTGAGAGAGAGAGAGAGAGAGAGAGAAAGCGAGAGAGAGAGTGAGAGAGAGAGCAATAGCGAGAGGGAGAGAGAGAAAGCGAGAGAGAGAGTGCGAGCG
>JBBPCY010000039.1:16288470-16304156 GCA_037974405.1 Brachyalestes nurse
GAGTAAGTGTGTGTGAGAGAGTGTGTGTGAGAGAGTGTGTGTGAGACTGAGAGAGAGAGAGCGAGAGAGAGAGAGAGAGCGAAAGAGAGAGAGAAAGAGAGAGAGGAGAGAGAGAGTGAGAGCATCAGGATAAAATAAAATCCTTATGTTCTATGTATGGTCATTGTTGTAAGATAACGTCTCTAAAGGTGGAATTATTTCAGACCATTTCTAGTGTTGGCTCATGAAATACTCACACAATGGGCAAATGGTGTAAAAAATGTAATAACCTGAGAACAATTTTTAAAAAAATATTTTTATGTATGTAAGGTTTTCATAAGACAATAACAGAAGGAGAAAAAGAGGGGAAAACAAAACATTGAATGAAAGTTTGAAAGTTATTAAAACCATTTTTGGACCATTTCTATTGGTTCATTCATCTTAAACACAATTTACAATATATTTTCTAATTATGTCAAAAACCATGAATTAAAAAAAAGACAAAGGAGATTTGAATCAGTGGCACATACACGTGCACACACACACACACACACACACACACACACACACGTACATGTACACTTGGCACCAAGTCACTCATTTTATCAGCTCAACTTACTATTCAGGTGCACTCTGTAGTTTACAATTACAAACTGTAGTTCTTCTGTTCCTCTGCTTCATTTGTTAGCCCCCTTTACCCCATTCAACAATGGTCAGGACCCCACAGGACCACCCATGAGCAGGTGAATCATTCTCAGCACAGCAGCGACACTGACATGATAGTGGAATGTTTATATAATTACTTTGGTCACACACATACTTAGTTATCCAAGTACATATTCTATATTGGTTATATTAGTATTTTGGTTATACACATACTTAGTTATATAATTTGTATACATCATGTAGTGAAATGAGACCCTGAATTTACTCATAAGACTGTGCAATAAAGTTATTAAATCGTTTAAATGAAATTAAACACTACAGAATTACGAATGCTGTGCAGCATCAGTTAACCTATCATAAATAAATCTACATCTGCAATGTGGGCCAATAGGGTAGATGTGTGGACAGTAATTGGATGCCGTGTTTAAAAACTCCTCTTGTAAATTCAATGGTTAGCACTGTGGCCAGCATTTGCCTAAATACAGTGAAAATGCAATGTATACCCAACTGTGTCTGACTAATCTGTAACACATTCAGCATCTCCACCTGTTTCCGGATCTGCCTCGTCTTCAAACGTGTGCCCCTGGTGATCCTCCGAGCATGAACTCCTGTGGCTTGTTTTCCTCTTCTAGGACTGTAAGTTATTTATACTCCTCCTTTCTCAGTCACTTTCTGTACTGCGTCATTGCTTTCTTGCACAGCTGGTATTTTGTTTCTTTTCCGTATTTGCTCTCGGTTTCCCCTTTGTTTACATGCAGATTAGCCATTAGCCTTAGCTTAGCGTTAAGCCATTGCTTTACTGTTGCATTAGCAGACATTTGCTTTCTGCTTAGGCATAGCCATAAAATATGATGGAGTAGATTCCACACAGTAATCTCAATTACAAGAACTGAGATGTGTACAGAGACATCTGGCACAAAAGAGTGTAATATTAATTATATGCTATATTTTTTCACATAGACAGCCCGGACAACGACAGCTGAATATCTCACACCCAATGGGCACAGGGAAACTTAAATGCGTCTGAGTGGGATTGAGTCCAAATGTCTGGAGTCAACTCTCGATTCCCGAATGCCTGGAATCAAGGAAATAGTTTATTTTGGGATATCAACTTTTGGACAACAAAGATTAAACTTTGACTTTATTCTTTGAAAGTGACGGAAACTATTTATACCACTCATCTCTGCGTTTTTACAAAGTTAGCAATAGCCATAATTTCTTCATATTTCACTTCCAAAAATGCAAACTTGTATTTTTAATGTAGTCTTGAGGAACAGTTCTCCTGACCAGCTTCAGAGGAATGTTTTTGTTCGTTAACCCACACAGTGGCCTACGTATGAATCATTCAAGCAGAACAAAACACATCTAACTTAATTCTTGAACCAGTGAAGAAACAGGAGCAGATGATTCCAGATGGTCAGGCGGTGATCAGTATACTGGTGGTGCTGAATGCCATGGTTGGAACACCTTTATCTAGACACATTGTATCTTTAGGCACTTTGAACTACTGAAACATTTTTTACAATAGTATACATATACGTCTCCTCTCCTATACTGTCCTCTGATTTTCTATTCTCCACTGTAGAAGGTCAGTCTGGCCAAGTTATGACTGTGCATTTTAGAGCAGGAAAGGTGTATAAGGTCAAAGTAGTCAACTGCCCCCCCAGTCCCTTACCGAGATCAATGGTGCTTGACCCAATTTATCACAAGTCTCTCATACATAGAACAGCAGTGACATGGCATTTAACAGCTAGCCCCTTCTGAGCCCCTCTGGAATTGCTCTCTCTCTCTCTCTCTCTCTCTCTCTCTCTCTCTCACACACACACACTCTTTACAGGTCACTTTTACCTACCTTGCATGGTAAGTCCTCACTGCCCTCTGTGGTCACCTGCATAGGATGGCTGGTCCCAGTAAAGACAGAGGACTTCTGTATATGAACTTTAAACCAACATATGCCACTGTTATGAACACAGTGTGCAACACCATTGCAGAAGTACAAATAGTGGTAATTCAACTACATTGATTTTGCACTCTAAGAATCAGTTATTACTGAGTATAGTAATAATACTATAAATAATAGAATAAATAACATAAATTAAATCTCACAGGCTATTCGTAACAAAAATAAAACCAACAAACCATGCCATATATAAATAGATCTAATTTAAAAGATATAAATAGCTAGACTTAATTAATAATTAAAGAATTCTGCATCATACCATGAGAATCAAGTGAAATTTAATATTTGAGGTCAAAATGAAGAAAGAAATGCAGCACATGGCTAAAACCTGAATCTCCAACAAGTTATATTGAAAGCATATGACTGACATTAACATACATTGCTATAAACCACATTTCATGTACTTCATTATTAAACAATGTTGCAGTACTGTGCACCACTTTTTGTTATACAGTTGATACATATCAATACATTTGTGTGGTACAAATGAAACATTGCCTCCATCTTCATCATTCCCACTGTTGAACTCACTTCAAAGGTGAATTACTGAATATTTGCTATGAAAAGAAATAAACATGAGCATAAAAGAAGATTGTGCAGATAATACAGTAGTGCGTTTTGATTCTAACGATTGTTGCATTTGTTAAAATCTGACACAAATTTGTCACCGCCACTCCTGAGGACCGACTGAACATAAACTTTGCAGAGATTATGATGAGAAGAGCGTCTGAGCTCACCATTAGTCATAAACCGCTTCCTGCAGAGGCTGTGCTGCTGGGTGCTCTGACAAATACCAGAGCCAAACAATTCTGCCTCTCTTTAAACTGGCCCAGTTGCTCACGGAGAAGTTATGCCATGTGGTACTGTATATACATAATCCCAATCTTACACCATATGTTGAAACCCACCTCAAAGGAAGAAAATAGCTCTGGGTATAAAGAAGTATTGAGATTTTAATACTGATTCACAAAGCCACCTAGTCCAATTAGCAGTCGTTTATTTGGTGAAATAGTTTTTCTGTCAATTTCATGAAGTAATGCATGTTACATAGCTTTCATCTGTGTTTCAGTGTTAACACAGGTGAATTTCCAATGTGTGTTCAAACACATTTTGCTCAGTGTGTAATGTGTGTGTGTGTGTGTGTATGTGTGGGGGGGTGTGTAAAGAGAGATAGCCGAGGCTCTGATAAAGCAGTAACTCACCCAGTGCGAGGCCGAGAGCGTTTGATCCAGTGTATGGTCCATGACTCAGTGACCGGCCATGACACACACACACACACACACACACATACACACACAAATACACCCGAGCCGTGTGAAATGGGTAGTGCTTGAAAACACACTGAAACGTGCTATGCATGGGAACCAGTAAAACACACACACACACACACACACACACACAAACACACTTTAAAGCACTGAACTACACACTCACAGGAAAAGAACTCTGCCAGGCACCTATGACTTCAGAGTGTCTGTATCTAAGGGAGACTGATACCAACACACATACACACACAAAGAGAAAGGACTGTATGTTATGTTTGTTTAGAAATTCATATAAAAGTAAATATACTTTATGTACAGTTGGTAACAAAAAATTGACCATATTTCATGGAATCAGCCTTTTGGCATTTTCTACAAACGTTAGGGCACTATAACATACAAGAGAACATATAAATGATAAACATAAAATATAGAATGTGCTGTACACATTGTATGTGTACTTTATCCCAACATGTTAAATTCCAAGAATAAACAGTAATCAAAATAGAATCAACTGAGTCATCTCCAAAACATGTAACATGACCATGGCCATATTGTTTTTCCTAGTGAATAACTTAGGAATAATGATTATTGCTCATTTAAATGTTTATACATATAATTTTCTCTGGTGCCTACAGTATTTGCACTGTATTTTCTGGAAGGTGGGTGAGTGACAGAGTCTTATGAGGTTGTGTTAAATAGAAGGGCATTTTGTCAATATCCTTAACTTTCAGTGAAAATAATATACCAAGATTTTCTTACTGGTCCATTGATCTTAAAATGTTCAGCTGTTGGTATTTTCAAACTGTCTTTGCCAGCCACCCTCAGAGGAAAGAAACATGGGCATACATACATATACAACTTATTCAACATATACAGTGATACTGACATAAAGAGGTGTTGATATCTGTGGATTGTAGGAAACAAATGACTGATTAAGGCAACAATCCTACTATATCAGAACAAAACGTTGAATCTTCATTTATGTTGTTGTTTATTGTATATTACAGTACACTTTTATACTCACCATCACATAGACACACCATCCCATATACACCAACAGCTATAATTTGCTACACAATGAACAGGTGCTGTATATTATCTTTAGGCCCTACAGGGCCTTGGTAAGTGTTGAAGCAGTGCATAACTATTTATTGTTCGTTCAACTTTACTACATAAAAGTATTTTTATCTTTTCTTTAAAAAAGATTTAAAAAATCATGCATAAAATCACAGACCCAGAAATGCCTCCACAACATCTGAAGTTAGTGACGACACATAAAAGTAATTCAAATAAAAGTGGCAGGAAAAAAGTCATTATTCTCTCTGTGGCCGAGGATGAGATTACATTGGATTAGATGAATTTTTGCATTGCAAATGAAAGCTCGTGTAATCAATAAACTGCGTTCAACTCAATATACAAACTAATTAAGTGGTAATATAATCAAGGCAGAATAAGGTGGGTTGGGTGGAGGGCTGGATGGGGGGGTGCCGCTCTTTTAGAGGAGAAAAAATCCAATCAAAGCTTTTTATGTTAAAGATAAAATCTCAAACGATCTCTCTTTGTACAAATGATGACCCGGGCTTTGTGCTAGTTTAATAGAGGAGCCTTGTCTTAAGATGTTGCATTCAATGTGCATATTCTAATCAATATGAATTACATAGGCTCTTATCTATGGCATCGTCTCCAGACAGCTAAACTAATTAATGTTTTATCGAGTGTTTTAACTCAATTATTTTCCAAAGTCACAGAAAGGCATAGAGAAATGTTCGGCTTTGTGGGGTGAGAGGCTGGCTGTTCTTCAACACCACTTCTGTAAGCATTAAGCTCTTTTGAATAACATTTTTCAACACTAAGCTGTGGCTGCATAACTACTGCCGGCCAAAGAAAGCAAGTATCTCCATTTTTTACGGCGGCCCTTTTCATTGTGTAAAACTTTTACGATGAACTGACAAATAGACATGCTCCAAATTAAATTATAATTCTTTTGTAAAGTTACTATGTTTTTTGGACTTCAGTAATATGGTGAAAAATTGCAAAAACATTCATAGTGTGGTTGCATTACTTATGTAAAGTTTCTTGGTTTTAGTTCACTTCTGTTAATTTTTAAATATACCTTAGTAACTTCAAAAATCCCATTATTTATGTATCTAAAATAGTATTTTTTACTTACGGTTTTACAGATCATAAACACTTCTTTAAAGATCATTTCTGAAATGCATTTTAAAAGCATTTTCTTTACACACAACTACATCATTTTTTTTCTTTTCAAAAATTGTTCTCTAAAAGTCCCATATACTTCAGGGAACCAAATGTGGCTCTGTTAGGCATCACACAAAGAACCCTCTGCATCTTTATTTTTAAGAGTGTACCTCCTACACACATCTTTCACACACACACACACACACACACACACACATACACACACACACACACACACACACACACACTCAGATATGCACACTCAGCCACAGTTTCCCCATTCTCGTTCCTTTCTACCCTGATTCATTCTGACTGATGGCTCATTTTCTAATGTTAATGTCTGTTCGTGTTTGTGTGTGTGTTTGTTCTAATGCTAATGCTTGCGCGTGTTCTAATGCTAATGCGCATGTTTGTGTGTGTGCCTGTGTGTGTGTATGGGCTCTAATGCTAATGCGCGTGTGAGTGTGTGTGGCTGTTTTTGTCGCTGGGGTGTGTCTAATGCTCTGTGACAGCGGTAGCTGATCTCTTTCAGTACAGATTTGATATGTGGCGTGAATGTGGTGATGCTCAATAGCCCTATTAATGACGCTTATCACTCCGACACCCGTAGCCCTCCTACAAACATTAATTCATAATATCCCTCTGCACACACTCACCACCCAGCAGTGTGAGTGTGTTCAGCTGCTGGGCTGAAAAAAAAGCAGTTCAACTAGTGGTCCACAATTTGTACACAGGTTGTACACAGGACAATTACAGATATGTCTATTTTTATATATTTCATAATTTGGGCACCCTTTTTAACCTGTGGATAGATGGATGGATGGACTGATAGATAGATAGATATATAGATAGAAAGGACTACAATTGTGAGATAACTAACATATAAAGATTCTACCTAGAACAAGTATTACAAAAATGTATATACATGTACATTAGCTAGCAAACTACACATATGTAAGTAACCAGCTAGCCTATATTCAGACTATCCATCCGTCTATCTATCCATCCATCCATCTATCCATCCATCCATCCATCCGTGCATCCATCCATCCAACCTAGGTAGTTTTCTAGCTACACATATATTGGTTTGACCTTGTATATTTTTGACATGTTAACTAATGCCACTGCAAGGCATTGGTTAAATAAGGTTTTTTTTTTCTAATATACCATATAGTTTGATATATTAATCGAATGCTTTGTGATATATTATTTCAATGTGATCATGGATAATGAAGAAATCTGAAAACTACTATATTTTTAAAAATGAACCTTTTTTGCATGTATATGCATGGCAGAGCTTTACAGAATATACAGTATTTCAGGTTTAAATATTTTGTGTGACTGATAAGCCCTCTGTTTGTAGGCTGAAATTATGATGCTGCATATATGTCTGCAATACATGCAGTTTAACCAATCTGGTGTTTATGAGCTCTGTGAACTAACTCCAGAGAGTTTTGTGTGTGTGTGTGTGTGTGTGTGTGTGTGTAAGCGTGTTTGTGTGTAAGCGTGTGTGTGAGGTCTGATGTGTCATGTGGCAGCTGTACAGGATGCCAGTCCCCTGACACTAAAAGGTGTCAACACCACTCCTGCATTTAAAATTCAGATTTCACAATCTGGGCATATGTCGATAGTGCAGTCACATCCGTGTTGCGAGACTGGCCCTTCTCCACACAATCTGTTAATTTCCATCAGACCACTGTTAGATCTCTCTCTCTCTTTCTCTTCTTGTACTCATAAATCAGTCAGTCACTTTATATTTGGTCAAAGTAGATCCTTACTTTCTCATGTCTAGTCTGATGTTTATTTACATTCTGTCACATTATAATTATGTAAATATTGTGTTTAGGTTGGAGTTAAAAAATCACATCTGATTTCCAACAAGCTAAAATAAAGAAATTTAATTCAGAGGAACAGTAAATTGATGATTTGTCCAAAACTCAAATACTAGCCTCAAATCAAGCACATTTCGTAAAGGTATAGTTTTGAGAAAATCAAATGTATAAAAATTTACACTTTTCCCAAAAATATTTAGTTTGCCTTTTTAGTTTGATGATAAGTTATAAGCTAATGCAACTAACAAATACTAGAACTCAATAGTCATCTAAGTCTTTTCTATAAATACACCCCACGATTCTCCACACAGTCAAACTACATCTAGAGCTGTGTCCGAAAAGTGCACTTGTTTATTATGTAGGGCACTATGTAGTGAATCAGCCATTTTGTAGTGTTGTCCAAAATTCCAACTGTCAATTTCACCCACTAGTTAGTGCATTATAAAATCACTGTGCGACGCCACACCAAAATCTAGTGTTCAGACACTGTACACTACATGAATACCCATATACCATCATGCACTGCGCGTATTTTTTACCGTGCCCTACATAGTGAACGAGTGTACTTTTTGGACACACTGCACACTACTGTTATCCCGCGAAGAAGAGGAGCAAGTCGGAGGGAAGAGAGACGGAGGGAAAGTGTTGCTTCAAACGGAGGAGATTCAGTCCCACTTGCACTTTCTTTCTCTCTCTCTCTCCGTGGAGAACAGTAGTACCCAAGTTTTCGGACACAGCTTAGGTCTTTCTTAAGGTGATGCAGGCTGTGGTTTAAAACACCATATGACTTTTCAACAACAGGGTCTGTTTTCACAAACCGCCACTGGGAGGACTAATCTAGCATCAGTTTTTCTGATTATTACACCAGATTTTTTACTTTGAATGTAATTATCCAGACATCCCATCAGTGGCAGCCATGTTTCTCAGGGAAGGTGTGTGTATATGTATGTGGTGTGTGAACACGGATTATTTATTGGGTGGAAAACTACATATGTGGACAGTAAAAAGTATGTCAATTCATGAATAGACTTGGTTTCATAACTTTTTACATTGTATGATATCATCTATAAAAATAGACAAAAGTGACGTTCAGTATTTGGCTAGTGGACACATTTTTATCATTTTTAAATAGCAATGTGATACGTGCCAAACCACATTATCAATTCTGCAGCCGTTTGACATGGTTTGAGGTAAGTGTGTGATGACTTACACTGTACTAAACTAGGGGCTAGGGACTTGGCTACATGAGCCTTACTAATTACATTTAGAGAAAATGTAAAAAATATGGCATAATAATTTTTTGAGGTAAATTGGAAAGTGAGAGAAAAAAAACTAGAGAGAAGTAGAAATCAGTTTCCTACGGTATCCATAACGTTTTCTGATTCTGACTCTGATTTTCTGATTCTGATTGTTTATCCCACTTGGTCACTTTCCTGTCACAGTCCCTGCATCCCACCAGTGTCAGCCATGTTTCTCAGGGAAGGTGTGTATATATGTGTGTAGTGTGTAAACACGGAGATCAGGCCGGGCAGTTCTGTGGCCAGTGTAACCCACAAACCTGTTTTTGTCATTTCACTACAGGGTGTATCATTAACTTCCGTTAGAGTGGGCCATTCCCAACAGTTAACACAGCCCTGTTGGTGGCCCTGCCCAATAAAAAAAAGGCCCTAGTTAGCTGCAGTGTGGTCCAACACGACTGCCTACAAACACACACAGACATACACAAACACACACACACGCACGCACACACACACACACACACACACACACACACACACACACATACATACACATGCAAAGACTGATAACCAGGTATGGAGAATGATGGCTAAGCTGACATTCCTGTTGGAGAACATCTCCCACCCCATGTAGGAGACTCGGACAACACGGAGCAGCTCCTTCAGTGGTAGGCTGATGCACCCACGATGTGGGACGGAAAGATTCCGCAGGTCTTTTGCGTTCAAACTGCTGTCAGATTCTAAAACAAAGACCTTGCAGATGACCAGACGCGGACAGACAAACAAACACACACATGCAGTACACCACGGTAGTTTCTCTTATGTGCAATATTACTTGAGTGCAATTTTTCTGATACAATACGTGCAATTTTTTGGTGGAACTACTACTACTGGGCAAAATGTGCTATTTAAAATGTGCCATTTTTTGTTGCATTTCTACTGTTATTGTCAATGCCTGTCACTCCATTGTGTGTGTGTTTCTGTATGTGTCTTTGTGTGTGTGTGTGTGTGTGTGTGTGTGTGTGTGTGCAGTGTTCTTATTTACTTACATATCCACTCTGTGTATATATGTATATACATATACACAGTGTGTGCATACATACAACTTGCCTAGGTCTACATTTTGTTTACATATAGTTTACAAATACATATATGTAAACTGTATATTTTACAATACAGATGTCCATATTTTATATTTCTAGATTCTATATTGTACATTTTATGATGTACTGTTGGTATAGTATTTTATTCTATTCTATTGGTTTTTTTTTATTTTTGCTTCTCTTAACCTTGTACTGTCCACTTTCAGCCATGACAAAGCAAATTTCACATTTGTGGGACTAATAAAGGTTTATCTTATCTCATCTTATCTTATCTTATATGCATGAACATACACACACATACAGTTAGTGGAAACAGGTAAAAAAAAAACAAATAAACAAAATAAATCTTTTTTTGTTGTTTAATAATTGTAACATTGTGGATGAATTTGGTCACTTCTTTTTGCAAACTCCAAATTCCCCAAAGCTTAGAGGGTCCAGGTCCCTCTGATGGGCTTGTAGTTTCAGTAATTAATGGATTAGCTGGGCCACACAAGCACCTTTACACCTCCATCTTCCTCCCGTTTCATGGCCAATGACATTCACTTCTTCTTTAATACCTCCTGGTACATCATTCCGCTTAAGTTTCCTACAGTGATGTGTAATGCTCCAGTACTGTTGGCAGGGAAGTAGCCTCTTATAATGATGCTCTCACAACCATATTTCACTGTGGAAATGGTATGGGATCATACATACACCTCTTCTCCAAATGGGTTGTTTTTTTATGTTGTCCCAACTTCACCATTATTACTACTCATTGCCAAACATTTTTTATAATGGCACCAGCTGAAATTCGCAGTCGAATGTGTGTAAGTATGAAGTGATGCTGGAGTAATATACATACAACAACAAAATGAGTGTATGAATACTTATATTCCTTTATCTTATGCATACAGTCACTCACACAAGTACACCTGCACAAATATTAACAGAAAGATAGACACACATCCACACAAAGACATATATACAGACAAAAAGACACACACACACACACACACACACACACACACACACACCACACACACACACCACACACATACACACACACACACACACACACACGCACTCCACAGCAAAAGGAGAGACTTTCAGAAATCTTGTTGCTCTGCCTGTAGAGCAGCTGTTTAACGGTCTCTCTGTTGTTTTCACATTTGGCTGTGTTTTTTCCAGTACTGCTATCACTGCGAGGATACTGGCACTGAGGCTCTTCTCGAAGCACTTGGGCCAAATATTCCTCTTTACAGCTATTTGGGACATCCCAGGCCTAGACGAGGATTCCTCTGCTTTTCTCCTCTTCCTAATTACTGCTGAGCCCAGTCTGAATGGAGCTCAGGAGGTAAAGAGCTAATTAAGCGGCTCTTGTAGAGCACCCTCGCACACATTCACACTGTATGATTCATTAGTGCCTACCAGGAAGAAAAAGAGATGATGAAAATAAAGCGCTAGAATGCTTTAGGAAAGTTGAGCCTATTCTGTTTGTTGCTATGTATGTATGTCTTTGGGTGATATGCTTTAAGAAATCTGACCTGTGTCTCCTGCTGTAAGAGTCAGAGAGATAATTCTTAGCATCAGGTAATTATGCGTCATTGTTGTTGAGACTATTAAGCCCCACCACCACACAGTTTTCAGGAGTGTAACTGCTAATATTAATAATAATATTTAAAAGCTTAATTACTGAAATTAGGCCTGTATATTTGTTATAGGGTTAAGCTAATATTTTTTAAAATATTTTTTATGTTTCACTGTCATTACAGTGAGCCAAATCATTTTAGTCACTGTTTTGAGGGTACATGTGATTTATTGTTTTTACTTAGAAAAGCAGTCGAATATATTTGTTTATTTTTCAGTCCTTGGATCTGATTGGCCGCTGCTCATCTACTTTGCATAACGTTTCCCCTGAAGAAGAAAGTGTGTAATAGCGGGTTGTGTTTTTGTTTCCATGTTGCAGCAGATTATGACAAAAAAGGAAAAAAGGCAAATTTTTCATGATATCGCTCTGTATATGCTAACTTAATATGCCTTCCCACCTTGACACACCAGTTCATTTGGTAGGCAAAATGTTTTACACCTCACAAAACACTGCGTTCAAATAAACTCATTCCATCAAAACAATGTATTCAGTGTATGTTCTAAACCTAACAGGGCACATAGTTCTACTAGTTTGCAATTTATATGTAATGGATGTAAATTAATTAAACATTAATCTTTTTTTTGGGTGTTTACCCAAATATGACAAAATTTTTGGGTCAATTTGGCAATTCACTGGACAAACTCAGGGTGGGCTGTTTTGACCACAGCTGTTTTTGGCAATTTGACTCAGTGTGCTGGGTTGGCTATTCAAAATGGGTAGAAAATCTCAAAATAATAATGCAGATTTCTGGGTCGACTTTTAATTTAGTATCATCCATGCACGTGTATACACACACACACGTCATACAACCAATGAGTTTATTGTCAGCAGAGAATAAAACGAATGGACTATGCATACGCTGTTCGGGTCAACAAATTTTGTTCCATGGGTGCAGCTATGGTTTATTTGTGTACCTTGCTTGGTTAGCTAACATCAGTCCACTGCAATGAATTTATATTATTCAGCTATAAATCCAAACAATTCACATAAAATAAGCTACACCAGTACTGAGATAGTGGAAACAAACATACCTGTCTAATGCTAATTCTGTCTCAAATGCCACACATGGCACACATCTGGTTATATATTTTGCTTAAAATAAAAACAGTAAAACATACGTATGTAAAGACTTGTACTCACAGACTGTTCTGACTCCGTGTTCTTGCCTGATGAAACCCTGTTTAACTGTTTCTGTTATTACTGGCTTCCTCAAGTACTAAGAGCAGGAAAAATTACCCATTGGCTGGATTGTTACTGGGATCCAGACACTAACCCAGCGGCTAAACTGCCCAAAATCTGTCCAGCTCTTTGGAAATAATCCAACAGAATGGCGCAGTAGGTTCAATCCAGTGTCTGGTGGGAAAAGAGGCTCATCAATGTTGAGAGCATACTTCAGAATTACATTATATCTTTTAGCAGTTAGAACCCTCCCCTGGTTCTAACACTGTCCTGAAACTTGAATGTTTTCTCATATTTTAAGTCGCTTTGGATAAAAGTGTCTGCCAAATGAATGTGATGTAATGTAATGTTTTTTTACATTAATATAACATTCAACTGTAATGATTCTATACCAATTTATTGGTTCTTCTTAGAACCTTTACATTATGTCTTTTGCTTTCAAAAAGTTTACTTCCATTTACAAGAATGGCTCCTCAGAGGACCATCAACTGAAAGGTTCTCTAGAGAAACAAAACTGGTTCTTCGATGCCCTCATGCAAAGGCACTTTCATTTTTAGAGTGGACGTTGCTTGTAACGCAGATATTTAGTAATCTAAAATAACTCAATTACTTAATGAACTTGAATTTGCAGGATCCAGTGAAGGTCAAATGTGAGGACCAAATTGCTTGAGCTTTGAGGTGATTTTGGAAAATGCCATTCATTTTGGCCCACTGAGAAATCCTTATTTTTTCTGCCAAATGGTCCATGACCTCAGAGGTATGTCATATATTATTTTTGGTTGCTAAGTTACGGGGATGCTGGCGAGACTGATGCTGCTTTGTCTGCCATGTTTTCATTTGCCATTTTTAAAATTTTTATAATTTAATGTAAATATTCATCAGATCAATACGTAGTATTGTATAGTCTATATATTTTACTATTATTTTTTTTCTTGTTGCTACTATGGCAAGAACAAAGCAGACTGTCCGCAAATCCACCGGTGGTAAGTCGCCCAGGAAGCAGCTGGAGCTCCGGCCACCGGCGATGTGAAGAAACCAGTTATAGGCCCAGCACCATGGCTCTGAGAGAGATCCGCCATTACCAAAAAGCCACGGAGCTGCTGATCCGCAAGCTGCCCTTCCAGCGCCTGAGATCACTCAGGATTTCAAGACCGACCTCTGCTTCCAGAGCTCCGCCGTCATGGCCTGCAGGAAGCCAGCGAGGTTGACTCAGGCTTACTTGGTGGGCCTGTTCAGTGAGGTTTACTCGGTGGGTCTGTTTAGCGAGGCCTAATCTGCTGGGTCTGTTCGAGGACACGAACCTGTGCGCCATCCACGGCGAGAGAGTCACCATCATGCCTAAAGATTTTCAGCTGGCCCACTGTAACGGCGCTTAAGGTCCCCAATACTTCAGTTGTCGCGCACGGGGTTCTTGCCGTGGACGTCCTGGGGGAACCACAACCTACTAACTGTTTTGAAAAACGTCTTAGGACATTTCTTTTTGGCAAGACCTTTGTTTCCCCCTCTTAGATGTTTTCTAAATGTGTTGTTTACCACTCTACCATATTATTTCGTATTGTTTTATGTAGATTCTGTAAATTGTCTGCTCTTATGCTTGTCCTTTTTATAATTTTGTTGTGTACAGTGTCCTTGAATGTTTTGAAAGGCGCCTTTCAAATAAAATGTATTATCATTATAGTAATAATAATAATAATTATTATTATTATTATTATTATTGGGTAGCTACTCTGAAACTAGTTTATGTAGTTATTAAAGAGTAAGTTAGGTAATACAGAGAGTAGAGGTGTCTGCTTGTATGTGTGGGGGATAAAAAAAGAGAATCATTTTAGCTTTAAAAAAAGGGTTGTTTTATTCAGCCGGCCACCAGCGCTGAATATAACCGTGCTCAGCCTCACTGGGCCGAATTCACGCTTCAGCTGCCCGCAATAAAGGCCAGCCCAGGCCCAGGGTAGGCCGCTGCCTGTGAGGGGCCCTTTTGAGAGTGCGCTCTGTTTCATACAGTGCCACTTACAAGCGAACGTTTTCATTAGAGACGCTGAACGCATTAACCCCGTGCACCACCCAATTACTCGGAATCACAGAGCGGTCCGCCCCAGAATGCAATCGCAAAAATGTTGTCATATAGAGAGAGACAGAGAGTGAGAAAGACAGATAGACAAAGGAAATAAAAGAAGAGAGGGATTATTTCTCTATATTAGCACTCTTTACAGTGAGCTGATTTTAAATCCATTTATTATAAATGCCATTGATTCTCATTGGATACTGAAATGCCCCATTCGTCCTCCTATTTTGGTGGCCGTTTGGAGACCTGGACAAAAGATGAATGTGATGGGTGGTTTCCCCATCTCCTCTCTCTCTCTCTCTCTCTCTCTCTCTCTCTCTCGTTCTCTCTCTCTGCCTTTTTCTAGCTGGGAAAATGTACCGAATCTCCATTCATATTTAATTACAGCCTCCTGACGTCATCACAGAGTAAAGTTACGGACATGTAGAAGTAAGGCTAGAATCGCATTAATATATTATCTGAACAAACCTCAAATGCTTATGGATCCATTGATCAGAGAGAAATGGTTGTTAGTACGTTGATGATGCATGGAGTTGTGTGATTGACAGAAATGGGTAAATGGGGACATTTCCATAT
>JBBPCY010000039.1:16306555-16325954 GCA_037974405.1 Brachyalestes nurse
GTGTATGTATGTATACATTTCAGGAGGATCTCACACACATTTTCTCACACTTCTTTCTCTCTCTCTCTCTCTCTCTCTCTCTCTCTCTAACAAACACACACACATACACTGACATGCCTCTGGCTCTGTGTCACTATCTGGCCCTACACTGTATCTCTTCAAGCCAGCCAAACTGGACAGCAGCAGCAATGAGTTCCCAGCCTCTCTCTTTCGCTCTCTCTCTCTCTCTTTCTCTCTCTCTCTCTTTCTCTCTCTTTTAAACAGAAATAAATAACCAAAAGGCACATAAAGAGTTTACATGTTTCCAATTCATATCTACTGGCATTTTGTTCCTGAAAGTATTCTTTTGCTTATTTTTCCACTTGCACCTCCAGTCCTCACTCCACCCCCACACTCCCTCGTTCCTTCATGTGTAGAAACGAGTGCCTCAGCACATCTATGTGATGGGAATTCAGCAATGAGGTCAAATTGTTCATGCAAGCATTTAGCAACCTGTTCTCCATTCCGGACTCCCACCACACTTACAAGCGGCCACGACTGGCAAATAGAAAGCACAGCTGTAACTAACCCTGATTAGGACTTTATCGATGGCCGCTGATGTTCAGTATGCTGGAATATGCTGCCCGATTATGTCTCTACAGCAATGAAGCATATGAGGCACAGTCAATTCCATCATCTGTTTTTACTACACATCGATTGATTATGTGGTAAAGAAGCTGAGCTTTTAATGAGGGTTAATGCAGGTGGATCTGGCCTGTAGAGTGCATACGCTTTATAAACCCAGGCCTACGATGCAAAATACGGAGGCATGTCAAGTATACCACACTGAAAACCATACTGACAGAAGAAATGCATTGTATTAACTGGGTTTGGACGTGTAAATCTATATCCAAATGGCTAGCTTAAATATTACATGAGCACAATTAGTAAAATTGTGCAGATGTGATGTATGTGGAAATAACATGCATCACTCTTTTAGTGCACTCTGCATTCTGCTCAGGGATGACCAGGCATTTAATTATACAGGACATCCCAGTACTTCTGTTACAGGTTTATGTGCTTAATTACTACTATGTTATGCACACGTCAGCTATGTTGATTCAGTGTCATTAGTCTACACCCTGTGACATGGGAATATGTTTGCAACATATCCTATGTTGTAGCTTGGCAATTGCAAGAAAATTATTATATTAATGTACCAGTAGCCATAAAAAGCTATTTCTGCTTGTTTTGGATGACGCTCAATTGAATGCATTTTTTCTTGTTGATGGAGTAAGTTGGAGTAAGAAATGTGTATCAGTATAAATAAGCAAGTCAACAATAAAAAGTGTTAAAGGTTATTAACACATTTAAATATTGTTTTTAAATGCCTTTTTAAATCATTTAATTGAAGAAAAGTTGCAGTCATGCTGTCTCATTCACTTGGCAAGAGTGACTTTATTGCTTGCTAGCAGCTCCACACAGAGTCACATAATTTTACATTCTGGCCTGACAGTGTCCTGGTTAATCTGATAAAAGAGTTATGTTTTGCTTTCATTATATTAATTTTTACATTTTGATAGTGAAATGGCCACTAGGTGGTCCGCAGAGAGATGACAAATCTTCACAAAATATTAATTGTGATGTCACTGGTTTTAATGTTATACTGTTTTTGTTCTGAAACACTGAAAACTGTCACTGTAGCCAAAGCTTTTGTATTGAACAAATATATTATTACATTTATATTAAACAGAATGATGTCTTAACAAGTAAATCTCATCAATGAGTTTTAGAATACTATGATGTTTGACCCATTTCTTGACTTTTACTTGTTTTAAGTACAATATTGCCATTAAATTATTTTATTAATTTGGCCTATACATGTATTTTTGTCAAGAAATTATACATAAAGGTAATAATGCATAGAAAGGTTAAATTATCTGCTAAATTATATGTTAAAAAGAAAAGAGAAAACATTCACAAGATACATTTACCTAAAACAATCCAAAATCTATATAATAAATAATCTTAATAAAATAAATAAAAGGATAATAATATATCTTAGACTAATCTTTCCACATTCATTTTAGTAATGTTCACAAGGCTTTAACTGTGGCCTTAATGCTGACTCTCCATAGTTAAAACAAGACTTTCTCATCATTGATCGATTGAACATTAACCTGGTGAGTGTGAGATATTTTTCATTAATGCTAAGTGTCATGGTCACTGCTGCACCCAAAACTGGGAAACATTATCTTTTGGAATCAAAGGCTCTTTGTTTCTATATCAAAACAAGAAAACTCAAATTGATCTTATTCTCAGTCATGGTCCGCTGCCCTAAATACCCCAGTAAGGTCTACTCATCAGTAGAGATACTTTCAGGTTTAGACACAGGATTCTTCCAACACTGGCTGAAGCCCACACAGAAAAAGACAGCTAGCTGTATCATGATCTTTTTCTTTCTTTTTTTCCAGGCCCATGCACTAATGCTGGAATAAAAACAGTATCTATCGTGACAGTGTCCTAAACAGCGTTATCGGGACCTACATCTCGCTTCCCACGATTCCGAGGTGACTAAAAGGGGCCAGTGCCCATTTACACCGCACACATACATATTCATGCAGACAGGACCTGTCACTCTCTGTGTTGCTGTTCATCACACTCGGGTTAATTATCAATCCCTGCTGCTCCTGAGACCCACCAGAAGTTTGTCTACAGAGGGAGAAAAGGTAAAGGTACTAATAGGGGCTCCTGGAATTAGATGATAAATGATAGATAGTATGCTTAAAAATGACAGTGTGAAAAACAGCTCTGTGGAGCAGAACACCCTTGGTTTTCCTGAAGAACTTTGTGCACTGGTTGAATTCTATTCAAAGAGATATCCACTGAAAGGATCTTCAATGGCATGACTCCAAAGAACCCTTTTGATAATTTGTGTAAACTAAATTATGTTGGCCATAAGTAGTCACTATTCATAAAACTGAATGATATGCATGCTTTTTCTATAGGCTGTAAGATATGGTGTGTATCACTTTGTTATGCTGTTGTTATTTTTATTTATACAAATCATTGATATAATGGCATGTAGAATTTGTTTTAATCTACAAATTGTTTACAATATTGGTTTTATAACCAAGAACATTTTCAAATCATGTAAGAAATGTATTTCATTTAAAATTTTTACTATAGAGCCATTTGTCCAGGCCAAGAGCTATTTAAGAGTGAAGTGCGATGCTTATTTTGAGTACCACAAGCTAATGCACAATATGGTTGGCATAATCAGGTGTACACTTTGGATTAAAGCTGGAATAAATATTGTTTATTTCTTTTGCTCGAAGTAAAAACCAAAAAATCAATATATCAGAAACTTTCCAGCCCCCGTCTCTTTGCAACAGAGTCAAATCAAGTTTGTTGAGGAGGTGTTTTTGTGTTCACGAGGCTGCAGGGCAACTACAGCGTTTTACCTGCCAATCATCTGGAATCCATTCCTGGCAGGGGAGTGGGATGGGGTGAGGGGGGCACGTCACTTCACCTCTTAGCCTGCAGGTGCCCTCTCCAGTGCCCGTGCAGAAATGACAAATTGAATAAATCTCATGCCACTGGCACAGATGCCTCGCACTCCTGACAGTTCTCTCCCGACGAGAGAACCGACTCTGGATAAAACAGCAGCAATGTGTAGGAGAGGCTTGTGCAAGACGACGTGTGCATACTGCAGACAATGAATCATTCAAGACGCTGAAGACGTGGTACAAATTTTTCAGCATTAACACACATTTGTTAACATTATAAAAGCATGTTAAAAGGTGAAGCAGAGCAATAGCAGAGCTTCATGAGAAAGACAGGAAGTGTTTACATAGTTTATAAGTGACTAAAATTCACAGCATCAGTCACTGAATGACTTTGTTGGTTCAGTTAGGTGAAAGATTTACTGTAAGATTTTATTTGAATATTTTTCTGTTGTCACTTATGGTTTTATTTTGTTAATAACTTTTATAACTACACTGAATAATAATGTAGTCCTTATGTTACTGGATAATAAACCTTATTTAGTCAAGAGGTTTAATGGATTTTAATGGTTCATATTCAGGCATTGATCTAATATTCATACAATGTCAAGGGACATTTCTGAATGATGTAATGGAAAGAACACCCACAGCGGAAAGAACAGACTGGACATTTGACATGATCGCAACAATTATGTGCAATCAATGCTGCTGCATAAAAATGTTAATCTTAATCACTGATGTAGTCTATTACCAAGGTATTTCCAGTTGTTTACCGAATTATAAAAGCTTTTACTCAGAGTAGTATTTTAATGCTTGAAATGAGATTTGGTCTAGTCACTATAGACAGTTCACCAAAATGGGCATTTGTTCTTGATGACCCCCATTTGCTGACAACACAGTGCCACCATGTAGCACCACAACATTTTGTTGGCCCCATTCATTCATGTATGGCACTGTTGATCTTACAGTGCAAGCTAAAGCAGTGGAGCGATGAAGAAATGCAATCTTGCAGATGACATTAAGAGAGTGCCTGTGTATCTCCTCATCCCTGAACCTGGTGGCAGACAGTGCAGGCTAAGGTTACTGGCCGTAATTCTGATGGTGAAAGGGACACAATCAACCTACTTAATCTCCCAGGCTTGCTTTAAAGACGAAGAAAACCGATCTGGCCTCCATTCTGCCACACCAAAAACGCACAAGGGTACATGGGCTTCATCTTAAAATGGAAGTACACATTAAATTACACTCAAGAGCTGGACGCAGAGCACAGATGGTCTGAATGCAACCCTGTCCTCTTTTGTTCAGACCAATAAAAAGACGGAAAGGAGCCGTGGATCTGTTTTTCTTTTTGGTTTTGTTTTCATAACAGCCTGGGCTCTTCAACTCAACCTCTTAGAGACTCGGAAAGTAACTCGGAGCCCCCTAAAATTTAAGACATTAGCATCAGAAAAGGCCTAAATGCCCTGTCCCGCTAATAAAACCCTGGTGAAAAAAGACACCCTGCAATTTCGCTGGTGATGAACCCGATCCCGAAGCAGCCAGACTTTCTGTGAGAAAAGGGGACGGGACCTTACTGTACAGGCCATGCTGATACCAATGTGCACATTGTGGAGGCATTGCAAGCATGAGTGCTTTATTAAAGTGCAGGCCCAATGTCTGCCTTCTGCCGCCAGCGCCTGCAGGACCCCACATTAAGACACCCACCTGTTCCAGGAAGGACAATGGAGGCCGAAATGCAATATTGGGCCACGGCTTGGCCTGCGCCAGGGACAAAAGCCCAAGGAGTGGATGGAGAGGAAAGATAAATGACCCTCGCGCTTGGACAGAGGCCAGGTCTCAGGGCCGCTTAAATAAGGCATGTAAAGGGTATCTCTGGAGGTGAACCAGGCCAGCACAGACGAGAGCAAGGGGAGAATCAAAACTCGGAGAGAGAGAAAGAGGGAGACATCCTGACATATACTGTCAGACCAAGTTTGTGTAATCACCTTTGAATATCTAATGATGTGTGTGCATATTTGAGTTTACAAATATACACACATTTTGTGTGTACATATAATTTATGAATATCATTATTCATTTATTAACTGCTTTGGTTTAAGGAAATCCATGGCAATAAATCTATCTGAGATAGGAGGGGGCAGACAGAGAAAGAGAGACAGCAGCAGGGGCAGGGAAAGAGAAGAGAGAGGCAGAGAGACAAGAAAAAAGGAAGGAAGAAAGACAAGAGGACAGGGAAAGTTTTAAATAAGTTTTGGGTGGAGGACTTTTTCCATGTTGACTTTGATTACTCTACCATGATAACACACACACACACACACACACACAGTTCTATTTGCTCTTCTTGAACCAGCTGTGTACATGTCTGGGAGACTGGGACACTTCTTCAGGAAACCGCAGGAAGACAATGAGAAAGAGAGAGAGAGAGAGAGAGAGAGAGAGAGAGAGAGAGAGAGGGAATTACATGAACATAAATGGGAAATAACTATGCGGGAATAGTAACAGATAGAAAGAAAGAGAAAATGGCCTAGAAAGAGAAAAAAATAGAAAAAAGATTCCATGGTCACTGAAAAGAGCAGTAGAAACCGAGCAATGACAGCAGGTTCCTAATTGGAGGCTGGTCAGTTTGGGTAACTGGAGTCTTTTGGTCACCCTTAGGTTTGGTAGACATAAGCACACAGATATAACCACCCACAACCATACACACACACACACACACACAGACGTTTACGTCACCTGCGAGTGATTGGCAGGTGAGCAGGTGTGCTGTTGTGCAGCGGATCATTGGAGCAGCGCTGCCATTGTTCACAACATTGCTTTGATCTCACCAAACACGGAGCAAAAACACAGTGGGGAGCCGCAGCCAGCCTCCAGGCTACAGCCACTATCGACTCCACACTCGGTGTGTGTGTGTGTGTGTGTGTGTGTGTGTGTGTGTGTGGGAGGGATAGAGCAGAGGTGGGTCCGTTAAGCTGAAAGGTTGCACACTGCTGCTTTCCCCCTGAGACACAGCCCCTGGATCTTGTCAGATCTCATAACAGTCCACCATGATAAACTACAGCCACTGTCGCCTGCCCCTCTGATGCATGGCTTCTTTTACCTCTATTAGTAGCTGAACTGCCGTGCATGAACAAGCCAGAAATCAGCAGTCTGGGAATAAAAGCACTGATTTAGAAACAGCTCTGACATAGCCATTGTATTCAGTACAGTACTCAGTACATTCAGAAAAATACAGGTTCCTCACTGGTTCCTGGCTTGAATACACAGTTCTTGGAAGAACTTGGGCTGGTCGTGAACATTTACATTATGTGACGGTTCTTCTTGCTTACTCATGTACAAAATCGAGCTTTTAAAGAACCATCCATTGAAATAAACTTTAGGGATCAAAACATGGTTCTTCTGTAGCTCCAAAGGACAAGACTATAACATTTTAGTGCAAGTGAATGTTAATTTTTAAGTGAATGTCATTATTTCCCAAAATAATTTTTCCTAGAACCATACATTCAAGCCAGAAAATGATCCAGGGACACTTTTGAGGAATGCTAGAGTTTATTTTTGCAATTTGTCTTTTCAAATGGAGCTTAGTCATTTACATTATGCAAGTAAATAGACAGGCATGTGGATCAGAAGACATTTTGGAGCTTTAGGCAGTGGATCTTCTCTCTAGCCTCTCTAGAAAGCTTTATCTTAAGGAGACATCATTCGGGGCCATTAAGCTCCATGTTGAAGAAGCCCACAAACACCCTGATCAATACCAGGCAATGCTGGCACTCTCAAATGACAAATAAGAGCAGTGGGTTGAGACATTTGGATGTGAGGGTTATGAAGACGAGGAGGTGTAAGTACAACATGCACCAATTTGTGGGCTTGTTCCCTCAAAACAATGACTTGTGAAAGGTGGAGAAACCATGTGCATGTGTGTGCATGTGTGTGAGAAAGAGAGAGAGAGAGAGAGAGAGAGAGCAATGGAAATGACTGGCATTTGGCCCAGCTTTACCCTCCTGGTATGATCTCACTGTGGGGTAAAAAGCCACCAGCAAACATGCACCACGCACACACACACACACACACACAGATCAATCCTATAGCCCTGCCACCTGAGATTCCTCTGTTTCTGTAATTCTGCACAACTCAATCAATACTTAACAAACGAGAACCACAACCCCACTGAGAAAACACACATGCACGCACATACACATACACACACACACACACCTGGGATCACTGTCACTTATCACACAGCAGCTGGAGCTAAAACAAATGCTTGACCAATTTTCTCTTTCCATTTTCTTCTCAATAAAGATAATAAATAAAGAGAATAAAAAAACGGTTATTAGCTGTTCACTGTTTACACTTGTCTAAAGAATGATTGTATGCTGAATTATGATGGGATGGTCTGATAGATGGCAATGTTAAAAACATATCTATGTAGACAAAAGTGAAGAATAAATGAGACTCTGTTGGTACAGAGCAGCCACCTTATCCTTACAAAAGACAGAATAATAATCACACAACCATTAAACATTAACTTTTTCCCCTGCTCTGCATGATTAGGCATATCATGTGTTCACAATTTGCATCGCAGTTTAATTATTTATTCATGTTTGCAGAGCTGTTTTGCGATATTAAAATGAAATACATCAATCAAATCTAAACAACTGCGTCTTTTCAGCTGCGGTTTAAAAAAAACGCACAAATCTCAAGACCTAAATCTGAACTAAAGTATTGCAGACTCGATAAAGAGAGAGAAAAGTGAACAGCCTTACTCCAGCAGGAAGTCTTATTTCGGTAACGCGTTATAGACAGTAGATAAATTATAACTGAGAATTTAATACATTCAAGAAAAATAAATAAAAAACACGAAGTATGATGACCAACAAAAATTATAAACGATTTTATCAAATCGAACCTTCAGTGTAATAGTAATAATAATAATAATAATAATAATAATAATAATAATAATAATAATAATAATAACAGCAACAAACAACAATAATAATACCACGACTACTATTTAAAATAAATGAATAATAATAATAACAACAAAATACTACTACTACTACTACTACTACTATTACTACTACTACTACTACTACTACTACTACTAATAATAATAATAATTATTATTATTATTATTATTATCATACCCCTGCTACTACCACTATAATCACTAGTAATAAAAATATTAACAATAATGATAACACTACTAGTTAAAATATTATTCCAAAAGAAATAAACCCCCTCCCGCCCCTGCCCTGACTTGGCACAACAGAGAGCAACCTTTCACGCATGTGTGTGTGATGGCGCGCCAGGATCTGGCCGTGTCAACACACGGCGGTCAGTCAGGTGGTCCTCGCGGTGGGCTAATCAAGCCCTCCGGAAGCTGGTGTTGTTTAAACAGAGGACACGTCCCAATCCGTCCTAACTAAAGATTTAGACAGTGGCCCGTGGTCCACTAGCTAGGGGTTAAATGTCCTACATGAGTTTTGTCTTCCTAGTTAGAACACGGGCTTCCACTTAGAACGCACGCGCTCTAATTGAAAAAAAAATAAAATAAAACAAGCGTCCTTATTAGAATAAATACATGCTCTAATTAAAACAGGGGTAAGGAAGACCACCCTTCATCTCTGGACAGAGACCTAGCACTTGAAGAGGAAAAAACGCACGAGGCTCTAGTGCTCTAGTTAGGGCTCCAGAACTCGTACTGGAACGGAGCCGAACCTTTTTTTTATCTCGGGTCCAGATGGGACAGTCAAAAAATACCAGGGTCTGGGGTGAGGACGGTGGGGTGGGTTGAGGTGGGGCGCCGGGGCCTCTGCAAGGATCATTTAGCATCGAGATCTTGTAAATATTGGGGAATTTAGCCAGCTATAAAATCCACGGATGAGTGAGGGGGAGGGGGAGGGCAGAGGAGAAAAGATGCAGGGATCTCGAATTAACAGATCCTGCGCTGCAAGGAAGTGCAATGATGTGTTAAATTGAATGCAGCTGGTTTAGGGGGGCGCAAGGGGTGGAGATGAAAAAGAAAGTAGAAAAATATCACTTTGGACAAAAGTAAAGCGATCAAATATGTGCCGCTCGTCGGTGACACTTGCCTGTTGTGCTGTTATGACACAGTTCCATTAAATAAAACGCTTTGGTGTTTTGGTGTTAAAGGCGAGATAAACTGGCCATAGAGGGGAAAATGGTTTAAAACAGAAAAAAAATCAAAATATATTACTACTGTGTGATCTTAGTATTTAACTTTGAAAGTTACAAAAAATATACATATATACCTCATACATTTAAATATATGTATACATTAAAAAAATATATATATATATATATTTATATATATATATACATTATAGCTTTTATTATTAACTGTAGATGAGGAAACAAAATGGATAAAAAAATTCTTCGTTTCTCAGGCAGGTCTGATCAATCCATGGAAACAAACGCAGAAAGACAGCGGCTCCCAAACCGATCGATTCTTTAATTAAAGATTCAGAGGCCTGCCAGACGGCGGAATGATGAACTGAAATCTTGACTTGTGCTGCAGTGTGGTTTTTAATGGCCATGGGCTATCCGCCTAAATTACATTTGCGTCCGGCCAGAAGTGGTGGGACTCCATGTTAATGCAGGTTGCCTTGTGGAAGATGATGTGGAGGAAAAGGGCAAAGTTTTGGACCATCAGCTTTGGTGAATCAAACTGTTAATTTAGCACTGCTACACCTACAAAAAATAAAAAGCACCTGGTAAGGGTTGTGTGAAAGAAAGAGTTATCATTTTCTAGGCAAAATCACATGTCAAAGAAGAGAAACAGCCACACATAGTTTCTTTTGGAAAACAGATGTATTTGATTATTAGAATAAAGAATTACAGTATTGTAGTTGTTAGTAGGTATTAAACTGTAGAGAAACTGGACCCTTAAAGATTTTTCCAACTTTCCAAGAAAGTGCATGTAACAGTCCGACGGTTTTCAAACCTAATATATATTTCTATTTATAAAAACACTATCGTTTGTCCCCTGGCCGAGACGGACCTTGTCTTTTGAGCAACATTTATGTACATTTGTTGTGATGGAATTCACTTTTCCACATTCGACAGTATGTACACGCCTTTTGCATTTGATGTCAAATGAAGATGCTAGAACGTAGCAGCAATGTGGAAACCCAGCTTTTTTCTTTCTTTGTTTTTTTTCTTTGTTTTTTTTTTAGAAACATGTCAAGATGTAGGCATAAGCTCCCCAGAACTCATTTCAGTCTGCTTAGGCTTGTTTTTGACCTGAACCAGGATGTGGACCTTTCTTGGTGACATTGATGCCAGTTGAAGCTTTATAGTCTACAGCAAGGAGAAATCAAGAAGTAAAACTAAACAAAGAAGGTGAAAAACCACAATACAAGAAACTTTCAGAAACAAAGACTAATTTCCAATTGTAACAGCTGAGATGTAGTTATGCCTTTGTGTTCTTATTTAAATAAGTTGATAACAGAACTTTATGTCCTCTGCCTGAAGAAAATCTGGTATTTTCCTGGGGAGATGTAGGGGGTAGTTAATACACAGCTGGTAGACCATCTAGCAGGGATCAATGTACATTATTTACAGCCTTTTGTTTTTCGCTTATTCAAGCTCTAATGCATCACAAACATCAACAGTTTTGTTATACATACTACATATAGAAATAATTTAATACCAAGGTAAAAGTCATCTAGCCAGAAATGCTAAAAGTTCCAAAAGCACACTTTTACACAGTCACACAGCTCCATTCTGGCGGTACAACAGAAAATAAAATGAAAACTAAGTAACTGTTAATATTTCCACTTGGGTTTTTTTTGAGCAAGGTTATAATAACTAATAAATAAGCTCCGTAAAACTTTAACGTGTTGTACATTGTACAAAAAAGCAAGTCCTCTTCAAACTAAAGTTTTGATGGCAAGCAAGAGCCGAAATCTTTTCCTGCACTTGTTCTCTCTCTTTTGTGCATGTGTGAGTACGTCTGCAAGCAGTTTATGTGTGTGTATCACCAGCAATGTACCACAGACGTGCTGCCCATCCTCTAGTTAGTGACAATCTCTTTGTTGTCCTCCATAAAGCGAGTGAAGCGGAAGTGAGTTCCATTTTCCGTGTTGGCCATCTTCTCTAGGCCAGCCAGTGCTGCATTGGGCTCAGAACTGTGCAGCTTGTCAATGCTGCCTGTCAGGCCACTGATGGGAGAGCTGCCCCCATTCCCCACACTTCCAGAGAGAGAGTGTGGCAAGCCTCCATTCTGGATTACAGATATCTCATTGGTCTTCATGGCCAGACCATTGGAGAAGGCAGCGGCGTACTGGTTCCAGAAGCTAGCTGGGTCTCCATTCCCCGCCCTCCCAGACAAGTCCTTCTGAAAGAGTTCGGGGAACTTGACTGGGTTTGTGCCCAGGAAGGCCATGGGGCCATCCACAGAGAGCCTGCGCCCTCGTCGGGCTGGGGCACTGTTCCACATGTGAGTGCCCATGTGAACCTAGATATATATAGAGAGAGAGAGAATGAGAGAGAGAGAGAGAGAGAAATGGAAAGAGAGAGAGAGAGAGAGAGAGAGAGAGAGAAAAGAGGCCATGTTTACAAAACTGGTTTCAAAACAGCATGGTGCACATGAGATGATGTAATGGAAAAACAAAGAATATAACTGCTAATTAGAATTAAGAATACCCCACTGAAACAGCTCATATCTTAGCATGAGAATAATATATCTTGTAAACCATCTCACTCTCTTTATCTCAGAGTGAATAGAGCCTCTTGAGGACGTTCAGGTTCCTGGGTAAATTGCAGTGTCCTCTTTTACTGCTCCAATACATTGGCTACTGTTAAATGTACGATGTGTACAGCTGTTCTTTCCCTTCAAGCGCATGATAAAGTACAATAGAACCACAAAGTGATTTGAGCAGGTAATTATGTAATGATTGTGTAGTGATTAATATTTGTAAGGCAGATGACATACAGGATATACTAACTTATAAAAAGCACAGCTTTTTATGACCTTAAACTACCCCATGCAGAGTTAGCAAACACATGAGCTCAATTTGCAAGCCTGTTTTTATACTACTAAAGCAATTTTAAAAGTAAAAAACACAGTTCCAGTTTTCAATTAATTTACAAATATCTGTTGCAGTAGGAACATCTTATGCTTTTACATTTTAATAGAATTTAAGCATGGAATTTGTTTACAAATGACAAGTAAAGAAATATTTAATGCACACACTACTAATGAACTAAATAATGCATTAACAGACTGAAGTCCATTCAAATATTTCAACTAAGCTGTAAAATCCAAGTGCATACAAAGAGGATTTTCACGCTCCTTTTTCTACCAGCAAGTCCACTATAATTACTGACTTATTCTGAGGGGAAATTTGAATCTAGTTAGAGATTTACATTGCTTCCTGAAAATTAAGCTTGTGGTGTGTCAGGTTTCCCCAGTTCTTCACAGACAAGTGGTGTGATCATACATGTCCACATAAAACCCCCACAGTTCCTGTTTATCTGTGAACAGGGGCCTTTTCTCTTAATGATCAAAGAGAAGCTAACGTTTTTCACAAGATAAACTCTGGAAAAATACTGAGCAAGCCACAGCTAAGGGTCGTTGCCGCTGGTAACTGTAGTAAACGAAATGTTCCTGGTTGTGCTCCATCAATCACATTCTCAGGTTTCTGCCCAATATTCATATTAATGGGGTGACTCAACCTTTCCACTTGCACACCTTTATTTCAGCACAGAGGAGGTGATTTTTTTTCACTTCTTTATTATTGCATAATGTAAGTGTCTAAAGAAGTGTGAACCCAAGTGTAATGCAAAAAGTCTGTTTTGTGAAGTATAGGGAAAACTGACAAACTGGACAACAAAAATCCAGCATATCTTTCTTTAACTATCACTATTAAAGATAATTACCTTGAGGTTTCCTTTGGTGGTAAATGCACGTCCACAGATGGTGCAAGCAAAAGGCTTCTCCCCAGTGTGTGTTCTCTCATGGATCTGCAGAGCACTGGAAGATGAGAACATTTTTCCACAAGTGTTGCAGTAGTGCTGCTTGGGCGTCCGTCTTGGAGGAGCAGCAGATAGCACTGGAGATGTGGAAGCAGAGGGAGTCACCAGGCCTGTGGGAAGATCTTTTCCATCATGTTGAGGAGCGAGGAGGAAGCCATTGATCTCAGACTTATTCATGGAGGACAAGGAGCCTACAGACAGAAGGGAAGGTGTAGGACTGGATGCCAGGCTGGTATTGGGCTCAAAGAGCTGGGATGGCAGATCTCTCATCTGATGGGTCAGCATGTGTTGCTTTAGATTACCCTTGGTGGAGAATCCCCGATTGCAAGCTGTGCAAATGAATGGTCTTTCTTTGGTATGGCTTCGATAGTGGATGTCCAAGGCACTCTGACAGGCAAATGTCTTGCCACAGATGTCACATGATGTGTTCTTGGAGGTTCCTCGCTCACGAAAGGGGAAAAGCAGGCCCAGAGGATCTTTAGAGGGATTCATAGAGGTTAAGTCCAGAGCCCCTAGACTTGAGGTATGGGTCTGCATGAGGCCTGTACTTATGTGCTCCAGTGATTGTGCTCTCTGTTGACGCTCCAACTCCAAACTGGGGGATTTGTGTTGTTGGGGAGCACCACTAGAGGGTGATGGAGCTTGCATGGAGGAGGTAGATTCAGAGACAGCTGGACTTCCTGCACTTTGACTCTCAATATCACCTCCTATGGAGGAGGAATCATTTGTGAAGTGGTCCCCTTCCATTGAGCCATTTTCTGTTGCTTTAGGTCTATTTGACTGTGAATCATCTACCAGCTCCTGAGGTGCATTCTTATCCTGATGGTCAACACCTGACTGTTCCAGTGGCATAGGTGAAGAACAGAAGCTGTCTTGGGATGCATCAGCAGATTTAGGTGTGTCCGGAATACTGCTGTCAGGTCCATCTTCCATTCCCTCCATGTTGTCATCTGAGAAGTTGTCCAGATCATCAAAGTTTCTGTCATCAAAGGAGCCAGCGTCAGAGCCCATTGATTCTGGGTAGCTTTCAGGTAAAGGGGTGTTGGGGATCTGGCCACCCATGTGCATACGGATGTGCTGCTGTAGCACCACAGCATTGGTGAACTTCTTCTGGCAGATGGGACAAGAGTGCTGCACCCTCAGAGGTGGCATGGCACGATGGACACTGTAGTGGGTTTTTAGGTTGCCCTTAGTGGTAAAGGCACGGCCACAAATTTTGCATTTGAAGGGCCGTTCCCCAGTATGTGTGCGGTAGTGCATTTTCAGTGCACTCTGGCAGCTTAAAACACGATGGCAGATCACACACTCATTGGGGTCTGTCACCTTCCTGTCAATGTTCTCCACCAGCTGCTGTAATTTGGATGTTTCTGAGCCTTGCAGAGGATCTAGAAGGCCTCCAAATGGGAACTTAGCCTTAAACTGTTCTGACATCAGGGGCACCAGAGGATTGGTAGCCATGGGAGGACTGTTGGATGTGGTATACTCTGTCTTGCTCTCAATCATTAAGCTTGTGTTTCCTGTGAAGCTTGAAGACTGACTGCTTTCTTCAGTTTTCCCATTTGAGGTAGGCAAGGTTGCACCATCGCCTTCTTCCAAGACAACATCAATGCCTTTTGTGGATGGTTCGACTGGACCTGAGTCACTTTTAGCAGAGTGGGAAGGGCTTGTTACAGCCACAGAATTACTCTCTTCCTTCTTGATGAATGGGGGAAGGCTTGGCATAGTTGGTGGGAGCAACATGCCAACTGATGAACTCAGAGTCGATAGGACAGGTTTGCTGTCCAACCAGCTAGTGACTGGCTTCTCTGGTGCCATTGACATGCCATAGGGAATACCAGTGCTGGTTGGAATATTGTCCAAATGCTCTGGGACGGGGTATGGGTTCATCTGGATGTGAGGATACTTCTCTTTATGACGCTGGAAATGAACTTTCAAGTTGCCACGAGTCGAAAAGCGGTTGCCACAGATGTTGCATTTGTACGGCCTCTCTCCTGTATGTGAACGCAAGTGGATCTGCAAGGCACTGTCGCTCCCAAACACCTTGGCACAAAACCTGCACTTGTGTTTGAAGAACGCTTCCTCTGAGCTGCTCTTTGGCTCAAAGGAAGACACATTGGGTGGCTTGCCTTTTCTTTGTTGGGCTAATGCTGCCAGTGAGTTGAGATCCTCAACTGTGTTTCCAACACTAGAGAGAGCACTGGAGAACATGGGATTTCCCGGTGGAGGCTGAGGTAGAAGTGAGTTTGCCACAGGATTCAAAAGGCTTCCGATCCCAAAGGCTGGTGTAGATGACTTTGCTAGTGATGGGTTGCCTAGCTGAGAATGCAGACTTCCAGCATAACCTGCCCTCTTGTCTGATGCTTGGGTGTTGACCACAGCTGTACCCAGTGCTCCCAGACTTTGAGATGACTCTCCCATGCTAGAGTTCTTTTGAGGTAGCTGTACAGCACTAGCCATCTGTTTCAGGCTGCTAATGCTAGCAGACTGGCTAGCCAGGCTCTGTGCTAGCCCTGCTGCAGCCGCTAACTGCTGGGACAGATGGGAGCTTAGTGTGGTTAGTGGGCTGGTAGATGAAGCAAGAGTCCCAGGGGAGGAAGTGGGTGGTACCTGTAGCTCAGGAGACTGGGATGCTAGTAAAAGAATCTGGTGACGAATCTGCTCTATTAACTGCAACTGGTGAATTTGCTGCTGTTGCAGCGCTAAAAGTTGCTCCATAAGGGCAGGCACTGCAACCCTCTGGCCTCCTGATGATCTTGTCTCCTGAGAGAACTGAGCCACTGCCACTTTGGTGCTCTGGAGATTTTCAATGATAACATTACTGTTCATCACAGAGAAGTTTCCCAGCTCTGTTAGATTGCCAAGCTGAGGTAGAGAGGCTGAGTTAGTAGAGCTGCCCAGATTGGGTCCAGTACTGCCCCTATCACCATGGCCTCCTTCAATGCTGCCGTTGATGGGGCTGCTTCCCTCCATGTGTCCATTTCCATGATCATGGGTGGCAGAAATTGCAGACACATCCACATCCATGGCTTCCTCTTTATCCAGTGAGTTATGGTCTAAAAGGTCAGCACACTCGACTTGATCTGCGTTATTAGTTGTGTCATTCACCTGTTCATCAGGATTATGGGGAGAGGAGCTTGGAGAAAATGTTCCGGAAGGAGACACAGGATTCTCATTCACAATCAGAACTAATTGATTCTTAGTGCAATTCTTCTGGTGTTGTTCAAGATCCGACAGTTCAAAGAACTCAGCACAGCATCTGCCACAGACATGGGCACCCGAGTCCTTACAAGGGGGGTCGTCCAAGCCAGGCTCTGTGTCTCCTGAAAAGAAAAGGGGGGGGGAGCAGACAGGGGGAGAGAGAACAAGGGGATTAGTGATTAGAAATGTTTTGCAGCTGAAGAAGCAGCTTTATCTGTTCAAATTCTTTTGTTGTTAATCTTCTGTTAATCAGTTTAACACTTATCCTCTTGATACATTAAAAAAACAACAATTAAATAGGGAACGATAAAAGCAAAACAGAATAGAAAAAAGACAAGTTTGCAGCTAAGTTATGTGAAACAGCATAAAAAGAGAACAAAATCAATAACACTTAAAATATTGCTGAAAAGTGATGTCTGATGCCTCGTTCCCACAACCTTAGGTAACCATTTTCTTCAATCCATCAATCCATCAAAACATAGAATACTATGAACTCAGGACAATAGCCCTAATGAAATTTCATAGAGAGACATTGATTTCCAATATTTCATACTCTTCAAATGCCTTCATGTCCACTAGGTGCAAATCAACCATTTGAAGGACTTATTAGACTTTCAATTTGCTGTCAAGTTTGCTCATTTTCAACCAACTGTGGGCATCTTAGACAGGTTATCCCTGTCACTAAACTAATTTGTATCTAGTCAGCCTGCAATCAGAATCTGACAGAAACAAGCAAGCCCTCAGCATTCAGATCGTCTTGCGTTACTCTTTGCAGCCACTATGAACGCTAGCATGGATTAGGTGTACAAAAAAAACCTCCGTATTGTCATTTGTCTACAAAAAAGTCAGTACAATGAAGTATTTACGAATTCTCAAATTCAAATTCTATAACAATTTTTAAAAATAAATATAATATAGAAAGTTAAAGTTTATGGATATATTCCATAACGTTCTGTGTTTATGTATACAATAAACATATAACCTCCAATAAATGTGTTTTACTTATGTGCTGGAGAGAGGCAAAAAGATTATCATCACTGAAACTTTCCCATGTACTTCAAGTACTTAAGTATATGATAATATAAAGTGAGTGATTTTTCAATAGTTCTGGAAGGAGATGGCTATTTTGGCTATTTCCTTATAAATAAGACAGAAGCATTTTAAAAAGGTGGTGAGAAATACTTCTCTATCTCTCCTTTGCGCCCCTCTGGGTCTGTGGCCTCTGTCCAGATTTCCATCTTTCTTTCTCGCACTCTCTCTCTCTCTTCTCTCTCTCTCTAACACCCCCTTCTTTGTATGCTGCAAAAATCTTGCTGTTTAACATACAAGTTGATTTACAAATTGCAATTTTCCATGAATCCCCTTCATTGTGGGGCTTCGCCCTCTACATTTTCATCAGTGTGGGGATTCATTTGCAAATGAAACCCCTGCAGAAGTGTGTCCCGGCCCTGCCGAGAGACAGGATGGCTCCCCATTGTTCCCCAGCATGGGAGCGTCGGAGCAGGGCAGAGGGGGCGAGGGGGTGAGGGCCTGGCCCGCTCATCACGGCTGTTTCTAGAACAGATCCTCTTTAATTCACGGATTATCCTCCTTCAGTGTTTCTCTGTGCTGGAACATCAGATAACGCTAAAGTTGCCATGACACTAAAGCCGTGCCTCACACCACCACCGTGTCCCCTGTACGGGAAAAGTCAACTTTATGATGAAAAGTTTTTCATATTACAGCAGGAGTGGTTTAGGTGTGGCAAATGAGGAGAAAAGGGGTTTCATTTAAGCAAGGGGAGGGCAGGAGATTATGTGAGAACTGGGAATGGTTTACGGTAAAGCCTTTAAGTTAATCTGTGTGCATTACTTTATGTGCATGCATATCTTAACTGACGTTTTTTAAAACAATAAATAACTACACAATCCCTTGTTGGTACTTTAACAAGCGTATCATATAGTTAATTAAATGTGTCACTTGCATTAATGCAATATTTTACTAATTCTTTTTTAATGACCGTGAAGTAAAAACTGTGATTGACTAATCTAACAGAAAACAAAAACTAGTATTTGACAAATACCACATTTAATTAAACAGATAACAAAAACACTTTTTCAGTTAGCACATCTCTTAAAAGGTTGTGTCTAAAAATATCATTTTATACTCAAAAACTTCAAAGTAATCTACTATATCTCTAAATCTCTAAAATGTATTAAACATTTAAAATTGCCAAAATCTGTGATTATGCTGATGAGAGCTTACATGGAATGTTACACTTTAGAATTAAAGTTGAAAGTAGATTTTTGCATCTGAAACTATGTTTTGTTAACTTTAAAAAATCAATTTCAATTAAGACCTAAGTAAAAAACAATTATATAAAATAAAGATCATTTTGAAATTTGGCTGTATGGTAAATAGTCCAGGATGATTTGAAATGCTAATGAACTCAAGTGTTTCTGAATGCACAGCTTCGTATATGAACACAGTAACGAGTACAGATAAAACTGGGGAATCTGGGGACATGTTACTTAGAATTAATGAAAAATATGCATCACAACAAATTTGGCAACTATAATATCTTAGGCACCAGCAACATTCCTCCTGTGCTTACAAACATTTTGGAGCCTTTGTTTTTTTTTTTTTTAATTAAAGTGCATAAATTGAATTAAAGTGCATAAACTGTATAAATTGAATTACTTAGTGAATATTTAGTGATTTACTTAATCAGTGAATAT
>JBBPCY010000039.1:16331393-16343202 GCA_037974405.1 Brachyalestes nurse
ATTATTATTATTATTATTATTATTATTATTATTATTATTATTATTATTATTAATAATAATAATAATAATAATAATAAATCGCAGGGTGTCTCGCGCTCTCTGCGGGGAGCTTTAAGGATGAGAGCTCTCTGCAGATCCTGTACAGCAGGAGATTTATGGGCAGGAAAAGACAAACGAAGCCATCAGTCGAGCTGATGTTGAGAAATGAAGATAATAACGTTACTATAGGTGATGCCTCGGATGCCATTATTTTTCCCTGAATATTTAACGAGCTGCTGCGGGCGAGATGGATCAGCTCTTCTATAGTGTCAGCTATCTATACTTAGGGCGTGTGTTATTTACTTATTAATGAATAAAGGGGGGGGGGGGGGGGAGCGAGGAGGGGGGAGATGGGAAACGGACGGCACTTTGGGCTGGAACAAGCTGATACACTGAGGGGAAATCAATATCCCACCTGAGCCTTAAAACACACACGATATGCTGTTTTTTCTGTCATTTTCTGTGTTCTACAAACACCCAGAAATGACTGGTAACTTAACTAAAATCACCTCTGGTGTCTGGTTTTTATTTCCAACCATCACATATAAACTTAAGATCATATTCCAGAAAGCCTCTAACAATAATCATAATAATAAAAATATGACAGGTAATGTAAATACATGGAAGTAAAGATAAAATAAAATAAAACAAATCAATAAAAAATATCTAAATTTAATTGGGACAAATCTGTCCATCTTAAATATTATCAGAAATAATTAATACATAACTCGTGATTATTGTTTGCTCTGTTAAGAAATCTCGCGCGTCAAAACTTTTCATCCTCAAGCGATTAGACACCTGTGGGGTGGAAAATATCAACGCGGTCAGGTGATGCGTGCGCACTGCTGGTAATGCTTCCATATCCGCTGAATGTATTTATAAATAAGTAAATTAATGAATAAACAAGAAGCTGGGGTATATTTTTGAAACTTGTGCGATATTTTCGGTTTCAGCAGGAAAATATGTTCTTCACAGAGGAGGGAGAGAGAGAGAGAGCCGTGCGCGCGGTCGATGTGACTGTAGCGCTCGGGCTTATCATTCATTATGATCAGAGACCAAGGTTCCAAAACCGGACCATCATCATCATCATCATCATCATCATCATCATCATCATCATCTCTTATTCTGTTATGTCTCTCTCTCTCTATCCCTTTTGTGTGAGTATAAATCGCTTTCTCTCTCTCTCTCTCTCTCTCTCTCTCTCTCACTCTCTCTCACACACACACGCACGCACGCACACACACCGTGTCCCTGTGTACCCAACATGTTTCTCTTTCAAACACACTGCGCTGCGAATCCCAAACAGTTTGGATCTCAAGAGGCCTGAAAGAGAAGAAACTCAGAAGTTACGATTTAAGCTGTGTGCAGTGTGTGTGTGTGTGTGTGTGTGTATCTGTGTGTGTATGTGTGTGTACTGGTGAAGGTGGTGTCTCTCCTCACCGCTCTCTCTAGTACTGCTTTTTCACATCACTCTGGCTGTAAGAATAAAATGGGGAGAGGGTGTGAAAGAGAGAGAGAGAGAGGGAGAGACTGACTGACTGCATTACAATCAATGCATTGATTATAAATTGACAAGTGCTATATAGGGGGTTGAGCACTTTAGAAGCAAAACATCTTTGAATATGAATCAGATTTGAATATGGACCAGTACCTGAAGGCTTGGAAGGCATCTTTCTGAATGTGTCCCTGTATGAGCACTCAGATTTAAAGTTGGAAATGTGCTGAAAGGTGGTTGATTTATTGCTGCTGTGATGGTCAGCGGTGGCCGCTGGCTCCACAGTGACCATCTGCCATAAACAGATGACACAGATCATCGACCAGCTGCCTATGGCTGTATTTTCTACTTGTTAACTTGCCTCCCTTCAAACCTTTTGCCACTATTAATGAATTTATCTGAATTATGATGCACCACAATTTACAAAATTCAAACATTATATTTCCGTAAATGATAAAAAGAAGAATTGGATTTCTTGCAACCAAGCTAAAAAAAAACACTGAAATAAAACAGAATTTAAAGATAATCAGAATCAGAATCTGAAAACCAAAGGAAATAGCTTCAAATAATTTTAATAATTTCACCACAATTTGGATATATAGAATTCATCCTGGAATTTTTTTTACTAAAGCTTAAAATCGTTTCTGGTTTCACCAAGGTGCCTTTTGTATTTCTGGTTTCACAAAGGTGCCTTGTGTGCGTACATGAGAGAGAGAGAGAGAGAGAGAGAGAGAGAGAGATGCAGCATTAAAATGCAATACCTGGCCTGGCAGAGAAAGCTCTCCATTAATTAAGAGATCAGAGTGGAGCTATTGTCCTCCAGTGTTAGACCCCCACCACACACACACACACACACCACTTTACCACATTCTGTCGGTCTTATTGTGGTTGTGACACGATTCCTACCACATCGCTCGTTATCAGCGAGGCATGTTTGTTTTCACATTCTCTCTGCTGGAGCTGGCCCGAGTTAAAGAGAGCAAGCAAATGTTTGGAGCTTGGACAAAAAAAAGTGCCACCGAAGTGTGAGAGGGTCATCTGTCTACAACACTCTCCTCTCTTTCTCTCTCTCTCTCTCTCTCTCTCTCTCTCTCTCAGCATGTCCTAGTCGAAGTGTGTGAGTGTGCCACACGCAAACCTGTGTGTGTTTACCATCCTGCTGTGGTGTTAACAGAAAGAAAAAGAGATCCTCAGGGCGGATAAACAACAACACCCTGCTGTATGAAGCAGAGATCTGTGGCCTATCAAAGCCTTGATGTGTACATGAAAAGGTCCACCTGAATTAAGATCTAGCTCACCTTCTTGAAAGTATAGCCACCAGTAAGAGTTCTACTGAGTGGTATCACAGAAGAACCTTTGGTTTTCGTAAACAACCATTTGAAGGATGGTCTCTTAAAGAATTCAACTGAAGCAGCTTGGTGGTTTTATTTTTAAGACTCACCACCTCTGTGCTACCTTTCTCTTTAGGTCTTTCAGACTGAAAAGTCATTTAAATGAATGCAAAGGAGAAAAAAGAAGGCAGAGGCTGTGTCTTCATTGTCCACTCTTACTCTAAGCATCTTCTTTTTGCAAAGAAAGGACGTCTCTCAGGGTCAAGTTACAAGTAATTCCAAGAGGATATGCTCAGACGGAGGGTATTCTCTCTCTCTCTCTCTCTCTCTCACTCTTTCTCTCTCTTGCTCTCTCTCTCTGTCTTTCTCGTTCTTTCTTCTTATGTGGGTGGTATTTTTTTCTTGAAATGCAGTATCCCAGCTTAGGACCACCACTTCCATGACTTGACTTACTATGACACAACCTTCTAGATGTATGTTTCCACAGACTACCAGTAAGATTCCCTTTACCAAACCTTTAAAGTTGAACAAAATGTTCTGTAATTCACATTATTTCTTTCAAACTTGGAAAAGGACCCTAAAGAGGCCTCTAAAATCCCCCAAGATCACTCCTATCATGTGCATTAAAAGCTGCATGTCAGTAAGAGCTTTTCAGTACATAGTTCCTCTCTGGATACTATCACTGTATACACATGAGGTTCTCCTGATTAGGTTTTGATGAAGTACACTTACGGTTAACTTAAAGTCAGGAATAAAGTGGATCTCGGAGGCACTAAAAATGACATCTGGCATCTTTTGAAGCAAGTCCACGTCGCTCTTTATGACATTGACGGATGATATTTGGAGTAGCCGGCAGCTTCTCCGTTTGTTAACCGTCGCAGGCAGTGAGAGAAATTATGCCGATACACTTCACTTAGAATTAGAGCGAGGAAGAATCTTAAAAACAGGGGCCTGAAAACATCTTGAAGAAATCATAGGCATCAAAAAACAATGACTGTGTTTATGTATTTGCAAGGGCCGGGAAAGAAAAAATCTAAAATTATGCTTTAAATGTACTGTACCCGCAGCGCAATGTCCCCAGTCATCTAGTCGTGCTACACAAATACGGTGATTACTGGAACCACGGCAGTATATAGAAAAAGGGAAAAGAAAGGGCCTGGGAGGCTTAACAAAGACCCAGCCACACACAGTATACAAAAAAGCGAGAAAAGGGATGAGTAAAAAAAACACGTAAAGATGCTCCTCACCAGCCGTAAATAACTCACTGGAGTTCAAACACATCTGGTGGGTTGTATCTGAGGACACAGAGCAGGAGGTATTTGTCAGGGGAGGGCAACACACACACACACACACACTCCTGTCTTTGTGGGGGTTTACACTGAACTAGGTAGCTGCTATCTTAGTGAATCCAGGTAAATACTGCTGTGTCTACTGTAAACCTAACATTAACTTTAATTTCAGTTACCAAAAGGAAGCCTTTTGCTCTTTTCAGGTTAATTTCAGATTTTGCATTAAAAAAGAAAACTATTTTAAATAGAAAAATAAACAACATCCATCAGTCAATCAAAACAGAACTAGTAAAATATACCCCATGTATTTTAGAATCAGTTCTAGCAATCAAAAAAGAGTACACACACACACACACACACACACACACACACACACTGACAGTCATTACTATCTTCATAGGAGTTTTCAGTTAAAGTATTTCTTTGCCTAACATTAACTTTATGTTTTAGTTATCTAAAGGCCTGCTCCTCTTCCTGTTAGGTTCAGCTGCAATAAAAAGGAATAAATAAATAAATAATCCAGCAAGCAAACAAATCAGTCTTAAAAATGTCCCTTTAAGGTATTTCTGATTTGGTCCCCACAAACTAAGTGAAACAGAGGACACGCACACACTTTTAAATCATTCTCTGACATGGCATTACTGCTTTTGATATTTAGCCTCCGTGAAGCAATAGAGGGGTGAGACAGCACACTGCCTTGTGGGAAATATTGATCCTTCCCCAGGGCCTGTAGAGAGATGAGCTGAGAGAGAGCAAGCGAGAGAGCGAGAGAGCGAGAGAGAGAGAGAGAGAGAGAGAGAGAGAGAGATGGGAGAGGGAGGTGGGGAGGGTGCTATGCATTTGCCTGGTGTGTTTAAGAGGAGGAAGTGTTTTAGTAGATGGACAAATCTTCCTCAGTGTAAATAAAGAAGCCTACACTGATACTGTTGTTATAACATGTACTTTACATCTACATACAGTGAATATGTATACTTCGAGTATACAAATGTAATAGTACATTAATAATTGTATTATTAATAGATTGTAGGGGAATAATTCCATCACGTGTTTACTATGTGTATCCTGAAATATCTAATATATGCACTTATTCAAGACTAATAATTCTAATAGTTCTCTCTTCAGCCCTTAGAACTATACAGGCTTTTGTTACTGTAGCATTAAGACAGATATATATACATAAATTTAAACACTCCTTAGAAAATTAGTAAATGGCTGAATAGGCACACATATAACAACAGATATAAATTAAAACTAGTTTCATAGTATAGTGAGATATTTTGAGACTTCAAATGTATCTTCAGCATGTGCATGTGTGATTGTGCATGTGTGATGAAGTTATGATAGTTGGACTGCTAAAAAATTCCTGCACATTGCTGGAATAGCTTCATATTTAATGAGAAGCTACTGCTGCTGCCATCAAACGAACATTTTAAAATATTTACACTCTCATTCACATCAACCCCACACCCCGAAATGGGGGGAAATTTCATAAAATTCAACCTTTTTGTGATTTACTTTGTTATTTTTTGTGCTTTAAAATGAGCAATAACACACATTCGGTGGACATGGTTTGTTGGTGGTTTGGAACCCTCTGGAGGGAAAAAAAGAGGAAGGAAAGATATGTGGAGCTGAGAAAGCAGCCTGCGCCGTTTCATTCACAGGCACAATGCTGTAAAACACACACACACACACACGGAGAGAAAGGAAGAGGATCAGCATGAGGCAGATACAGTTGTTACACTGCAACAGTTCAGTTAAGCAGTCCAAGAGAATGTGTTTCAGTTACTACACTCTTGAACATAAAGGTTCTTGGGTTGAGTGTAGAGTTTTAGAAATGAAGTACAGTTGGTGTAGAACCTTTACTTTTGAAAATAAATTATGGAGAAGGTTTTTCCCACTTACACACTCATTTAAGAAGATCATCAATTTAAACGTTTGGAGGACCAAAAGCAGGAATGGATACATTGGGTCCAGTCCCCAGGGGCCTTTGACTGCTTTAGGGGATCTTAGATCGAGTTGGTTCTGCAAATGCAAACATTAGATGAATGAAAAGCCCTTGTATGTGTACAAATTACTAAATAGATTCCCCTCTCCAAATAAAGTAACGTTATAAGGGAAGGAATGCTCTTAAATTTCGATATTCCTCCCTTTAGCATTCAATTCTAACACAATGTGAAATGTAAAGGCTTTGTTCAGACAGTGACAAAATGAGGACATATTAGTTTTATATCATTATAAACTCTGAATATCTGAATCTGAAATCTGAAATATTGTTGCCGTTCTAATAAGATGTTGGTGATGCAAATTTCATATCATGATGTAGCCACAATAAGAAATTGCTTATTAATCTTTAGGATTAATTTTGACAATCAGACCCTGATTGTCGATTCAGATCTTGTTTTTAGGTATTACAGAGAGCTTCCACTGACTCATAGTCAGGGGCTTTGATTTTTTCCCTAAGTTGTTGGACTGAAATGGAACATATAATATGTTGCTAGAATGTGAATTCTGTATTTTTAGAATTATTTCTTCATGCATTCTTATGCAAAATATACTCTATCATATAATAATAATACAATTTAGGATTTGCAGCATAATAACTATATTGTCCATTTCCCATGAGATGAATGAAGTGCTACTTTGAAAGTTACAGCTTGGCGGTGGTTCTAAATGGAAAACATGGAAGGAACTGTAGTGTAAAACTCTTGTTATGCAAGTTTATAGTTTGGAGAATCCTCAAGAACATGGCAATGTTGATCGATATAACCTTTGTCAGTTTGCTGCTTTTTAAAATTCTTATCTTTATTCACGGAATCCTCTGAGAATTCTGATCTGGAGTCAGTCCTGAATCAGATCCATGTGTGTTCAAAAATAGCCCTGTTTCAGAAGCACTCTTACTAACATACGCTTTGTGAGTAACACAGAGAGATCCGCTGTGTGGCAGCTGTGGCGTCACACACATTTCTTTTCCTGTCCCCCTTGTATGCCTAAATAATGCCAGTTAGGTGTGTGTGAACATTCCCAGCCAAGGAATATTGTACATCTATCAATATGCATTAATTACACAAACTGTGAGTCATATACATATACACATCCATACACAGTCAATGAATCAGGAATGACCACACACACTGCTTTCATTTTATAGTGGTTTGCTGTTTTTTTGTGACTTCCTTCACCATTGGTTACCCCTCCCTATCTCTTCCTTCTGAGCCTCTCTCTCTCTCTCTCTCTCTCTCTCCCCGCTCACACCCTCTCTCGTTGATATTCACAGTAAGAGCCCTGGCACTTGCTGAGTCTCCCCCCAAGTCACAGCCAAGTGTGGCCGAGGGAGGATAAACAACACACACACACACACTCACACACACACACACCCACACACACACATACAGACTTCACAAACATCCCATAAGAGGTGCCATCCAAATCAGCCTCATTCAAAGCTTGGCAATGGTGCTAAATGCTAAACATGGAAAGAAAGCCTAAGACACCCTTGACTAGCATTGTAGACCAAAACACCAGAACAGTAACACTGTGGAATAAGACTCCTTTTCTGAAGCTAGTTGGCAGGCCCAGGTCCAGAACACAATCACTGAGGGTGCTTTAGATATAAATGTGAGTGCCTGTGTGGTGCAACTGTCTAAGAGCTATATCCCATGTGATGCCACAGCCATCCATGACTGGGAGTCTGAAAGAGCAAAACTAGCCTGACAAGTGTAGGGTGACCCTGTCTCTCTCAGTGTGATACTAGCAAGTTTGCACATCTGTTAGCAGTCAGAACTGGCAGCTACGTTCCTGTAGCACTGGGTTAGCAGCTAATCAAAAAATATATGGATGCTTATTTGTCTGGGAAGATGCACATGCTAGCCTTCATCCTCCTAGATTGGAAAACTGTTAAAATTGGTATTTTAACTTAAAAGGTAGTGTCCATGCTAAGTTAATTGAACTTCAAATAATAAGAATTGAATGTAAAATGTCTTTTTACAGTGCAGCATTGTAGCATTGTCTAATAGTGAAGGATTTTCTGTAGCTATTGGATGAAAATTGACCACAACTAAAATACATTTTGCATGCTGCAACGCATGAACATTTGAAATGTTATCAAATACCTGTGTGGTCTGTAGGCAAATTACAGTCTTCCTCCAGGCCTATCAGAGCTGACCCCCTGTAAACATGGTTCGAATTATGGGGGGTACTGGGGGGTTCTGTACCCCCCGATCAAGACCCAGACCCCCCCAAAGAGACAAAAATAGCAGTTTTTTGTAAAAAAAAAAAGAAAAGATAACCTCACCTTGTAGGAAAATTTTATGTAAAACAATTTCAGGTACCCCTAATGTGGACCGTACCATTTTAACAACCTCGGCGCTAGAAGCAGCTTAGCCAGTTGTCATTGTCATTCATTTTGGGCCAGCGCGGAATCGCGTCTGCACCCCCCCTCCGGAACTACAGCCTGGCAGTACCCCCCAATTATGGAGGGCTAATTCGTACTCTGCCTGTAAGTACCTAGAAATGTCCTATCACACAGGTCTGAAAGAGTGTGGTAGGGTGTACCAACCTTACTGTATTTTCCTCAAAGCTCAAATTTCCCAACTGAGGATATAGAACCAGACCTGATAGTTGGATATATCAACAGCCCTTGAGATAAACAAGTCAGGGCTGCTTGGTGTAATCTCATAGATGGACACGCACTCACAAGGCTCTAATTCTACTCTTAACTAAACTGTCCTCTGAATGTCCATGTGCAAATTACCATTATCTAGCTTAAAACACCTACACAGTCAAAAAAAAAAAAAAACAGCACACACATACACAAGCGCACAAAGGGTAACCTGTATTTAAAGGCTGTTATGCTCCCAGCAGTGTGTATGAGCCCATATGGGGTTCCGGCTGTAACCCCCTGGTGAGAATGTACTGTAATTATCCCAGGTGTGATCTCTTCCCTATCTTTTCCTTCCATTAACCTCCTCATTACCATCCTAATCAATGGGGTCGTTCCCTACCTTCAGCTCTGATACACACACACACTAACACACCTACAGTAAGACTAGGCCAAAATGGCAAATAATGGAAAAGGCTCTGGTAATGCAATGCAGAACCCATGCAATTCAAGAAGCTTTGAGACAGGTAGGAGGAGACCTGAATTGTCTGGTGGAAATTACAAGGTAACAGATAATAATGGCTTAAAAGCTAAAAAGTCTTGTTCTCTTTTTCGATGACTAGGACGTATTCAACAATTCAAAGAGACTAGTTTGGTGAACACTGTGTAGACACATTTTGTTAACCTTTTCTAAAACTGGCCAACATTAGCACGGACTGTAATTAGTCCTGTACCCTTACCAATCTCAAAATAACTGAGTGGTATGTGAATGGATATGATGTGACAAGTGTGATGGCAAGCAGATACTCCATTGAAGAGTTCCTCCTGATTTAAAGAGCCTCTGATTGGGCAGTGAATTCGCATTAAGGGCCTATTGATCAAACCTGCTGTTTCATCAGCGATCAATGCATTGATCAGAGAGGGCTGAACCCGATACAGAGAGCAGATACAGCTTTCTGCTTCTCTACAAAACCTGCATGAGGTAAGACAGTTAATACTGAAGGGACAAACAATGACCACCAACAATGTCCTATGTAGCTCTGAAAACTAGACATATATGTTATACTACACATACATTCTATTTGCTGTTTGATTGTTTGTTTGTTTGAATACATGCATTCATGTATTTATTTATACAGACTTTTTTGCACTGACCTTGTTCTAGGTCATGGAAAAGTGAAACAAATAAATATCTGTATCAAAATATTACAAGACAGATAAGGTAGGGAAATGAACTGGCAGATTATGATTTTGTAACCCCAGAAATATTCCAGCGATAGAACCCCCTTTTGAGACACATGCAAAAAAAGTGTGAAGATTTAACGCTGATTAATAAAATTAATCACTTGCATAAATGAGGCCAATTACAGATAATTAAAGACAATGGAGGTTATGAGTCGAGGTTCATGTTCGGCAATTAGGAATGGAGCACTTCTTTTTATCCACTCCAGCATGCTAATCGCTCATTACTATGCGCTAATTATGATGAATATAATTACCTTCAGAGTTCTCATTGGTCATTAGTGGCAGGTTTAGAAAGGAAAAGCAAATTTGTCCTTCCATTCATTTCTTAATAAGGTTAACGTATTAATTATTCAATTATTCAGTGTAAGTCCTATCACTTATAACCTTTGAAGCCAGAAAGATTGATTGTATTGATAATGACAAAAGTGATTTATCAGTCCCAAGCCCATTAAAAAAGCATGAAGCTTTTGCGACTCTGCAGAAGTCAGGAGAGTCATGAGTATTGTACTCATGGATTCTGATTAAGAGAACTCTTCATCATTGAACTTCACCTTAAATTGATGCATTTTAGTTTTGAATGCAATCTTCTGCCACGAATGGGACAAACATTGCACTGTATCTGCTGATTAAAAGATGACCCGGTGTCCTGCTCTGCTATGCCTGACCTTGGAGGAAGAGAGGTCAGGCCATTTGGGTGATTGCATCAAGGTCCAGTGTGGTTGGTGTTGGCTATACAGCAGTGCATAACACAATAAGAGTAATGTGATAACACTGCAAGACTGGATCTGTCTTATTTAATCAGGGACTGTCACAGGGAACAGCTGTCTATGAAACATATATACAATCACATGCATTTATGCTAAATACAGCAATACAATATTGGTTAGAAAAATTCAGTGTTTCAATGTACAACTAAACACACGTTTCTTCATAAGCTGTCATTCCTAAACACACATAGGTATACACTCCCATATGTTCACAAATGCTCCTCTAACAAAAACTCAAAAAGTCCCCAAATTAGGAAACCTCTCATAATTCAATGTCACCAAATTCAATTGACATTAGTTGTTTAATTTCATTTGAACTCAAAACACCCCCTTGCAAATAATAGCTCAGCTGATCATGCCACTCTAAAAATACAGAGCTGAAGGTTTGTCAGAGGCATAACACAAACAAATGGAATTACAATGTGTGGGTGAATTTCAGTGGAAAACGAAAGAAGTATAATACGGAGTTTAAAAATAGGCCTGGGATTATTGAGAGAGATTGTAATTGGATTGGAACAGCAAAGCAAGTGTTCTCACGCCACATGCAATCCATAAAGCCTCCGCTCAGCTCCTTCTCATTCAGAGATGCGTTAAAGCGTCGGGTGGTAAAATTTGCCCTCATGAGTGGTTGCTTTGAGTCGAATCGGAGCTGGCAATTTGTTTGCAAAATGTGCCGGAGATTTGAGAAAATGCTAAAAGGTAAAAAATCGTGGCATGCTATTTGTGTGATACATGCCATATGCATCCACAGACATATCAATGAGGAAAGTGGGAGGGAGGGAGAGCCAAACCTGTCCTTTATCAAACTTCTCAGAATATACTGTGGAGATAGTGTGGGGCATTTAAAGTGATGTAAAAAGACCTCTCACCAATTTGATACAATAATTTTTGGGAAATGATTCAGTGCAAATTTCATCATGGTTTTTACATTTTAATTATTATTGTATTTATTTTGTTTAATTTTATTTAGAATTATTTAAAAAAATTACACTAGAACAGCCAGTGGATTACTAAACTCCCGACCTTAATATAACCTATATGTATAT
>JBBPCY010000039.1:16355585-16367285 GCA_037974405.1 Brachyalestes nurse
AAAAAACGTATATTTCTGGGCTGATTTGCCTCCATCCCAAATATGGGATGAAGCCCCATGGACAGTGAACAGGTTAATGATGCAAACCTAGAGTATTTGCAACAATCGTTCAAAGCTTTGAAAACAATATGGTTTTAGATAAAAGCATATCATTTCGAACAATCATTAAAACACTAGGAAGTAAATGGAAAAAAATGTATCTAGTATAATCAGTGGAGCCATGAAATAAACTAAAGGATTTGAGAAAGCTGTATAGCATGACCTTATAATAAAATTGACATTCAGAATCATTATATTTCCAAACTGCCATCCAGAAATATACATACCCACACATATATACTGAATAGTGAATATTTATATAGTTTGTATAAAATACTAAAATTTGTATAAAATAGTAAAACTTACACATAAGCCTTTACTTAAAGTGTTTGTCTGTCACTTCTCTGGCAGCCTTAAATATGGAGGTGTATGTACTTATGTGTCTGTTTGTGCGCGTGTCGTTAGAGGAGGTGTGGTGATAATGGATGGAACATCTGCTGATTTGCAGGTCTCCCTCTCTCCCTCCCTCTCTCTTGCTCTTTCTCTCTCTCTCTCTCTCTCACACACACACACACACACACACACACAGGCAAATACACACTACATAGGTGTGTAATTGTATAGGTGTAATTCTATACACACGTAAGGGTTAGATCTGAAAAAAATTGTATGGCTGTAAAGAGTTCGAACAGTTTGAACAGAGTTCTAAAGTAAAGTGAGGTAAAGTAAGTCCAGTTACAACGGCTCATTTTAAAGAACAATGGTACTTTTAAAAAAAAGACTGTGTTATACGTCAATATTCATGACGTATATCATGTATACTTGTACAATACCATCTCTCACAAGTGCCTGCTCTCCTGTATAAAAACACCACACCACTGGGTTTTACTGTAAAGTAGAGCAGACCTCAAAAGTCAGGTGGGACCCAGTCTAACAGTTAAGATGGATTTGTGCGACTCCAGGCTGACTTTTTGACTCTTTTGAAGCGGCGCGATGCTGAAGTGGACTTAACTTCCGAGTGACTTTATCTGACTCAGAACAGAGAAGACAATATATTACAGCAAATACAGCTGGCTGCGGACCTAAAAAGGACCATTAGCGAGGGGCTAGTAATTGTGAAAAGATAAGGGGAGAGAAAGAACAAGAAGGGGTTGGGGTGGAGGGGTGGTTGGACAAGGAAGAGAGGGCGGAAAGGAGGGTAAGGGAGGATCAGGGCCAGTCTTCAAAGACATATCAATTTTACCATTAGTTCAATTTGAATTGATTTCTCCCCCCTCGGACGCTAAGAAACAGATGCCAAGATGCTTTTGTTACATTGCCCCAAACACAAAAGTAAGTACCGGAAGAAAAAAAGTGATTGTGGTGGGGGAAGAGAGAGGGGAGGGGGTTATGCAGCATCTTTGAGTCCTTTGATTGCTATCTTGGGGCTATACAGTGCAATTACTGGCTGGGAACATTAAAGAGGTAGATTACAAGCAGACAGGCTAGACAGGGAGGAACAAACACACACACTAACACACATGCGCTAATGGCGGGCCAGGTACTGTCAGCTGGACATTGTCCTACAGGCATATACAGTCCCTTCTCAGATATTCTTTTGTTTTTGGAACGCTAGTTTAGGAACAAACGGCCAAGACCATAAACACTTGTGGCCACATGCACTCGTCATCAGTCTTGCTGTGTGTTTAAAAAAAAAATGTGCATGATTAGTATGTCAGCTTGGAATAACATGGTCATTTAAAGGGTCCATATTTGTCATTTTTCTTGTATTTTAATTCTTCTTCCTGAGGTCCGCTGCCAGTGTGTCATGATTCATTTTTACATTACTTCATTTTTCTGCTTCTCTTTATACTTTAGAACTTCAAAGAGGCTTTTTTCTCATATATGTTATCCCCTGCATTGTACGTGTATTAAATGTGTATATATAATTATGTTTTTTTCTTTTTTGTGAATTTGTACATTCCACAGCTAACCTTTTCTATTAAAAAAAATAAATAATAAGAGTCCCACCATATTTCTATTAAATGATCCCTTGACTTCAATGAAAGCCTGACATTTTTTGTAAACACTGCAAAACCAAAGGAACAACTGACATTTAGATCACCTTCGGGTTAAAAAATGTTCAATATTTGCTTTTCTCAGGTCAGAAAAGAAAGCTGACAAACCATTATTATGGCAGGACTTACTCTGAACATGAAAGAAGACAATTTGAGTGTTGAATTAAATATGGAAAGTATTAGCAAATTATGTTTAATGTAAAAACATTTATTTTTACTTAAATTAATTGTAACAAGCAGTAAAATTTTCAGAAGATGCCAGGTGACCTCACACTTTGAGCAGATTAAATCCTGACATACAGTTACAAGGTGTGCCAGAATAGGCTGAATTTATGTGGGGACTTACACGCACAGATACACACGCACACACATTCGCGTACAAACTGGGTGACTAGGCTGATAGCCACCTGTGTGAACAGACATTCATCGGTCTACACATTCCCCCATGTGTTAAGACGGGGGCTGGGGACACAAGATAGACGGATAAATTGGGGGATGGGGGTGGGGGCTGAGAGGAAGCAAGCAAAAGGTGAGGGGGGGTGAATGAGCTGGGAGGTAAAGATAGAGAAGTGAGGGCAGCAGAGGAGAGGAGGGGCGATCATTTGTTTCCAGTTTTCTCACAGCTCTAGGGCTGGCACCCCTTCTCCCTGTGATTTACTGCTTCTGCCGACATGACCACATCTAAAGCTTTAATAATTAGAGGCCTCTAAAACTGGCCAGTTAAGGGCTGCTGTAATGAATTTTTTTGGCCTGGATATGTCTCGTGTGTGTGTGCGCGTGTGTGTGTGTGTGTGTGTTTGTGTGTGTGCGTGTATGAGAGTAAAGAGCTCTTGTTGTGTGCGTATGTGTGTGTGTAGGCGTGTGTGTTTGTTTAGAAAAAGGTGTAACGTAGAGCTCCTCTTGTTTTCATAGCTTTGAATCTGGAGTATTGGGCCTGGCCTAGCGAGTGTGTCTTTACAAGGTTGTTTCCTCTGCGGAGAGCCTTGTTGTGGTGATTAAATATATCCCCAGAGCAAGGCATCAATTACCGGGGCTTCACGCGGACCTGGCCGCCGCCGCTGCCAGAGGGAGCTCTATGCCCCGGCTCCAGCAGAGGGAGGCCGGTGGAGAGCCAAGCCTGGCTGAGGAGCACCACTCTGGGGCCAGATATAAGCCTCTGGGGGCCAACTCTGGGACAAGCTCCAGGGAGGCTGAGAGCAGGGGGGAGTAAATTGTGTGGGCAAACTTGTATGTGTCTGTGTGTGCATGTTTTCTCTTTATCCCTTCGAACTCGGTAGCTACGGCTTCTGGACATAACCTCTATAAATAAACCACAAACCATCACTGTCATAAGCGATCCTCATAACCTTTAGCTTTTTTACATTATTTGAAAATGCAACAATGTCGACAATTCGTCACAAAATGCTTCATCCATGTTACATCCACTGATGTAAGCAGTGTTATTATTTTTTGATACAATCAAGGGATTTGAGGTTTTTTTCACATCGATGGGAAAAGGCTAGCATTTTTAAAGTGTTTCGAATTTGACTGACACGTTATGTTATTGGTGCCCTGACAGATAAAACATCATATGCATTGTAAAAGCCCTCTTATTTCAGCAACTAAGCCAAAGAAACACTTATATTGCCAGTGTCAAACAAGTAGCTGTCACCTTACTCTGTTCTTATCCGGACCCGTTCATCTTTATCAAAGACGCTCAAACCTTGCATTTGTTTCGCTGCTGACCACGGCATGAACTCCGCAAGTTCATCCACCGCAGTCTCAGATTTCTCTTGGGAACGGAACTCCCTGCTGGCCTCGACGACGGTGGTCTCAGGTTGATGACTTCACCTCTAGAATGGCAGCTGTATCCTAATGGAATTGGAGAAATTGGGGTCATTCAGTACTGAACACGCTTCATTAACACTAGAGTTACCTGTTTGTATGCACAGGTCAGAGAGAGAGGTACATGAGAGAGTGAATGTGGGGTGGGTGGGTGGTGGGTGGTCAGTCTGTGCAAATCATTTGAGTTATGATAGTTATGATACAGAAGAAAGCTTTGTGAGAAAAGTAAATTCACTTTTATTGTCACTGGATTCCTCACTAAAGAGAATGAGAGAGAGAGAGAGAGAGAGAGAGAGAGAGAGAAAGAAACTAACGTCAAAGTTCTTGAGTCTTCGAGATATGAAATCGTAAAGCAACAAACACTGGCGCATTTATAGCTCTGCTTTCAAATTCATTCTTGTTCTATTAAAGGTTCTATAAAATCCCATGTCAGTAGTATATCTCTATTTATAAACAGTCTTATACAGACACAGAATAGTAACACTGCAATAACTACTTTGGCCACATATATTGTGAATGAGCCGTTCCAGATCATTCTGGCCTTTCAGGTTGATGCCAAGACAAGCCTGGAAATGAAAACCAACTAAAGAAGACCAGAAGGCAGACCAACTCAACAAGCTGTATAATGGTGTTTCATTAAAAACATGATTGAAATAAATAATTTCTAAAACTGTATTCTTGTTTACTATTGCATCTGGATCAGTCATTATTCTACTGCAGCTACACTGTCAAAATAAGAGCACTAACAAACAATGTAATGAGTCTTAAAGGTAGACTGAAGTCAAGTCAAGTAGGTGTTTCTTGTCATTTCAACCAGACACACAGTACACAGTGAAATGAAACAATGTTCCCCTAGGACCATGGTGCAATACAAAGAACTGAAAACAAAACACCTCAATGAACAAAATCAGAATGCTACAAGACCACTCAAGTGTGGGCAGGACAGGACTTCAGAGAGAGTGCAAACAAACACATGAGCAGCAGTACAATAATTTACAGGACAATCAGGAGTAGTAACAGAACCAGTGTGAGTGACCACATTTACGGCATTTAACAGACGCTTTTATCCAAAGCAGCTTCCACTCCCTAACTACAGGGGACAGTCTCCCTGGAGCAACTTGGGGTTAAGGGTCTTGCTCAGGAACCCAGTGGTGCTATGGTGAAGGTAGGATTCAAACCCATGACCTCGAGGCCATCACCACCACTGTACTGTATTCTAGGAGCAGAGTTGTTAACTGTATAAAAAGGCATAGGAATGCAACTACTGAGACAGACCTCAAAAGCAGGTACCAGGATTACAAAAAAGGACAGTATGTAAATAAATACAGGGTCTGTACAATGGCAGAGTAAGTTTTTGGGGAGAAAGTTCTCTTTATTTATGTGGCTCAGTTTAGTGTGTGTATGCCATGTAAACAAGAGAAAGGAAGCAGTCCCGACGGGTATATTTGTGTGTGTGTGTGTGTTTGTGATGTACAGTATTTTATTCAGTATATTATTCTTTTTTTCAGTTTTTTATTCACAAGGTTTGAATGCTGCAAAACAGGGTGTGGGAGGGGTGCGTGGGGTCATCCACAATGCTGATGGTCTGCATGTGGTGTAAATGTCTGCAGCACAGAGGAAAGAGACCTCAATGATCTTTTCAACAGTCTTACTATCCCATGTAATGTCTTGCAGTCTGATGCAGCACAACTTCTGTACCACACCAAGATGCAGCTACAGAGAATACGCTTTGTGAACGCAAACTAACTTGGTACTATGAACAATCTCCACTGAGGAGCTGTTGATGCTCAGTGGACAGTGATCACGGCATGTTGGCTCTGCATCAATCCATTAACAGTTGCACCTCCTCTCTTTGTGCCACTTTGTCATTCTCACTGATCAAACCCAACAGTCTATCTTTGAAGTAAGTCTCTTGTTTATATCTTAGTTTTAGAAGAGTCTGGCAGTGAGAGACATGTGCATCAATTGTTCCAAAACGCATGGGTGCAGAAATGTACGTGAAACTCTAATTGCTCCCAGAGATGCTGCTGCGACTTCTTGAACAGTCGCTCTCCAATAGGAGAGGGATATGTTTGTGCCAGTAACATAAGACTTTTAATTAGAAAAATAAAATAAATAGATTGCAGACAAGACAGGGTGTAACTGCTGTGTGCTGCAATATTCCAGCTAAAGGTATTGAAAACATACCCTTGAGGGCACTACCACAGTGAAAGTGTTTATACCCTAAAACGTACTTTTGATCTTTTTTCTGAGAGTGTGTCTTTTATTTTTTATTTGTTTTACTTCATGTAACATGTTGTTTTTGCAAAGAAAACATGCTCATGTGTAAAAATCATTTAGCAAAGCTATAGATATCTCCCAGACATTTGACATACAGTCAAACTCATAAGCAAACATCCCTGCCTCCATTCTCTCCTCTACTTGCTCAGTGAGGGCTAAGAGGCATTTGCCAGCCGAAGCGGATCTTTCTCTCTCTCTCTGGGCGAGTGCCCTTGGCTCTTTCTTCTCTCCAGAGGGGATCTTTTTGTCCTGGAGGAAGTGAATGGGGCTAGCAAAGTGTGCAGGAAACTGGTCTGTTTGCAAAAGTTTGAGCAAATATGTGCTGTTTGTTCATATTCTGACATTCAAAAGTCATGTGCAAGATTAATTATTCAGTGATAACTTGGGCAGTGCGGTTTCAAATATTATAAATAGTGCTGGGCCTTCTAATCAGTTTGGCAGTGAGGCATCCTGACCGTTACACCAATAGGGACTTTAATGACACTGCATTCAGGTACATAGACTTTCTCCTAATTAAACTTTTTTTTTATCGTCATTAGTGTTTTTGACCTTGAAGCAAGAAACAAGTAGAGGAGAGTCTTAGGATTTGAACGGGCCCACTCCCGAGTCTCTACGACCCTCCTACGGAAAGTTACAGCCAAAAATCTTACTTGACCAATAAGACGTACTTTCTTTGACGGACAATTTCTTGGTTCAGTAGGACTGTAGATGAAATTTGCACCAGCGTGTAGCCAATGAAAAGAACTTTCAGCCGATATGTCATTTGTGAGGTTGGCTTTGTCCGAATCTTTGGGAAAAAATCAGAAACTGATTTGGGATCAGAATCTGCGGTAACAACTTTGTATGATTGAATGGTGATGTTATAAAGTTGGTCATGAGATTTAAAGATGGCTGACACATTTGGGCTGAACTCTAACAGGTTTAAAGTGTTCGCAAACCAAATGTTATTGCACTTTTGTTCATATTGCAGTGCTTTAAAACTAAAAATACGCAACACATTACTTTTGAATTAATTCTTTTATTTTGCATCTAACAATGTGATTAATCGCAGAAAACCATGCAATTAATTGTGATTATAATTGCCCAGGATTAATTATAAACAAAACACCAGATAATTTAAGATCTTTAAGACGTTTTGGGAAAGAACAAGAATTTGAATAATATTCTGCAATTATGTCATTAATTATATAATTATCAGCAAATTCTTGACAATCTATCTGACCATCAAAAGCTTTATATTAATTTTGAAAACTTCATTCTCAATTTTCTATATTCTGAAACTGTATATTATAAACCTATACTGGTATGAAATCCATTGGTAAGAATGCAAATCTCATTTGCACGTTTTAGTAAAAATAATATTGTGTCACTGCCATGCCTGTTGGTTAGCCTGTTACCTTTAAGACACTGCTCTTTCTCTCTCCTACTATCACTTTTACTTTTGGTTTTTGGACCAGTTGAAAAATAATCACTTTACCTCAATAACTGATGAGGTATTTCAATTTGGTTTACAATGATTTCTCGTGTTTAACCCAGGTGATGTTCAAATAGCCGGCACTGTTTGTGCTGTTTTGAGATTTTTGTGAGGCTAATCAGCTGATGCACGGATACACACCTACCCACACACATCTAGATAGTTTCACAACATTTTTTTAGATCCGGTTTTATGAATGGTGACCTGATGGCCTTTATTTCTTTTCTTTTGCATTGAAAGTGAGGGGATTTGAGTGAATGGTGGATATGTTGCGGGGGTCAAATGCCATCTAGTTAAGTTGTTTTATGATATTGAACAAATTTGGTTTGGTCGTCCTCTGATTGCCATTTAAGCCAGACGAACCTTTGACAAATTGGCTTGTATCCTATTACAAAAATGCACACATGAAGACACACACACACACACACACACACACACACATATATATATACATAAACCTGTTTTACACATCTGTCCAAATACTCCCACTGAATGGCAATGTGTTCTGTTATGTATCTCTACCTGTACATGTGTGTATATCTTTTTTATTGCCCTCTATTTTAGTAAGATGAGTGACAGCTAACCAGCTGTCCTTTTTTCATCCATTTTTTTCCCACCCCTCTCACTCTCGCTCTCTCTATGTCTCAGTGTGTGTGTTGGGGAATCAGAAGGGAGCATTTGTGGAATGAGTGTGTGTGTATGTTTGACAGTGTGGGTATGTGTGTATTGTTTATAATAATAAACCATCTGGACAAAGATATTTGTTCAGAATTTATACTGAACAGCTGAAAAAGCAGAGCTTCTGAACGCAACGAGAGCATAAAGTGATACAACTGGACCACACTGAAAGAGAAAGAGAGAGAGAGAGAGAGAGAGAGAGAGAGAAAGAGAGAGAGAGAGAGAGTGAGAGAGAGACAGAGAGAGAGACAGAGAGAGAGAGTGGGAGAAAAGAAGATGAAGAAGAAGAAGAGGAAGAAGAAGAAAATATGAAATACTGATAAAATGTATAACAATGAACATATGAGAAATGCACAAATGTTGGCATAGTACATATTTTTGTTTTAAAATTCTCTAAAATATAATGTCAATAGTATGTCTGTATTTATAAACTACACTTTATTTTGAGAATAAATATATATGCTGACTCTGACTTATTTGAGGTAATAGGAATGTTCATGTATTTTCAATCAAATACATGAAATTATTATTTTTAAGGTGCATCATAGTGAAAACACACACACATGCATAGGTGCACACACACACACACACACACACACACACACACACACACACACACACACACTTCTAGCAAAAAAGACAGAGAGCATGGTGGCTTATTGGCAAAGTAAGGAGAAACACATTTGAATGGTCTACACACAGTGGCCATCTGGCCAAGTCAAATATTGCCCCTCTCTCTCTCTATCTCTCTCTCTCTGATGTGTATTTGTCTGCTACATTGTCCATGATCACACTGAGGTGTCCGTCAATTATACGCCTCACTGTTTACACTTAAAAGTCTACACTTACAGTTGTATGCAAAAGTTTGGGGTGCTCATGGTCAAATGTTTTGTTGACTCGTGAAAATAAATACAATTCCTCGACAAACAACACACCTCTGCACACTTCATACACCATTGCTGTTTGTTTGCTTTATGTATACGTTTTATATTTATTTATATATTTCACATAATTTTAAATTTAGCAAAGAAAACATCTGAAGAAGGAAAGATACATATTTCTATTAGCTTATATTCACTGAAAGAAATAATACAGTATATTAAATATATATCACGGTGATATTTCACACTATATGAAATTATTAATAAATCTAATTTATAATTTTGTATTCCATGACTTATAAAAACAACAAAACATGTAATTTGATGGGGATCTTCAAACTATATCTCTTTATACACATACTTTTTCACTATTAATTCCAAACAAAACTCCATTTGCATTTGATATCCAGTCTGTACTGTAAAGTATGTACTGCAATGTCAACTGTTCTCCGTTGGTATTTTTATGTTTTTTTGGTTAGGTTGGTTTTCTTTTAGCGTGTCAGGATACAACAATGCCCTTCCATCATATTCACATGATAATATAGTTCTTGAATTTCTCAGCTTACTTCAGTTACTTCAGAGAAACATCTATGTTGCACATGGCTTCCAAGAGTTAATGTATAATTAGTGTATGTAACCGAGTGTGTGTGTGTGTGCGTGTGTGTGTATGTATTCATCTCTTTGTCAGAAAGAAATGTTCTCATAATGATAGGAATACTGTCAAGAGCTGTTTTACAAGTTCAACTCTTTTTGGAAAAACCAAAAGAGCAGAAAGATTACCTGAAGTTAAGGTTAATGTTAGGTTTAGGTGTAGGAGTAATATATGTGTGTGTTTGTGTGTGTGTACAGGTTTGTGAGTGTGTGTATATAGTTTTTGTGTGTATGTGTATATATGTGTGTCTGTGTGCATGTGCGTGAGAGAGAAAGAAGGACAGCGGTCATTTTGAGGAACATGTGAAGTAAACACTGTAAACTTCCCCTGATGTCTGCACCTCTCCTTCTCTTTTCAAAGAAATGCAAAAGTAAACAAACTGAGCAGTGAAGACAGAAAAACTGAAGAAGTCTGATATGAGGTAAATGATACAGTCCACACTCGAAAGCAGAAATGCACTTTTGCCTGCTGGTTTCACTGCAAATCCGAGTGAACTGTTCTACAGGCAAAAAACTACTGTTCAAAAGTAATGCTCTGAATTTATTTATCGAATCAGTATCAGTTTATGGTTAAGCTGAATGAAGAGCCAACACCCCCCACCCCACCCCCATAATGTTGAATCTTGCATTAATTTGCCATAGAAGTATTACAGAATGTTTACATTTTACTTTGAAATCATTTCTAGTGTTTTTATTAAAAAATAAAAGTAAAGTCACACATATATTTAACCCATTCACCAAGTGAAGCAGGGAGCTGTCACCAATTTGGGGGGTGCCCAGGGAGCAGTGTGTGGGGACGGTACCTTACTCAAGGGAACCTCAGTGATGACACCAGCAGTGCTGGGATTCAAACCCACAACCTTACAGGGGCAGCACCCTAACCACTGGGCCACCAGCTGCCCTAGTGATCATTTTAGTTTTGCTCAAAATGAAACGGAGGCCAATATTAGTTTGTATCATAAAGACTTAATGATTCCTTCAGAACAATAAACGAATGAGAGTAAAATATAAAGATTAGGGCTGTCTGTTACTGTAATTATATTCCTTACTCTGATTTTTATTATTATTGTTGTTGTTGCAGTGTAGATACAGTAAAACCTACATTCAGTAAGATGCCTAAAAATATTGCGTACTTCCAACTAACAATGACTATAGTAAGCATGTAGGGCTAATTCTAGCTAGCCACTGAAACTACAGTGAATAGCTTTGTGTCTTTCTGTTGAACTAAATAACTTGAACTAAATTGAGCTAAATAACATTTCTGACCGAACTGTGACTGAATATCTCCAATCTATTATTCATGGATACATTTGAATCAAATTCAATACAAAAAAACACTAATGACAATGACACACACACACACACACACACACACACTCTGAAAACACACACCCACAGAAGCACTCAAACATATACACACAGATGCACACAGACAGACACACACACACTCTCTCACACTCTCTCACACTCTCTTACACACACACATACACACAGACACACACTCTGACAACACACACACACACACTCTCTGACAACAAACACCCACAGATGCACACAGACAGACAGACAGACACACACACACACACACAGACACACACACACACACACTCCCACACTAGTTTACAACGGAGGAATCTGTTCTTATCAAAATCACCTTAAAGAGCATTACGTCATGGAAGATGCATTCACCTCCTCCTTTAATCAGCAGAGGACCAATATCCTGCAATTAACTCTCTCTCTCTCTCTCTCTCTCACACACACACACACACACACACACACACACACACACACACACACACGGACGGGAATCCCCTAC
>JBBPCY010000039.1:16371286-16373786 GCA_037974405.1 Brachyalestes nurse
TGTAGGGGGTTGGTATATCAGAATTCCCTCTAAAAAAAAGTTAAATGGGAAAACAGGAATTTGTAAAAACAGCTTACTTGGTATTTTAGTGTAGGCCGATGCTTGAAATTACACAGCAGAAGAAGCATCCTCTGTAGGCCTCAAACATGAGGAGTCACAGTGTCCTGATATAAATTCCACGAAATTCCCGCAGATTCAGTGGCTGAGATGTAAGCAAAGAGATGTATGTGTAAAGTCATATGTGAACACAGCACAGCACACAGTGTGAACAGTGTGAAACCCATTCACCAAGTGAAGCAGCGGGCAGCCAGGAACGCAGTGTGTGGGGACAGTACCTTGCTCAAGGGTACCTCTGTGGTGCTACCAGCAGTCCTGGGATTCAAACCCATGACCTTCTGATTGCAAGGGCAACTCCCTAACCACCAGGCCACCAGCTGTAGAGAAACCGACTCAGGTGTCTTTAAAGTAATGGCAATAGGAACCAGGGGTCACTATGTCTACAACACAAAATACATCCATTCCATTGTTTTATCTAAATTCTCAAGTGAACCTACTTGTGTCTTCTGACTTCAATATATAGTGCTGATGATGGAAAGTTAGTGGTACATGTAAAACAATGTCTTTTCTTTGGAAGTATTTTTTGCCCTACAGTGTCCTGCATATACCAGAAATGTGTTATTTACATTTTTAAGGCATGGACATTATTAGGCATAGGCATCATTCATGTTGGGGATGTGTCCCTATCACCTTTCGTCATGGTCTATTTTGGAAAGATTGGTAAATTTACTTATGTTTTTCAGGGTTGAAAAGAGAGAACAAAAATGCCCAAATTTCTTTTAGGTCTACGAAACAATCAGAAAAAACACAAGATCTTTGAACAAGGGAGAACTTTCAGGATTGTCTCCGCCCAGAAGTGGGTGGGGAAAACTCGCAGAGGGAGGGGTTCCAGAGAGCGGCCGAGTGGCAGCGCCGAGAGAAAAAGCAGCAAATGGCGAGAGTGTAGGAGAACAAACACCGGTTTTAGACTGTTTTACACCTTTTATATTTACTGAAATCAAATGTCTAGGGTTACGTATGCAATTGTTTTGAAATATGTGGAATATATTTCTCAGTACAAAGCTAAAATTCTTCCAAAAATGCGAACTGTGTCAGAGAGGACACTCCCTGCTACAGTCCCCATATACATAAGTTTGGTTTTGATCTACATAAAAGTGTGGGAAGAGTACATCAAGCTCAATGAAGACTCTGAGGTCATCAGTCTGTGAATGAACAGACGGCAATCAAATGACCAAGTCTGGATGTTTCTGTCTCAAAAACTCCTGAAACAGCTCCCATGATGATTTACAAGTGAGTCATGGGATATCCTAATTCATAATGTATTGTATGGTAGGCTGGTGTGTGTGTGTGTGTGTGACCGACCTGGTCCAGGTGGGCCCAGTGTGTGTCAGGGTTTCCCCAGATGTACTGCAGGGGTTGGCTTGTGTCCAGAAGAGGAGGACCGTCCAGCCCTTAGGCGCCTAGCAACAGACACACCGAGCCACGACACCTTCCTGTCAACAAACAACAGACAGTCTTCCTGATCTGACACACCCACACACACATATACACACACACACACACACACACATACACAAACAGACACACACACACACACATACAGTCTCTATCAGTCATTAGCTAGCAGGGGAGTTAAAAGCAGACGTTAGGTCAGTGGGGGAGGCTAAGAGGAAGCAGACAGTATACATGTGTGTGTGTGTGTGTATCCCAGCCTACATATTAACTCACCAGAGACTACTACTATTGTCTCCCATATCCTGTCGTATTTATTTATTCATTTATTTATTTACTCACTTACTTATGAGAAAAGTCACAGGAGCAACACACTTTAATAATCCATTCCATGACATCAAGAGAATATGAATGCAAAATTAATTATGGTAAAAATAATGTACAGATTCCATTTTCAGTCATAATACAGCGAACAAACAAAGGAATTCCCATTTCAGCCATCCCTTTTCAGACAAATTCTAAACCCAAGCATTTAAATTTCATGAACTGTTGTCCATAAAATCAACCATAATTTAATTTCATTTGTATTTAACAACATTAATCTTCAATCATAATAACCAAGCTTCACTTACATTTTTATTATGACTTGTATCATAAAAAACATTAAACTTCTAAAAAATAGCATATAAAGTTTTTACATAATACATCTTAATAGGAAAAGGGAAAATCATAAACTGTCCACTTTTATCCAGATCAAGGCTTAATCTGGGTTTTTCAGACCCAGCTTTTTCACAGGATGTACTAGTGTAATTCGAACTGTCGGCTAGTAGAGTTAAAGATTATGGCCTTTGTCAGAATGCACTAAAGTGAACACATGAAAGACTGGTTTCAAACAATAAAGATAAACAGAAAAAACACAGCTACTTTCTGCACACTTTAGTGGGGCTTGCTCTGATTCACGGCGACTGAAATGTGTACATAGGTACGAACA
>JBBPCY010000039.1:16376286-16387724 GCA_037974405.1 Brachyalestes nurse
TTATTCAGCTGTGCTGATACATACACTCCTTACACACACACACACACACACACACATACACAGATGCCTCTCTGTCTCTGGAGCAGCTAATGCTCACTCTCCTTCTCATCACACTGCCCCCTCTCTCTCCCTCTTTCTCTCTCTCTTGCTCCCTCCCTCCCTCCCTCCTCACTCAATAGCACTTTTCCTCTCTTCTCTCCTCCTCTGGTTTTTAAAGGCAGCCCCTGAATTAGCATGTGAATCGCTTGTATATCTTCTTTTATATGATGCACTGACAACACTGGCTTTTCAGAGAAAAAGGAGAAGAGGAGACTGAAGAAAAAAACACCCTCTTTTCTAAGAGAGAGAGAGAACGAGAGAGAGAGAGAGAGAGAGAGAGAGAGAGAGAACGACAGAAACGGCAAAAAAAATTACTCCATTGGTTTATGTAGTCTAAACTATGACGCTTAAAGTGAAGACTTCATATTTAAAACCTGATCTTCCAAGTCATAGTGCTGTGAGAAACAAAGGCCACTCTGGTTCAGTCCCAAATCCAAAAGTGTGTGTAAGTGTGTGTGTCCTGTAATCACTGCACCAAAGCCGGGCCTGCTTCTGAAGCAAGCTTTGAATAAAAAGCTTATCTACAAGTAATTGTCTGATTATTAATATAAATGATGCTGATAAATGCTAGACTGTCATAGTTTTATAGTGCAGCCAGAGGAGCAGATAACACTGTGTTTGTGAGACCATAAAAAATGACTCCATGGTTGTAAGAAAGGGGGAAGGCCAGGCCTCCTCTCTTTGATAGACAGAGACAGGACTGAGGAGAGGAGAAGGGGTTCACTGAGGGAATCCTGAAGTAGTGACGAAAATGTATATGCTAGATTGTTAGAAGGAGGAGCTTCAGATATGACCCACCTCCCAGGCTTCACATATTTCATGGTATATGTGTATATAGCTAACATGAAAACAAACGTTCTGTAGTAGAGTGTATCTTCAGAAACTTTTGTTTCTCAAAGGTAAAACACAGTTTTAAGGCTCAGTTATATACCTTATAGGTATACACCATTCACATATTCAGCCGTATTATTTTCATTACATTTTCTGAAAGTAAAATAAAATGAAAAGCAGAGTCATTGTAATGGGTGTTCAAGTGAAAAAATATATATAACTGCAACTGAATATGGTACAGTTATGTTTCTGTGGGGCAGCTCGTGGCCTAGTGGTTAGGGAGTTGCCCCTACAACTGTGGGTTCAAATTCCAACACTAGTGCTAGTGTCACCACTGAGGTTCACACACTGCTCTCCGGGCGCCCCACGTTGGTGGCAGTCCCCAGCTTCACTTGTTGAATGGGTTAAATGCAGAGAAAGAAGTTCACACATGTGACTGTAAGGGGACACTTAAGGAATACCTTTTGGAGGCACCACCTCATTAACAGTTTGGTTCCTTTTAACTGAGAGTGCTTTTTATTATATAGTGTTTTAACAGGCAAACATATTTAATGCCAGACTCAACCAATCATATTTTAGAATCGAGACTGACATATTTATGAGGGTTGGTATTTACCACATTACAGTTATTTAGCACAATAATCTGACTGTTTTGTTGTTTATATATTATGTATTGTAAATAAAAACAATGTATTCAAATAAATGAAATGTATCTGCTTTCAAGGAACTTTGTCTTCTAGGACCAGTCACAGTGAGATACATAGATTATCTCAACACACAAACCAGAATTACACAGTTCCGCAACCCTCAGCTGCCTAAACACAACTGTCACGCCTCTCCATTTTGGTTTATTTACGATGTCGGAGTAGTGGAGTGTTTTAACTGTGAGAGCAGAGAGCAGCCGCTCAAGCCCACATACACACATTGACCTCTGCTATGGCAAGGCAAAGGGTCAACCATGCTTTCCCTTCATACACACATACACTGGCGCACGGCTGCAGTCTAGGGTTTCACCAGTACATCCCTGCAATAATTCAGGCATGTAGGGCTAAAAAGGCTGCCCTCGTTTATTTCCTCTTCTTTTCTCTTCTGTTTTCTTTCAAAATGCAGATCGACTTCAAAGGCCCTGTATTGGACAGATTGATAGTTTAGGAGAAATGCTATTTCATAAGCTATTGGGTTTCTGACCCATTACGCACAGACCTTTTGTGTCTCTGTCTTTCTCTCTCTCTCTTACACACACACAAATTTACTACTGTCCAAGCATAACAGCTGTTTACCCCCTTTCTCTTTTTCTCTCTTCTATGCTCTCTCGCTCTCTCTCTTTCTCTCTCTCCGCTGACGTCACCCCAGCTCATGACTCCCCATGTCTTTTTCTTGGATGAGCTCTGTTATGACAAGTTCAATTGTATGCTGTCAGGCCGTAACATTTCTGTAAATACTGGTCGTGCCAGGAGCGTCAGTGGCAGGAAGTGAGTTTATGGGCGTCCTCCTCACGGTAGCACAATGCCCTGTTTTGTACTGTAAATGGATCTCTTTGAGCTATTCTGAGACTTGCGTTTCCCCCACAATACACGCCAGGCTAATCAACTGCAGGATTAGGCAATAGAAAGGTGTTACGTTTCTTATTCCTCAGTGTCTTGTGCTTCTAAAAGTATTACTTTATCAGTATGTTGATGCATCTGAAAAAATGAGTAGAATTTATGTTAAGTTTCAGGTGTTAAGTAAAACCTTTGTAATGTTGCATTTGGTCCCAGCCCTACAAACGTATGCTTGGTCATACAGTCATTCAGCTTTGATTGTACTGTGCAGCATTACTGATCTGTATTTGCTGTGTCTTAGTCATTTGTCGCCATTTGTGGTATGACCTTGGTTTACCTAGGATTGTTATGTCTGCTTGTTTAATGAAGTTCTGTTTCTATGTTCAAGAAAAGGTACTAGGCCCAAGGATGCCTTAATCCTTGGGTTTCAAACAGACCTGCTAGGTCCAACTCAAGCAGTGTAAATAATGCTTAGCAGTCAGCAGAGACTAATGGAAAGTTACAGCAGAGGTTTTTTTGCAGCACCTAAGCCTTTGCCAACCAGTAAGCCATCCTATTCTCAATCATCTATCTTCATTTTCTCACCACCTGTCTTCACCTTCAGTATCCTGCTCACTTGCTCCTCCAGGAATGGTGGATCTCTCATTGGGTTCAGAGGGTTCCTTTTCTAGAGGCGTCCTTTATTTTACTGCCATACGAGGAACCACTGCACTGAAGGAGGCAGTGAGGCTTGTATCATGAATAATAGGCACAGCATTTACGTGTAAGTGTAAAGTGGCATTTCACCGAAGCCCTTATCCAGAGCAACTTACAAGCATTAGTTACAGGGACTGTCCCCCTGGAGCAACTGAGGGTTAAGTGTCTTGCTCAAGGACACAATGGTAGAAAGTGGTTGGGTTTGAATCTGCAACTTTGTGGTCATCAGCTTCACAGACAAGTGTTTTACCCACCAGGCGACTACCACCTCCTACTACAGCTCCACATCAAACCTTGTGAGTGAACAAGGTTTGAAATTGAGTTAAATGGTGGATTTTAAGATCTTCTTCAGGCTCCTTTTGACCATCCAGCAAGGGGCTTCCTGTGAGGACCTGTGAGGCCAATATGTCATTTCCATCTCTGACCTCTTTGCCTGTGGTGGCCATAATGTCACCAGTTTTCATTCCATGGCAATTTCATTCTCCCCTGCTGAATCAGTGCCCCTTTATTTTTGAACCTGCACCAATGCATGGCCCTGTCCTGACCCAGGACCCTGAGCATCCTGTGACGCTCCAGGTTATCAAGGCCTCGTTTTCAAAAGAAAAGTTCTACATAGAATTAAATTATGTGATGTTTGCCTTATTCTAGTTTCCCTTGGGTTTCTATGGTTTATTTCAACATATTTTGCTGCACTGCATGTGCAGCACACAATAAAATAGACTCAGTCCCTATGCTCTACACAGTCCTGGGATTTGAACCCATGACCTTCCAATCACAGTGGCAAACTACACTATTCTCTTTTGCTTTCCTTTAAATATCTGCACTTCCATTACAATTTTCTATTTTCTGTATTGTTATGTTCTTTTATTTTTACCTCCTACTATTTTTATACTTAATGTTTTAATTTTAGTAAAGCACATTAAATGACTTTTGTGTTTGTTTAAAAAATGTGGCATTTATAGCACAGCACAGGACACATTGTGAACAGAGTGAAATTCTTTCAGCCAGGATCACAGCGCCCGGGGAGCAGTGTGTGGGGTTGGTACCTTGCTCGAGGGAACCTCAGTGGTGTCACTGGCAGTCCTGGGATTTGAACCCATGACTTTTCAGTCACAGGGGCAACTTCCTAACCACCAGCCCACAAGCTGCCCCCGTGATAATAAGCTATAGATGTAAACTTGACTAGACTTGTACGTAACAGGCCTCAGAGTGCGTTTACATGTTGCCGATGGATAGATGAGTGTCGTTTACTGTTGCCGCAAACTGCTGCCAATTCTGCGAATGGTTTCTTAACACCAACATGTTCGCGTCGCATTAGACTGTGCTGACAAGCTTTGCGGTGCCTTCATCCTGCCTGGCTCCTGACACTGTCCTCACCCTCCAAATTTCTGACTTGTTTGTCAGCTCCCGTTCGCCTTACGGTGGCACCACCCTGTCACCACCCATCCACACGTGTTCCTAGTTGCTAATGATCACTCACACCTGTGTCTTGTCACCCTTGTAATCTACGTTTGTGAACATAACCCCTGTGTGTCTTTGCTTCATGCCATGGCCCTGCTTGTGCCGCTGGAGCATTAGTTCCCTCTTATCCCGATTAATGTTTGGCCCTATTGTTTCTTTGTTTGAGCATGGATTTGCCTGTGATGTGTCTGCTGGTATTATAAGTTTATAGCACCTTCTGGAAAAGCTCTATTAAAGCCTGCGTGCATTTACTGCCTACTTTGCCTTGTTCTTTCTCTGTTTTTTTCTTTTCATTTTTCAAAGGTGTATGAGAATGTTATGAATCATGCACGTATGCCAGTAACTGACAGCTCATACATTCAGAAACAAACCGCACCGCAGTCGTGGCCTTTGATTTGAGTGTAGGAGTTTGTTTACATTGCATACAACACCACTCTACTGTATCAGGACTGTTTACTTGTCTGTGTTAGCTCCTATATTAAGCTACAGGGGGGGAGGGGGGGTGATGGCTGTTAAAACCTTGTTGAGTGAGGCAGTAATGAGAGCATACAAGAAATAGTCGGGTCTGTGCACCCCTTTGTGTGTGTGTATGTGTGTGTGTGTGTGTGTGTGTGTGTGTGTGTGTGTGAGAGAGTGTGTGTGTTCCCGTAACTGACGCTTGCTCTTACTCACCTTGGGGAGGGAAGGGTGACTCAGCAACATGTCATCAATAATAGCTGGGACCGGGCTCCCTTCATCCTTCATACTACCACACACACACACACACACACACACACTTGCAGCTGGGCTGCAGTCAGGGACAAAAAAAAAAACTGGAACATGTGCTTTGACTGTTTTCACTTTGCCACCGTGACACAAAACACAGAGATTGAGGGAGTGTGAGAAAATATGAAATATTTGCTGCGTCAGTGAACCTCAGTGCTCAGCAGGTGCTCATAGTGTTCCTCAAATTAGTCAATGATTGAAAAATATTGTGACATTGCTCTGAGAAATGTACCAAAAGCTTGCGTTCAAGGCTGAGTACAAGCATTTCAACACGTATTGAGCCAACAAAGATGTTTGAATCCGGTTGACCTTTTTCCAGTGATTGTCCCGATTATGAAAATGACTTTCGGCACCTTGGATATTGGCTGTGGATCTTTGACTTTGACAGATGTTTTAGACCTTTCGATCTTTTATCTATGTTGCCTCTGTTTCATGTAAAAAGAGTGCATGAAATGAAAAGGCACATTAATTCAACTGTTGCTTTTTATATGACGACAAAAGTAGCAGCCAATGTGATTAAAGTGCCCGTACAGCCATGTTGTCTAAAAGTGCTATTCAACATAAATAAAGCTGGTATTCACATTTAATTTCATAACATCAGTCATGGATCACTGGTCACATGGCATGTTTTGGCATGTTGTACAGACACGTTGTATATTACATAGTGAGACATTAATATAACATAACATGTGGGTTTTTATACACACACACACACACACACACACATATATATATAGTTCTAACACTTCTGGTCATGTTTGGAATGCATTCTTGTTATTGTAATAAGATTTTTACTTAAATCTCCAGGACAGAAATGATCCAAAATAACAAGATTTATTAGCCAGATGTATACATCATGTTTTTTTAAGGGTTGGAATAATATTCTCCTCCCTGAAATGAAGAATACAGCCCAAATGCAAGTGTGTTACTAGATATCTAGAACCTGGACTATCATAACCGACCACCGTAACATTTCACATTCTGACAATAATCACAGACTTACAGGTCAACAACAGTGGACAGATTTTATCCCCAGCTAAACAAGCCACAGAGAGGAGCTGAGTGTGTGTGTGTGTGTATGTGTGTGTCTATGTGTGTGTATGTGTGTGTGTGTTTAATAGCGATGGGTTTAGAGGGATAAAGTCCATCTCATAATCAGACACACACGCCAGATTAATAAGGCACAGCTGAACGTGTGTTCGTGTGTGTGAGTCTTAAACTGGTCAAATTAAATTCAAGATGTCTCTGCTGGCAGAGCATATGCTGCAGATTACCAGAGAAAAAGACCAGAGTATTATGGTGTAATCCATTATAACATTGTACATAATGGCCTCTGTCACCTCCACTCCACTGCACATTCAGCCACTTCCCAGAAATCAAAGATCACCGGTGTTTGTTGGTGTGTATGTGTGTGTGTGTGTGTGTGTGTGTGTGTGTGTATGAGTATGTAAATGTATATGTGGGTGGTTTGTGAACACGTATTTGCTGTGTCAACATTGCAAACATAATGTTTACAGTGATGATAAATATGAGGAAAGTATTTTTACAAGAAATTAAACATGATTTTCAAGATTTTGCATATTTGAACCTATTTTGTTTTGTCAGTCAGTGTGTTGTGGCCTGTCAAAAGTGATGCTACAAGGAATGAATAAATGCAGCAAACAGTAATAAAGTAAAGAAGTAATCAAATATAATTGCACATATAAATAGCATTCCATATTATTGTCTTATTATTTATGACCTGATATTTTTGTATTTTATATTTCTTATTAATTCTGACCTGAGGTTTTTTTTTTTTACAGTTCTGTATACACAAACTGCATTCTTGCCATAAAAGGATGACCTCACCAGAAAATGGTACAATTACACAAGAGTGAAATGTAATTACGTTTAAACGCTGTAAGAAAATTATTTCACTATCACTATTTATAACTATATTAGATATTTTTTGTAATGTATTGTAATGTAAAGATTTTATTCCAAATCATTCTTGACCATTTAAATTACTCATGAAATGTTCAAATAATAGTGTAAATAAAGAAAAGAAATATGTGGTTTTGAAATGACAGCGACAACTGGGAACTCACTGATATTCTCTTTGTGTGGTTATAGTTCTCCTCTTTCAACTAAAACATCTTCTACAATTACAAACAGAACTTTACAGTCCTTCTAAGTCCCCTGAGAAAATGAAAAGTAGAAAAAAAGTATGAGCATTCTGAAATCCAACACCCAAACTTACTCAGCTGGCCACCTGATACACCTGCAGCGAGATGGATTTTTTCCCACCAGCAAAAGACAATCTGCCATAACGACTGATAAGTGCAAAAGTGCATGTACCCAATAAAGTATTCATCACAAATAACAAGTAGTCTCACTCACACACACTCTGCTAGATAAGAGAACACCAAAAACAGTTCCTAGATTCATAATTCTAGAAAGCTGAGAGACACCTGTTTCATTTCAGACTCCACCTGCATGTGCCTTTTGAGGTAAAGTACAGCTGCAGTCTAGGAATTCCCTTGCAGTTCTAAATCTTATTATTCAGAGGAATTTGTTCTGTGATTTTGATCTATTTGAAATTGTAATTAAGTGTGAAACATGTCTAAAAAAGACTTTTATAAATCGTCATTTAGAAAACTTTGTTTTAACTGTTTGGAGGGTTTCTGTTGATTCATCCACCATGAAACCTTCACAGAAGGACAGCTGGCATTATCATATAGTGTCTAAAATTAAAGACATAATATGTGGACTAATTAAGTCTAGACTAGTGGAAATCTGGAGAACTACATTTTGAACATGAAGTTACTTGACTTTTTCCATGGTTTATTTTATAAATCGTCACTTTGAAAACCTTTTAACTGTTTGGTTGATTTCTGTTCGTCTGTTGATCATGAAACCTTCACAGAATTTTGGGACTGCTGGCATTATTAAATACCCTCTAAAAATAAAGGACATAATTGGACTAATGAGGTCTAGATCATCAGAAAACTTAACAGGAGAACTAAATTTTGAACATGAAGTTAGTTGACTTTTACCATTTTATTTATTTTTTTATAAATCATCACTTGGAAAACTTTGTAACTGTTTGGAGGATTTCTGTTGTTCTGTTTACCATGAAACCTTCACAGAATTTAAGGATACCTGGTATTATCAATTAGTGTCTAAAAATAAAAGACATAATAATTGGACTTATGAGGTCTAGATTATTGGAAATCTTAACTGAAGAACTACATTTTGAACATGAAGTTACTTGACTTTTTCCGTGTTTTATTTTATAAATCGTCACTTAGAAAACCAATAACCATGAAACCACCGCAGAATTAAAGGACAGCTGGCATCATCAAATAGCGACATGACTGGACTTATGAGGTCTAGATTATTGGAAATTTTACTGGAGAACTAGATTTAGAAAATAATGATGAGCCTACAATATTGAAAGTCTTGGACAAAGTTTTAAAACAAGTGTTCTGGAAGTGTTAGGTCTCAGCTGAAGTTCAGGTCGTTAACTAGGCCGTTAGTGAAAAGTTGCCACTCTCCTTGCACTGAGAAGAAGAGCTTTTTCCTGGTAAAAGATGTGTGTGCATATTAAAAAGGGGCTGAAATATTTGTGCTGTCAGCACTGGTCAAAGGCTTCTGCTTTCACACAGGAGCAGACAAAAGCAGGAGGCGGTGATCAGCCGGGCCAGAGCCAGAGTGTGTGAGAAATAAATCAGCCCTACACACACACACACACACACACACACACACACACACACACACAAAGACGTATGCAGGCCAGAGAAAGAAAGCTGAGCCAACTCTAGAAAACCGGGAACAAAGTCTGTGCATAGATTAATATTTATTCTGTGGCACACACAGTTCAGTGCAGAACAGAGTACAATAACATCATAACTCTAAACTCTAAACTCCTCCGCACCCCCCGACCTCCACTCTTTTCTGTATCTGAAGATAAAAAGGTGAAAGGTCCATATGGCAGCTTGTCCCAAACTGACAAATGTCACATAGAGCTGCAATACATTTTGCGTGCGCAATGTTTTGACTCTTTGTTTTTCTTGCCACGTATTAAAGCAACAAAAAAGCCCAAAATGGAGATGCAATGCAATTAAGCAACTGGTATAATTGGTCGGTATGCATGTAAGCCTGTATTTGTTTTTCATACGTAATTCCTCTTCATCAGCACAAAGTGTCAAACATGCCACACCTGCAAGTCTCACTCTACACACCTCCAATGGAAATGATATGCAGCTCAATCTCAAACACACACATACTCGCTTCCACATGACATCTAAAATCGCAGGTGATAAGGAATTCATGCAGGTGATAAGGAAATTCTTGCTTTCCAAAGTTTTCATGCAAGCTTTTAATGATGAGCAACATAAACTTACCTGAGGGAAAGAGAGAAAGCGAGAGAGAGAAAGAGAACGACAAAACACTTCATAATCCAAATTCCTTTTCACACATCATCAGATTTGTATATATTACGAACAACACGCTTGATAAAGAAGAAGTAAATAGACAGATCAATTAAATAAGTACAGCAAATAACCATTGAAAAGTAACGTACCACTAATACAAAATGCGGAATGTAGCATGTGTCAACTCAGTGTCAGTGAAGTGTGATAAATATTATAATGTACTGATGTATTTTTGCACAAATGTAGCGGGGTAATGTGGTTTACACAGTTTGCAAAGACCTGCCACTGCAACCTCATGCTCAAAACTTGATTGGCATGTCGATAACTGGGATATTATCAGTCCAGTGATGGCATGAGATAAATTATAACAGTCTATTAGAGGAATAAGTAGATTAAAATGTGTAATGTGAAGAAGAGGTTACAGAAAATGAATGAATGAATGAATGAATGTGTAATGTGTGGATGCTTGTGGCTCTAGTAATGTCTCTCAATTTTTCAGAAAGCACAGCAGGAGGACATGTAACATGGCAAATTAGTCACACAGCAGCAGGTCGTGTCACAGGCTTTGGATGGAAGGGAGGGATTTGACACCTCTCGTAATAAATGAGTGATACTAACCGCCACCATGTAGAGCCCACGGTAACTGGTGCCCCGTGTGAGGAGGACGGAGCTGGGTCTTGGTTGTAAACCGCATTTGGCCCCGACTCAGAGGGCAGCAATAGGAAGCCTTGGCACAACACAAGTGTGAAAACCTATCAAATTGTCGGCCATGACAGAAATAGCTGGCGAGATTAGTGACTGAAGCAAGACAATGGGTTCATTTAACTCCGGCAGAACAGAGAACACTTTGTTAGCTTCTTTGCTTGTTTGTATGCAAGGAAGCTTGGTATAGTTTTATCACTAGCAAGGAAAATCCCCACAAAAATGATTTTGGCTACAAAATCTTCATAAACTTGTAAGTTATTTCCTGCAATGCTTTATTAACCGAATTAGAGCTGAAGTTCACATATACTTGGATGCAGTATGCAGCAGTAAAATGATCAGATGATGGACAGATATGTTCTGATGCACTGCAATATCCAGTAATCGAGTTGTTTTAAATCTATAAAAGATTGTTTTATATCTATATCTCTTTACCAGAGTATGGAGCTGTAGTAATTGTCCTTACACTGACCTTTCTTCATGAGGATCCTCTGCCTCAGGCTGATAGCCGTAAATTCATACAACTATGAAATTAACATGCCAAAAAAGAGTTCACCCACTTCCTCCTCTCTCAATCATCTCAAACAGAGAGAGGAGGTAAGTAGCTGAAATGAAAGGGAGGGGTATGGAAACGGAACTAAAGCCCACCTTTTTGAGAAATGAAAAGAAATGCATTTACGAAGTGTAAAAGTCAAAGTTTCATCATATAAAGCCATGGTTCAATGTTTGTTCAATTTGCGTCAGTGTGTGTGTGTGTGTGTGTGTGTGTGTGTGTGTGTGTGTGTGTGTGTGTAAAATTCACAGGTTACTATTCATTTGTGAACTATTGCAATGTGTGTGTGTGTAAAAATAAGAAACGCCTCCATATGTGTGTGAGTGCAGTAGTGTTTGTAGAGCAGCTTTTCTATGGTCTGTATTCCAGCAGCTT
>JBBPCY010000039.1:16391803-16408361 GCA_037974405.1 Brachyalestes nurse
AGCCAACAAACCATTTTAATAGGATAAATTAAATATTAACAAAATGTGTGGGTCTAGGTAAAAAATGTCGTTTTCCCAAAAACTGTCAAAATGTATTTATGCCATTTTGGAAAAGAGCTCTTCATATGTTTTCCTGGGATTTAGAAATATTGTTAATTATGTACTGTTGAAATAAACATTACTATTACGTGTTTGTAAGGTATGCACAATAAAATACTTTTTATATTTTGTAGTGATGTAACACTAACTAGGAGGAGATTGAGGGAAGAGCAGGAAAGAGAAGATACATCAGAATGTGAGGCAGCAACAGCAGAACTTGAAGGTGAAGTAGGTACTTAAGGTAAGAAAATCAAGCTGCCCAGGTTTCAGCGAGGTGCTGAGTTTGAATGCAGCACACACTGGGCATGAAGGGTGGTTTGTTTCACCAAAAATATTGACCAGGAGCCGCCACTGATACAAACATAATATTTTTAGTAGAGGGTTTGTTTTATACAGCTAATAAGAGTCACAATTTTCTTCTTAAGATTTAGACTAGCACCCCAGGTACTCAACCTGTACTCAACCTTTACTCAACCTGTACCCAAGTACCTGTACTCAAGTACAACTTGAGTACCTGGGGTGCTAGTCTAAATCTTAAGAAGAACATTTGACTTAGTTTTCTTATTAGCTGTATAAAAAGAAATCTCTACTAAAACACGTGTGTAAAACACTTGCCTGTGAACCCGATGGCCACAAAGTCACAGGTTCAAACCCTCACTTTCTACCATTGTGTCCTCGAGCAAGACACTTAACCTTCAGTGTCTCCAGGGGGACTGTCCCTGTAACTAATGATTGTAAGTTGCTCTGGTTAAGACCGTCAGCCAAATGCCGCCTTTACTTGTGCCCAAGAGATTTGCGACCCATTCAGACTTGCACCCCAGGTATTTAGACTTGACACAGACACACAACCAAAAGATTTGAGACTCACCCCAGGTATTTGAGACTCAGACACACTTTTCACACTTACTTTTCTGAGACTCTGAGAAGTGAGAATTGAGACGCAAGGCACGAGTCGTGACTACCAATTGCACTCCAGAGACTCGGACTCGGACCCCAGAGACCCAAGACTCAACACACACTCACAGCCCGGAGACCTGAGACTCAACTCAGACTCTTACCCCTCTAAACACAACTCTGACTTGCACATCTGATACTTGTAAGTTGACTTGGACTTGCACCCCAGAGACTTGACTTAGTCCCCAGAGACTATAAACCCAAATTGCACCACAGATACTGGAGACTCCAGAGACTTGACACATTACTCAGACCTGACTCAAATGTGCATTTTGACAGTTAGTGTATATTTGAGAGTTTTTTTTATTTGTAAGTAAATATTGCAGTGTGTTGCCTTTGAGATTTTGCCTCTTGGGCTAGCAAGACTATTAGACAAGGCCATTTAAATTTAAGCAAAGATTGATCTTTTGTGGTTGGTGTGTATTCGTATTCGACCCTAATCGCACATGTGTGACTTCTGAGGCTCTGGACCCGTCTGGACACTTTCATGTCTGCTTGCCGTAACTCGAGTCTCTGTGTGAGCAGTAAAGTAATTGTGTGTGACAGCGTGTGTGGGGTTTTCCCAACACAGGGGTCACTCACAGAAGATCTGAGGAATACTTGACCACGCGGAAAGTGCATGTGTGTGAGTGTGGAGAGGGTGACACTACCATTTAGATGCACACACACACACGCACAAATAACTGCGGCCCCATCCAAACACAAAGGACCTGCTGTGTTGACAGCTCTACTGAGAGAGAGCTTAACCTCTGATCTAAAGCGCCAGTCCATCGCCACAGCAACTGCTGACCTCCAAACTAATAGCGAGTGATATGACCTCTTACGCACAGATGCATACACACAAATATGACATAAAATACAGTTTGCTGAGTGCTGTGAAGTATAGGTTAGATACTACAAGAAAAATAATATCAATAACAATATCAAACCCCATTTTGTACACTATTTGAAAATGTGAGCTTTACATTCACTACCAATGATCTGCCAGAAACTGAATGAAGTTTAGAGAATATTTTCTTACATTTTATTATAAGCTTGTGTGTCAAATATGTTTTGCAATATTTTTACAATATCTCTTATGTATTTGGCAGATGCTCTTATCTAGAGTGTCCTTAGCCAGACATGCAAACAAATAGCCATTATTTAACTGTATTTTACATATGACTATATTTTATAAATCACTGTATTTTGGTGGTTAATCATACAGGACGAAACCTGCCACACAGGGGGTACAAATATTGTAAACTTTAACAACAAAGTTTTGAAGCTAGCAAAAATCCCATTTCAGTTGGAGTTGAAATTCACTTGGTAACTTTTCTCCAGCGTACGAAATAAATCGTATTCATTATGAATAACATACAGTATTTGTTACTGACCACAGTGGTGCTACAGTTTCTCGTTAGGTGGAATGGAGTGGGTTGGGGACATGGTAGTTCAGATGTTAGATTAGATTGACTGACTGAAGAAGGTACTTTAAATCCTGGAGGTCCAGAGGCCACAGTCATGGTCAGTGTGTGTAAAAGGGATAGAATGATGAAGAGACATGAGAACTTTTCCTGAAATGTGGGAACACTTATGAAGGATTTAGGACCAAAGTGCTATGAGGAAAGGAGAAAGAAAATGTAACAGTCGTGAGATGAGTCAGAAGGGTTCATGGTTGGAGTGGAGGAATTGGAGGAAAAGTGTATGTGCGTGAGTCAGAGGACATGTTTGGCTGTGCGTAATTGGTGAGGTGAAAAGAGGGGAGGGCTTGTAGGCAGGTTTAAGGTCATTGTTCTGCTTTGATGGGATTATTTGCACTTCACATAAGAAACCCAGGTAACATCAGGAGAGTAGAAATAAAACATCCACACTGCAGTACTTTCTCTCTCCCTCTCCCTCTCTCTCTCTCTCTCTCTTGTAATTGCTCTTGCTCTGTAATTAGAGGCAAAGGCTTGACGACCCGACAGATACTTGCAGAGTCTCCCCTCAAAGCAAGTGAAGTGAAAAAAGTATAAGACTTCAAAACTGAGTGCAAAGAACTTTTTTTGGTGTGTTTTACATCTCTTTCTCTCGTCCTCCCCCTCCTGTCAGTGTGCACTGTATCTTTTTCCTTTTAATCTATTTTTTCTTCTTCTTCCAGGGCTTAGGTGTTCTGTGTCTTTTGAGGTGCATAGCAATTCTCAGCCTGTGCTAATGCGTATACGAGAGGGGGAAGAAAACTTACAGTATCCCGAGCCAAGAGTACAGGTAGATTAACTGTTAATGTGAAAGATATAGGTAGAGAACTAAACTTGCGAGTGGCAGCACCATACACAGACATATAAAAATAATGAATGATAAAAATGTACAGCTTGTCATTTTTCTACACTCCTCAAAAAGCTACTGATCTTGCAGTAAAGTGCTAAAAAGTGAGCTAGAAGTTTATTGTTTGGAATCTTTTTGCTTTTTTACTTTTCATTTGCAGTTGCTTTTACCTGTGAGCACTTAACCCTCCTATTATGTTTGTGGTCAGTTTGACCTCATTCATTGCTTAACGTCTCTAAACAAATTAATGACGTAAATTATTTTGCTTCACATTCAGCAACTTTTCCTTATTTAATGAAGACTGTGTAAAGTCAAAATTAAATTATGTTTTCAATGTATTCCATAAATTTTATTCACCTCTGTGTTTTTTAAATGTGTAAAACATGTAAAGATATCAACATTTCACACACATTGGTTTTGGTTGTTTTGGATTATACTGAAAACACAGTAATACACAATTTTATAATTTTCAAAAAACATCCCTCCAGTTTAGGGCCACAACTGAACATAATCATACCTGTAGGAGTGTGAGAACCGCTGAGAGTGTGCATGGGCGGAGAAAACATATTTTCCATGAGATCTTTGATATTTCTTGCACCATGGGGGGAATCGCTGCATGTATGTTTTATTTAAAGCATTATTTTGGTAGTCAACAAATAACTAAAAAGTATCTGACACAAAACTTGGGCAGCTGTTTTAATTTTAACCATTTTCTGGAGGTTTACAATGCTGAGATAAAACTGACACCAAGCATAAAAGTTAGTAGTAAATTTGAATGTAACATGAGGGCTAAGACTTTTCTAGCATCTCCAGACTTGCAGATTCATTTACTAGAGTCTATACTCCTCAGCTTTGCTGAAAGGGTGATAAAACCAAGAAACGATGGGCAGTGAGAAGTCAGAGAAATAGAGAAAGAAAAAGAAAGATAGAGAGAGACTGAAACATATGCTGCAGTCAGAGCCGACCTACCCTTTAGGACACACTGTTTTTAAAGCGTCTCAGGTTTATACTGGATCAAGCCATACACCATATGGATACTTTATCTCCAACACCCCCCCCCACACACACATGCACACCCCACACTTTTCTCAAGGATATAATTCATGCTTTGATTTGATTAGGCAGCATGTTCGAAATAATTCTTTCCTCATTAAACTGAAGATTTTTTCATGTGGTTTAATAAATTGCGGTGTGCGTAATTAGTTTGCCGGCGTGATGAGTGAATTGGAAATGACTCGCCTATCGATCGGCAGTATTGTATATTAGTTTTGCATAATCAATATGTTAAATGAGTCTGGCTCTCATTAGGGGAAAAATTACTGTGCACTTACTTGATGGAGGGAAGCAGTGTATCACTGGATATCAGACACAGGCAGACTGTGCATGGCGTATTGAGGAGAGTTCCCCAGACAGAGATACGTCTCATTTCAAATGACATGGTATGGAAGAATGCAAAAGGCCACTGGTGCATTGCACGTCTTTGTAAGAATGACTTGAGGATGACATGAATAGATCAAAAATATATTAAACACTAATTTATACATGTGTTAGAATGTGTCTAAATGAAAAAAATACAGGAGTTTAACCGACACTGGCAATGGTTGGTTGTCAGATGTTGCTTTAAAAATAAATTGTAGCAGTCTCTTATTTTTTTCCAGAGCTGTATATCATACTTATTTTGCTTAAATTCAGTAGTAGTTCCAAATAATTCTGTCAGTTCTGTACATTGAACTTCCCCCATTTCAGTGGACTCTTGGGATGCACTGCAGAATTGTTCACTATATTTGTTGGTTAACTTTGTAAACATGCGACAAGTAGAACCAGTAAAAGTTGGGGACGATTCATTGTGTGTTCAGTCCCTAGAACTTACCACCAAAGTGCTTATAAATAACTACAAAAAATCAACAAAGTAAACATCACAGTCATTCTTGTAATGTTTTAAAAAGATACATTCGGAGGTGGTCAGGGTTTGATTTTGCCAACGTTCTTGGATGCACTGAAGATGTATTGTAGTGAAATGGTTTGTAAAGTAGACTCAGATATAACCCGAGGTGTAAGCAGATGGGCTCGCAACACATACTATATGAACAAAAGTACTAGGACGCCTGAATATTACACTAGTAGAGACCTTAATGACATTGCGTTCAAATCTATAGACTTTAATATGGAGTTGGTCCCCCTTTGTAGCTTCCACTCTTCTTGGAAGGCTTTCCTCTAGATTTTGGAGTTTCTTTGAGAATTTATACCCATTCGTTCTGTAGAGCATTTATGAGGTCAGACAATGATGAAGGTCTGGATCACAATCTCCATTCCAGTTCATCCTAAAGGTGTTGGATGGGGTTGAGGTCAGGACTCTGTGTGGGCCAGTCAAGTTCTTCCACACTGAACTCCTCCAGCCACGTCTTTATGGAGCTGTGAACTGGGACACAGTCATGCTGGAATAGAAAAGGTTCCTCCCCAAACTGTGATCACAAAGTTGGAAGCATGGCTTTGTCAAAAATGTCTTGGTCTGCTGAAGTATTAAGGCTGTCCTTCACTGGGGTCTAGCCCAAACCCTAAAAGAAACAGGTGTCCAAATATTTTTGGCCATATCATGTATTTTGGCTTTTAGTACGGCACAATACAGAGCAGCTAATCCTGAATAGAGATCATTTACAGGAACATTGACATATTAAATGAAGTTGGAAAACCGAAAGTAATGTATGCTTGTAATGCATGAAAACACCCATACCTTGTCAGCTTGTCCCCAAGGAGACAAAATACGATACAAATCTAGGATATAGACCCTTTAATGATTATTTTAAGGAACTTATTGATGTTTGGCTCATGGTGTTTCTGTTCTATTTTTATCTGTACTTCACAGAGAAATCAGAGATGGCGCATTACAAATTTTCTTTTTTGTCTGAGCATTGTTTGATATCAATAATGAATAGATTTTTTTCCCTTTTGAAATTACAAAGCTTTAAAGTGCAGTTTTTGAAGCACTTTAATGAAACAGAAACAGTGCAAATATGCGTAAAATTTGTCTGTTTGAATCGCAAAACTGAAAATAATACTTGCTATCCATCCATCCATTTTCTGAGCAGCTTATTCTAAGCAGGGCTGGAGCGGCTAAAGCTAGAAAAACACACTGAACAGGTCACTTAGCTACTTATTCTTACATTAACTTTGTCATTGTAATATAATCTACTTTGCATTCAGTTGCCCCTGTGATTGGAAGGTTGTGAGTTTGAATCCCAGGCCCACTAGTGTAACCACTGAGGTACCCTTGAGTAAGGTACCATCCCCACACACTGCTCCTTGAGGGCTGCATCGCTGGCTGACCACTGCTTCGCTTGTTGAATGGATTAAATGCAGAGAAAGAAGTTCACACTGCGTGCTGTGCTGTGGAGTGTCAGATCACAAGTCATTTTTACCAAGTCCAAGTCAAGTCTTTAAGTGGCAATGTTTACAAACTCTAAATGTGAGATTTTTGAGCTGTAAATGTTGAGCTCTAAATGTTTCGAAGATATGCTAATTGGCCACGCCCTGCAATAACAATTAGCTGTTACTTAGCAAGGGGCTGGACTGACACCTTTCTAACGACCCCTCAAAAACCAGTGAACAGTTCTCGGGGGTTAATATGGAAAATGAGGGGTCTTGTGTACTTGTGTGCATTTTAATACTTTCCAGTAAATGTTATATGTCCTAAACATGTGCTAGATTACACTTATAGCACACTAAGCGGTACTGGGCTTTGACACAGTAAATCGTTGGTGCTAGAACAAAAGCCTTGTATCTCCAAATGCTTTACAGGGAGCAAATATTTTAAAAATATTATTCATAATTCATAACGTTATGTGAAAAGATTCATTTCCAAATATTTCGTTTGATTTTCTCCTTGTCCATTCCCGGCGACCTTTTACGTAGGGATCTGATACTTAGTTGACATTTGTGGTCTTTATGAGTGGTTGCACACTTCAGCTTGAAATGTTCCCAAGACTCGTTATAACTGCAATAATGACATCAGTAAGAATAATAAACATTTATTTGAGTATCACCTTTAATTTTAGTGCTTTACAGAGGAATATAAGTAAAACCATACATTAAATAAAACAAATATAAAGAGCACACAAACTTGGGGTTGCAGTCTAAACTTGTTCTTTTGTGGTTTGGTTGATTTTGCTTTTGTAGGCTCATTAGTATGTAAAGCATACAAATAGCTTCTTGTTAAAATGCTAAAATGAGTAAAACAACTGCGTGAAGTAGCCTAAGGCTATTGGTATTGTAGCCTACTATAAAAAATTAGTGTCTGACCTCACTTGTGGCTGTGTGCTATCAAATTCTCACAGCAATGGTTCAACAAAAAACCTTCTTAGGAGAGTCGAAATGGGGACAAACACCATTTGAATGCCATTTATTTGGGAATACATGTTGGATGGTCAGGTGTTCACTACTGTAGTAGCATCTAAGCCATTGCATACCACCCTGAACCATAATTTGTTTGATTGACATGACACTTATTATCTCAGCACTGATAATCAGTCCAGACTAGAGAAGCCTTTGATCTTGTGGGTAAAACCCCACTCCTGTCATTACACTTCCCAAGACTGAACACTAATACTAAACTCTTTTTGACTTTGCTCCATTAACAGACCAGGCCTGTATTCTGAGCTTCTCAACTGTCTTCTGAGCTTCATTACTGTAATTTAAAGGCTGCTTATAAACAAAGTTCTGTTTTTAACTCCACTCTGTGTAGTTACAGGCGGCTTTGAAACTTGTCTCTGTGTGTGGGAGTGTGTCTCTGTGCTATTAGCCTTGTGTCCACTGTTCATTAGCTTGAGTGTTCTTCCTGTTAAACACCTTGCTCTCTTTCATTCTGCTCTTTTAAAGACACTTTAGTGTAGACACACCCACACACTCCAGCTGGATCCATAGATGACCACATGAAATACTAAAGAGTTGCAAAAGTGATGTAAATAAATATAGCTGCAAAAATAACTTTAGAAAAACAGCTTTTCTACTTTTTATTGAATTACTATATATAAAACAGAGGCAATGTATATGTGCATACACACACACACACACACATTTATATTTACGTAATTTTTTGTATAGTGATTTTTTGTTTCACTATACTGCTATGTTGTATAGTTTTTATTGTATTAGTTATTCTGCTCCTTAATTTCTTCTTTTGTTTTGTCCACTTTGTTGTAACTATGCAAATTCCCCACCCGTGGGACTAATAAAGGGTTCTCTTATCTTATCTTACTGTTCATGAAGTACCATGATTATGTAGGAGACATGCTGAAGGAAAACAAGGGTTAGGAGACAAATGGGAATATTTTTGCATATTTTTTGTAAAAGCTGTGGATGCTGAATTGTCTGCCATAAAAATCAGCAAGTCATGGAGCCATCATCAGTCAGCCAAAACCTCCCACCCTCCCTGAAACGTCAATAAGCAAGAAAGAAACGTTTATCATTTTCAATATACAGGGAGTCCTCAAGCTACAACACAGATCCGTTCCTTCGACAGTGAAGTAAGCCGAATTTTGGTGAGTCAAAATACACCCTAGCCTCAGTCACTTACCGATCCGAACACAGCTGTAAAATCATAAAAACACAACCAAGCCAAAGAAACAGGAAAAGGAAAACTCCCTCATTCATAGGCTGCGCTACTGCGCATTCCTCCACCACACGCAACCAAACTAGTTCACCCACGTAGTCCGTAAGAATGAGGCTAAGTCGAGTGGGAGTGGGAGTGAGCATCGTAAACTCGAAACGCCGTATGTCGAGACTGCTGTAACTCGAGGACCCCCTGTATTTAGATTTTAATACTATTAGGCATCAATGGAAAATGAGCATCCCCCCAAAAAAACACTGAGACCAGTATTTGCCCTGGAATTATTTATTTAAGTATAGAAGTGTACCTAAAATGTACCTGCTGTGTATCATAATTTGGACCACTTTATTTAAACAGTTTTAAGGGAGAAACATCATGTGGAATTTCCAGCTGACTACGTCTACGCCCTTCCTGTGTGAGCCCTGCTGTTTCCTGTCTGATTTGTGCTTTGGTTATGTTGACTTTTGAAAGTGCTCCCTTTCCATCTTCATGTGCCTCCAAGCATGCCTGGATATCATCTAATGCATAGAAGAACGTCACACCACTTTAGGGTCCTTGTGTTTCTTCAAGTGAGTATTTGTATGAGGTTTGAAGGTGGTGATTTCATTCTATTGATTTCAGAACATTATGAGTCAAGTTTTTTATTGTCATTTTACCATATACACACAGTATACAGTGATACGAAACAACATTCCTCCAGGAGCATGGTGTAAGACAAGAACAGAAACAGAAACACCAGAAAGTGCAAAACAACTGGACAAGACAACATTTAGTACAATCGACTAAAGCTACAGTATAGTCTGAATACAGTCTTTTGACAGATACTGTATTCTAGCAGCAGGGAAATGTGTGTGTGAAAGTGCAAAACAGTAGACAGGTAGACAGCAATAAATATGAAGAAATGATGAAATTAGAGATGTATGTAGTTACTGTCCACTGAATATCATTTTACATTTTTCTAGGAAATATGCACTGAAAATGGAGATTGTGGGTCAAAGCCAAACTGTATTTTTAACATACATCACACACTCCCACCATTTATGACACCTTTATTTGATTTAAGTGAAAAACTAAAGAAAATTCTCCTTAAATGTTTATCAAATGTCTTTACTCAGCAAATACAGAAATATTCAAAATCCACATCAGTGGTGTTACCAGCAGTCACCAATTTTATTAATTTTATTCCAAAAAAACATGTAGTATTTGGTGCAAACCCCCTTTTGCCGACACAGCGGCACTGAGTCTCTTGAAACGTTTCGTAAAATCTCAGAAAACACAAATGAAACCACTCTCATCTTGAACTCAGATTTAGTTCTTCATTGTTGGAAGACCACAGCCGTCCTCGGAGGCTCGGAGATCATAACTACCCAGAAGAGTAAAATAAATATCTGATGCTGATTCTTTTTAAGCAACTATCTGACAATACCAGTATGATTCTAAGATCATCTTGCGTCCCTAATGTAAACATTTGTCTGGCTCTGCAGGCTCACTATTTGGCAAGACCTGGTGTTTTAATGGTAGTAGCATGCTAACAAATAAGATAGCAACTAGCAAGATCTGCGATCTAGTGAGTGGTACCTTATTAAAACATATGCATGTGATAGCAATTTAATTCTCCATTAATTATTATATGCCTTCCCTAAATCTTTCATTCTATGAAATCTGTGTTTTTTCCCTGTTTGTTCATTTTGCAGTGGGTATTCACCTACAGAGCCTAAATTCACAGTCTTGATGATGGTGTGCCCCAAAATGAGCCTGTTTGATGTGTGTTCTTTCTAACAGAGCTTTTCTAAATGCCAGGCATCTGGTCAATTAGAGAATGGCTTCAGGGATGGGAAAGGCCCAGTGATCAATAGCTTTGATTAGGCCAGAGCTCAGTAAGCACATCTTCAGGCAGTAAAAGCCATGCTTGAACTTGTGGTCTTTTTGAATCGTCATCATTTGACTGTGAGAGAAACCACTTATTGAGATCAATCTCTGTTTGGCTGCCGATGTGGCTTTTGCGCTTTGTGTCTGATATGGAGAGAAAAGTCGTTGCTATCAGCTGTAGCAGGTTGCGGGAGGCGTAACAATACAACATAATTGTCATCAAAGATCTCACAATCATGAACTTTAGATGAATTGCCATGTAAATAATTGTGATTAATTAATAAATGAGGGTTTGTTTTTTTTTTATTTTTGAAACAAGTAAGCTACAAACCTGAACCAGCCACATTTCCTTTGGAACTAAAGCTACAGTATAGGGACAAAAGTATTGGGACACACGAGTTTTTTTTAGGGTTTGGGCTAGACCCCTTACAAGTAAAGGGCTTAATCATAATGCTTCAGCAGACCAAGACATTTTTGACAATGCCATGATTCGAACTTTGTGAACACAAAGCAAGGTCCATAAAGACATGGCTGGATGTGTTGGGTGTGGAAGAACACAGAGACCTGACCTAAACTCATGGGCACCAGAACCCTTATAGCTGTTGCCGCCCCTCCAGGCCACAGCCGAGACCTTTGGGATGAACTGGAACGGAGATTGTGAGCCAGGCCTTCTCATCCAACATCAGTGCCTGACCTCATAAATGCTCTTCAGAATGAATGGGAACAAAAGTCCCCCAGAAACTTCAAAATCTTGCCGAAAGCCGGAAGCTGTTATAGCTGTAAAGGGGGACGAACTCCATATTAAAGTCTATGTATTTTAATGCAATGTCACTGAAGTCCCTGTTGGTGTAATGGCCAGGAATCACAATACTTTTCCCAGTCCATATGGTGCATATATCTAAAGCTCATAATTATGCAAATCATACATGCAAATACCTTCAGGCCTGTTTAGGAAGAATGAAAAAAATATTCTTTAAACACAATTGATACATTTGTGGACATCAGTTCCACATTAATAAAATCCATTCGCCAAAGACACGTAGATTTTATACACTGATATGGCACAGCACTTTTTTCAGTGTACGACAAGTATGTTGGTTTTTGAGAGCAGTGTGTTTTAAGCAGCATATGCATGCTTATCTCATAAGCAGGCTGTTTTCAGCAGCTTCATGTATCTATCCAATGTTATTTAATTTAAGTGTGTGTGTGTGTGTGTGCGTGTGGGCGGAAGGGTCGAACTGTAGTCTATGACTCAGGGAGTTAGAAAACTCATGCAACCACAGTTTATGTCCCAAAGCTACTTTACCCATGCACTTAACAATGTAGTCACTTACGACAGAAGGCTATTTTTTCTGTCAGTCTAATATATCCTAATACACTGACATTATTGCATTAGTGCACTCGTGCTTTCATAAGTGAATTAACCCCATGGCGAAAGTATGTGTGCTTAGTGCTACACTACGTTCTTGTCATATTTTCTCAGTCTTTTATATGAGATAGCTATTCTATATGGTAGAAGCAGTTCATGTATTGGGTTGGACAGATTAAGTAGTAAGTGAGCATAACACAATAGCCCTCATGTCACAGGCAACATTTTATGGTTCCGGGTAGGACATGACTGGTCTGGTCCAGTTACTGGAAACCAAGCAACCTTTGATCATATTTCATTTGCTCTCTCTTCTACACTGAAACAGTGTGGTATGGCTGTTAAGCGAGGTTGTTGTTTTTAGTGGGCTTTAATATTAATGCATGAAGGTTAAAAGAAAGAAAAAAACGATGTGGGAGAAGAGTGGAGGACACACACACACACAAACAACACACAGACACTCAGCGTCATTTACTACATGGGGACAATAAACGGATTCGGTGGTTACTCAAGCTGTAGAGAGTCAGATAAATGTAATAAACACATTATAAGCATTAATTACACATATGCATGCTCACGCGCACACACACACACACATTTTACTACTGTTAAAATGGGTCAAACTTAATCAATGAACAGTGCATTAAAATAACACGGCTGAAAGTAAGCCAAGACAATTCTGAGAAATTCTCAACACTTACTCAATCATATGCTGGACAGAATGTAATTACATCACACACATGACTATGTGGATATGACTCCATAAAGAGGATAATTTTGCCTTCGGGGGCCATTCGTTTCATACTGAATATGACCATATTGCAAAACACGAAAGCATGTATGTTCATACATTACTTTTTGATAGATCTATCTATCTATCTATCTATCTATCTATCTATCTATCTATCTATCTATCTATCTACTTATAGGAGTAGTTAACCCAAGCTTTAAGACATAGTTTGGTTTAGTGTGCGCTATAAAAATGAACAAAACTTCACCAAAGGGAGCCTGTATTAGTCAACATCAGTACCGGAGAGAACTGATCTTGGATCAGATTCCTCTGTATTTATGATAGCTTCTAGATCAGCACCCGTGCTCTAGAGGTGGTTTGTGAAAACAGGCCCTGTTATCTAAACAATGTTCAGCCACACATAAAGTTTTGCCTATTTTCTATAATGCCCAGTAATACTTTGATATACTGTATCTTTAACCACATCCAAGACGTCTGGGCCACCTAAATAAAGAGCTCAGTGCAATTGGTGCGGGTTGAGAGACGTTTTGGGTATTTGTTTATGGAATAATTTAGGTGACTTCTAGTGTTTGCAACACAGACACATTATGTAGGTTAGGCACCTTTTATGAGTGTACAAACATGTAAAAGTATTTGATTATTTTTTATCTTCATACGTACACATACAAGTTATGAATGGCCATAAATCTCAGGCAGTATGACCAGGCATCACACACCTGCTCTACTGCATCTTGTGTCTATTGCTTCCTGTGGAATAGGCAAACACACTAATAGGGTAGAAAGAACAAAACATTGTAAACCTTGTGGGTCGGTGTGATTGTACAAAATAAAAAGATTTGTGAGATGAGGTCTTTTGTGCCCGTGCCCGAGCAACATGCCCTTTGTGTGCCTAAGCGTAAAAAAGGAGGGTCGAAGGGAAACGTATAAATACTGGAGATCACTGAAGCTCCCACTGCGCAGTCAGATGTTCCTGGAGAAAAGAGAAAGAACAGAGACGAGGATTAGAAGAAAAAAGAAAGAAGAACACTTCTGAAGAACACTGCAGAATAGGAGACGCTCAAAGAGAAGGAAGGTTAGCGCCCATCATTTAAATATCTTGTCTCATTATGTTTATCATCCAGCAGGTAAATATCTTATAAATGATTCAATTATTTTTCAGAAAATTTAACAAGGTCTGTTATGAATCTGATTTCTAGATGGGTGCTGTCCACTTTGTGACCCAGAATGCACTTCTGGCGTCTGCATTTCTGCTAAATGCGGTCAATCCCTCTTTAGCAGTCTACAGCACTGGAGAATGTACCTTCAATACTAAAGGTATGCCTGTGTGTGTGTTGTAACTGTTGTAATTTTTGTGTGTGTTTAACTCCCTTGTAATTTTGGACTCTGGCACTAAACTACTGTGCTGACCATAAAAGCAATTTTAGTAAATGCTGTAATGTCAGTCATTCTGTTCAATGGATTCAACATCTAATGCTTTAAAGAGATATTATATCTTTTTCTCTTTCTGCAGCATCTATATCGCACCACTGACTACCATACACAACAATTTTTGTGTTTCTTTTTACAAAAACTGATGCAAAACATTAATTGTCACTGTCAGAAATCTATATATAAATCTGTATAAGGGAAAGACAATTAAAATTCAACAAACTCATTTTGGTCCATTCATCATGAAATTCAGACACAATGTAAAGAGCACTTGTCATCTTTAACGGATAACGTAAAAAAAGAAATGAAAAATTACAAAATTGTAGATACATGGTTTTGTTCCAACAGTGATATTATAATGGCACATTCGCATTGGCAACTATTTTAATTGTGTTTTGAGTTTTTTTCTTTCATTGATATGTGCAAGGAAACCTATCAAAGTTATTATCAGTAACCAACCACGTGCTACAAATGAGCAGCTAAACCTTACACTGAAAACCACAGGAGAGTTCTCTAAAGTTAGCAGTCTAGTGATTCGTTTTTTGTTTTTTTTCACTTCTAAATCAATAATATTTAAAATGTATTTAATTCCCAAGACTTTAGATCCACTCAACTACAGACATCTTCATGAACTGTAACGGTCATTTTTATGAAGAACTATTATGTACACCTTCATCCATCTGGAATTTGTTTTCAGTTTCATATGTGCCAGAACTTTTATAGACTTGATATTTAGCTCTCTTTAAATATGCATAATATCCATTTATTAATAAATGATTGTGTTATTTGCTACACAGGTACTTGTGAGTACCTGGGTCAGGTCTATGGTATTGGTGACAGCTGGGTCACTAAAGACTGTTACCACTGTGTATGTATGGAGCCCTTTGGAGTGGGCTGCTGTGATCAGTAAGTGATTCCACACTGATTGTTGTGTTTCATTTTATGAGGACAGACACTGAGCATAAATCTGAACCTATAAGACTATCTTGTGAAAAGTATTTTTTGTGTGAGCAATGAATTGCACACATTTCGCACAATTGAGTTTGTTACTGACAATGACATATTTAGAGTAATTCAACAAATGTAGTATTTAAAACTGTAATATATGTATGCACTTTTTCTGCTGTCTAATCACGTGTTAACTGCCATCCCAACAGCAGTCCACAACCAATAGATTACCCGGACTGGTGTGAGATCGTGCGGAAGCCAGATTCCTGCATCAGTGTGGCAGTGATGAGGGCCAATCACAAGCTTCCCTGCCTGTACGGACAGTGGGGGAGGCTCCGGCCAGACACCTGGAAATCCGACAACGACCCAATATTTAAATAGTTTCTTCACAGATCATTCACATACAGGAATGTGGTGGAATGACCACATTGTACTGAAAATGATTTGCCCTTATTTATTTATTTATTTCATTTATTATTTATGTGTTCAAAACATATTTTTCTTGGACAAGTGCATCTGAAAATACAAATGATATTTCCATCTGTTAACTGCTGCAGTCATGTTCCTTATAAGTTGAAGTCATATTTATTACATAAGCTACTATTGGCTGCTTACAGTTTTTTGAGATTTCCTCAGTTATTTTTCCTCAGAAATGCAGCGTCTAGGTATTAACCACTTGCAGGTACCACCATAGGCAATGTTGCCCTTACTACTTAGAAAACTACACTATGTTTGATGTTGGGGGATTGGGGATAGGTGATCAACACTGAAATATCGATATGTCCAATCACGACATTTCTGTTTGGGAATCAGTCCTCATATGAAAATATAAAGTCTTGTCATTTTTTTCTTTGAATAGTAAATGGAATATAGGTCTTTTTTTATTAAATGAAATGTCTTCAAAGGTGAAAAAAGTAAAACAATGAATAAACAGCAAATAAATATGCAGTAGAGGACCTACTTTTCGGTCTGCATTCTTCCTCTGCTTGACACTCACTTGCTGAGCCAAATGAGATAAAGTAAAAGCTCTGAAATAGCTAATCATTTGGAATTAGTTCACTATGCTATTCTATAGCACTTTACTTAATGCCAATGCAAATTATAATGTTAAGGTACACATTTCTGTGGTTTTCACTGTTAGTACTCATAAAAGATTCCTTTTTATACAAAAATGTTTATATTTTTGTTGAGTGTATATATATACACATATATATATATATAACCTCTCCTCCAGCACCCCAACAGAATCGAGATA
>JBBPCY010000039.1:16424118-16434920 GCA_037974405.1 Brachyalestes nurse
AAGGAAGCGGTATTTAAGCGTTCATTGATTTATAATTTTGTGGTAAAGATAAGGTGTCTCCAAACAAAATGGCGTCTGAGAAAAAAGAAAAAAAAGAATCGTGATACGAACAGAATAGTGGGTCAAAAATCTATATGTCTCTAAGTGCTGGGCATGTAAAGCATTATTTAATTAACACCGACAATTCACGCGTAAATGCAGTTTTTTAAAATTACTTATATTTTGACAGTTGATTTAACCTCACTTTAACAGGGACAAGCTACTGAACATAGTGCAGCTCCCTGATAAAATAAAAAATGTTTCTGCTGGTACCTGTTCAGGAGAAAACGAGAACAGATTTATAAATGTTAACTTTCTGTTGCTTGGAAGCTGCCTGAGATTCATGCTACTCTGCCGAAAAATACTCCCTTTAGATTTACACAGTTTATACAGTTTATAGTCAGTTTATAATACTGATAATGATGAGAAATAGACAAATGATATGCATAATCGGAGAAAAATATATTTTATTTAAAAGATTGATTCATGCTGCCTTGTCGAAAAATGCTACCTTGAAGCTCATTCAGTTTATACAGTCAGTTTTATAACACTGATAATGATGAGAAATAAGCAAATAATATGTTCTACATCTCAGCTGTTTTTTTGGGGGGAGGGTAGATTATAATGGTTATAAAGCTATAATGGGTCTACCCCCTATGCTCTGGACTCTGAGGGGTAGAGTTCTTAAAAACTAAGGCAAAACTGTTCAGTTTAATACTTATACCTATAAAAGATCAAACCTGAGAAACTGAACATTTTTGCAGTGGTGTGCATACTCTTATGCGTGTGTGTATGTGTGTGTGTGTGTGTGTTTTGTTTTCCTTTGGAAAAGCAGACCTGAAAACATTCGTGAGTTTAGTAAGACAGATTTGCAGAAACCAAACTAACAGCGCTATGCATTTGAAAGCACTGACAATGCAGAGAAAGGTAGCATAGGCTGGTTGCCTGATCGACCAATAAAACACTTTAGCTATGAGTAAGCGAGATGGAGAAAGAATGAAAGAAATGAGAGGGAAGAGAAAAAAAGGCCTGTTTGAAAGGAAGGGTCACGACTGGCAGTCTATCTGAAGAGTTCCTGTATCCTCACAAAGAGCCATGACATCATCAGGTATTGAAGTGGAGAGAGAGAGAGAGAGAGAGAGAGAGAGATGTGTGTGTGTGTGTGTGTGTGTGTGAGTGTGTGTGTGTGTGTGTGTGTGAGGAGATTAATCAGCTCTGTTTGCTGTGGCTTCACTTTAACATTTTTTTTCCCACCGCAAGCTTTATTTTTCGAAAACACAGTGTAGCCTGTGCCTTATGTTGTGTATGCATGTGTGTGTGAGAGAGTGTGAATGTATTTGTGTGTGTGTGTGTGTGTGTGTGTGTGCATGCAGTGGAAATACTCCTTGTTCTTGTCGCTTGAAAGTGTAAAATACAATCTAAAAAATGTTTTTCACTCCACTCCTCCCTCCCATCTTTCTCCCCAGTTCCCTTTTCATCCCCTCCCCTCTCAACAGGCCAGTAGACAAAACCTTGCAGTGCAGAGACGTCTGTAAAGAGCAGTGAGGTGCTTGTGAACAGGATGTGAATGGAAGATGTGCATTAGAAAGGGGGGAAATCACTTTTAGGTAGAACTGGCAACTAAACTACCAAAAAGCAAATAAAGAAACAAACAACAACAACAAAATGTCCAGTTCATTTTATTTCCTCATATTAGTGGAAGTGAAGTGACCATTTGGAATATGTGAACGCAGCACAGCACACAGTGTGAAATTCTTTCTCTGTATTTAACCCATTCACCAAGTGAAGAAGTGGACAGGCAGGAACACAGCACCCGGGGAGCAGTGTGTGGAAACGGTACCTTACTCAAGGGTACCTCAGTGGTGCCACTTGCAGTCCTGAGATTTGAACCCACAACGTTCTGATTGCAGGGGCAACATCCTAACCATCAGGCCACGGGCCTTCTAGTCCCATTTTTCATTATTATAATTAGTTTTACTGAAATATGTAAATATGTAAATGATTCCTGTTCTTATTGGCTGTTCCCCATTCACAAAGCAATCTGGGCTGAAAAACCTCAACATGATTGGGCAGGGCTTGACTGGAATTAGCTGAAACGGCGGATGTATGTGTAGGCTTTTGTGACATCACAAAAGCAAACGATAAGAAACGGGCTGGTTTTACAGATTAGTTGGTCCAGGGAGTGAATGGGACATTTTGAAGCAAACGACATCAAGTGCTTTTTTCTACTAAGATATGGAACCTTTAAGAACGTTTTTACTTTCTCCTGAAAGGTTTTGAGGTATGCGGTTAAGTTCCATGAGTGTATAATTTAAAGATACAGCTCTGACTGATATGTACTGTATGCAGCGGCCGTTACTCAGAAACTCAGTCAAAATGACTCAGAAGTGAGTGCAATATTGGTTTCTTTTAATATGGGAAATATGCTGTTTTCCTCATTTTTGAGGATTAATCAGCACAGGCAAATACAGACAAGCAGGCTCGCTCTCTTACACACACACACACACACACACACACACACACACACACATGTTGGGCAGACATGTAAAGCCCTCAAATCTGCAGCAGCCTGTTGAGTGTACGCTGGTGTGGCTGCGCTGGAGGAGTGACAAATTCTCCAGAGCCACGTTATCTCGCTCTGAGGCTTTCAGCTCTCGTGCTATAAATACACACACAGACACACACACACACACACACAGACACACACATAAACACACACGCACATACACAGATACAAACACACACACATGCGCACGCACATACACAGATACAAACACATAGGTACATTACCTTACTCTGTGGCTTCCAGTCAGCACACAATGCCCTCCAAACACACACGCACACGCACATACACGCAGACTAAATGATGATGATGATATTATTATAGCACTTGTCGTTCAATAATTCATTCATTATATGAACTGCTTATCCTGTTCAGGGTTACAGGATTCTGTCCCAGAGCAAAACATATGGAACACAGGTCACCAGTCCATTACAGGGCGGCCTCAGACGAACACATTAGTCACATTTACACCTAGAGACTTCGAGAGCAGGTTTTAATATTTAAAATTCTTAAGAATGTCAATAACTACATATATATATATATATATATTTACATTTACTATGTATTATTAATTTACTTCATTCTCAGTTTTATACAGCATTATACAGCTCTGTTCATATATTTTGGGCACAGCTAAAGTTTCTGTGATTTAGTTTAACCCTATGAGATTGTCATGAATCAAAGTTGAAGTGAACCTTATTGTCACTTCAGCTGTATATATATTCACTCCAGACCTGCAACAGAATTGTTTTGACAATAATGAAAACAGTGATTCCAGCCTTTTGAATGTCAATGCACGAAAATACACTGCTTACACACATTGGCTATAATGTACATGTAAAGTTGACCATTTCTAGACTGGACATCCTTTTATGGCACATTTATTTATAGTGCGGTGGTGAGCTGACGGTATTACAGTTGAGTCACCTCTCTGATCTGCACGATAAACATGCATCTTTTCCAGGAATACTGAACCCAATCGTCTGTTTTCTGTAAACATCATAAAAACAGATCTTCATGGAAGCACCTTGAACATCTGGCAGAACGATATGAATTTTTAACCACAGATTATGATGATTCACTGGCTCTCCTGAATTTCTGGATGTTTGTTATGAAGTGCAGTTTTGAGTCAGACTCGTAAACGTCCACCAGGCCTCCTCGCGTTGCTGAGGTCATCCTGCAAGTGACCACAAACATTTGAAGAATTCTGGGAATTTTCCACCGCTTTCGAGACCTTGAGCTGCTATGAAATCATCTACTAAGTGGGTTAATAAACATGTGATATCACTTCATTCAAGAGACAGACAGACAGAGAGAGAGAGAGAGAGAGAGAAATATAGAGAGACATAGATATAGAGAGAAAGGAGAGAGAGACATACAGAGAGAGAGGTTGAGAAATATAGGAAGAGAGACAGAAAGAGACAGACATGGAGAAAGAGTCATAGACAGAGAGAAAAAGGACAAAGGGAGAGAGGTGAAAGAGACGCACAGAGATATAGAGAGAGTCAGAGATATAGAGAGAAAGATATAGAGAGAGTCAGAGATATAGAGAGAAAGATATAGAGAGAGTCAGAGAGAACGAGAGACATAGAGTCCTAGAGGGAGAGAGAGCAAGAGAGAAAAAGAGACAGAGAGAGAATGGGAAGAGAGACAGAGAGAGAGGGAGAAAGAGAGATACAGTTAGACAATGTGAGTGATGTAGAGAGAGAGAGAGAGAAAGAGAGAGAGTGGAGAGAAAGAGAGAGAGAGAGAGAAGATAGAGAGAGAGATACTGAAAGACAATGAGAGAGACAGAGAGTGAAGAGAGACAGAGAGAAAGAGAAGATAGAGAGAGAGATACTGAAAGACAATGAGAGAGACATAGAGAGAGGGAGAGACAGAGAGAGAAGATAAAGAGAGAGACACTGAAAGACAATGAGAGACACATAGAGAGGGAGATAGAGAGAGATGCCTCATTAAAATGCCTCAAACACCTTCCCACAAAAAACGGCATCCTTGCCCCTTCCCCTAAAATGGATTTTTTTTTTGCACCTCCCCCCTTTAGTACAGGCAAATTCCGTTGAATGTTTACTCAGTGATGAACACATTTTTATCAGCTTCATGGAAAACAATTTGGCCTTGAATGCAGAATGTTTGTGTTTGATCAGCGTGTATGAAAGGCTTCATTTAGAACCGTTCGGATGAAACTGACCTGGTTGCGCCTGATAAGCAAGCTGGACATCAATATGGAGCCACATGTGAAAACAACGGCCAGGAGACAAGATGTTGGATTAGTTATGTGAACTCCCACCCGCGCATGTCACACGTTGGGCTTGGACTTTAACTCCTTAAACTGTAAAAGTCTATATTAGTGACCCCACAATTCTGCACAGTCGATAACTTACCCATTAGTTTCATAGTACTTAACTTATAGTAGTTATAAAAGATATCAATGCATCAATGTTAAAACCTTATAATTAATTATTGGTTAATCAAACACATGCATTAAACGATAAATTCATTTTTGGACATGATTTTTTAAAAACAACTTTTCATTTCAATTGCAAAAATAGATTATATTTTGAAATAGTTTTTTGTGCTTTTGTTTAAATATCTGACTTTTTAGCATAAAGTATGTATGTATTGCTCAGCTACTGTAAAAAAAGTCATATTTGTATATTTATTGTAGTGCTTTAAGTGAGTTTTGTCAAGCAAAGAGATGATCTACAAAAAGTTTTGCTGAATGGTTTGATCAACATTTTTAATGGCGGGGGCGTGGGGGTCTTGAGTGAGGGGTTACACCCAATTGGTGCCCCCTAACTTGTACCTAGAAATCCTTCTGTGATACATATTAGTAGTGTGTGGGAAGATAATTTGCTCAAGGGTGCCACTAGCAGTCCTGGGATTTGAACCCACAACCTTCTGATCACCAGCGTTGTTTGGTATGCGCATCTCGGCCACATCTCAGCCGAGAAATTCAGGCCGACGGCCGTAGGGCGGTGTTACGAACATCTCAGGTCGACGGCCGTGGTTCCAAGGGCAGGGGCGGTGTTATGCGCAACTCAGGCCGGCGGCTGTGCACCGGACGGCCGCTCTGGACTTTTCCAGTCCTTACAGATTGCCAGTCCGCCCCTGTTTGTTGTGTTGGCTCCGGGTCCATTGTGTAACTGACGCCACCAACATTAAACCCTTACATACAAGGGGGCTCTGGGCAGGCTGTAGCCGACCTAGAAGCACTTTTTTCGGATCACTCATCATGTTTGAAGGGCCTGGTTCTTGGTGAAAGCTCCCTCTTCTGAAAACTTCCATAAAAATGACTAAGTCTGAATTCGGGTGAGTGGCATGAGGAGAACCAGGCCTAATCATCCAGGCGAGTAAGCCCGAAAACGCTTCCCTGGCTGGCTACAGCCTGGTGAAAGCCCCTCAGATGAAAAGATCCATAAAATGACTACCGTAATGACACTAATATCACTGAAAAGCGCAGCTTCTCTGCTTTCGTAAACCGTTTTCCACTGAGAAGTGGATACTGGTTGGAGGCTTTTACTGTTCCTGAAGGATGGAACTGTGAGTATAAAACATTTGATGGAATATTTGAGGCTTCTTTGCCTCACTTTGTTCTTTACTTTGCATGACTGTAATACAAAATAAGAAGGAAGCCTGTTTTTGCGCACCCTCTTGAGTTATAACAGTCATTTAGTCATTTGTTCGGTCATGCAGTCAGTTACATTTACATTCAGTTTACATTCTGTACTGATGGGTCCAAATCTGCATTTCTGATGTTTTTCAGTGTCAAATATCAATAAATGCCAAAAATATGGAAACAATGTAAAAATATTGGAAACATTACTCCCCATTGACAAAAGTGTTTATATAACAGTGACATTTCATCCAATTCAAAATACAATATATTTACACAGTATAATGTATAATGTCAGTTAAAAGAATGTAATATGCCCTTAAAGCCAGAATTTCTCTGCTTCAGTGAGATGCGAGTGAGAAAGAATTATGCTTTTGTTATTGTGACTTCCATACATTTGCTGGTCTGATGAGAGTTTTCAGCTACAGTAAATGAAGCAGTAGCTTTCCAGCTTGGAGCGTCATCAAACCTCCTCAACTCACTCCACCAGACCAATTTCAGGAGTTTTAGCACCCCAAAAGCAGGCAAGTTTGCCTTCTTAGCGGCTATAAAAGATGGGATTATCACCCTGCTTGTAAAAACGCTTGCAAGGAAGATAGTAAAAAAAAAAAAACAAGGAACAGGACTAGCTTTCCCATGGTTAAGCCAGAGGCAGGTGGTTGGCAAACACTACTGTTTCTGTACGCTCTGTCACACACACCCACACACACACAAGTATACGCTTGTACACAAACACCACAGGTCCGAGCAGAAAAAGGTGCACCGATGACAGAATGATCACTTACTGTCCACGTTTCCTGTTCATTTTATTTATCAGTGCATTTACTAACTTTGTAACCTAAATAGTAACGCAAAATCTGCTAAATTTCCATATAAAATATAACTGTATACATGTTTTAGTACTTTTTTAGTGCAATATAATGTGTATATTTATAACATAGTGTGATTTTAAATTAGTCAAAGAATATTCCTTTGAAATCTAGCTTCATCTGCTGTGGGCTGGCGCCCCACCCGGGGTGAGTCGCTACCTAAGGGTGGTAGTAGCCTAGTGGGTAAAAAATGATAACCACAAGGTTGCAGGTTCAAACCCCCACTTTCTACCACTGTGTCCTTGAGAAAGACACTTAACTCTCAGTAGCTCCAGGGGGACTGTCCCTGTAACTAATGATTGTAAGTTGCTCTGGATAAGGGCACCTGCGACCCTAGTGAGGATTAAGCGGTTACAGAGCGTGATCTCACTTCGGTACACACCCACTGGCTTCTGTTATAATTGCATTTTGAATGTTTGTTTTTTCTGTATATTCACTTAGATTCTTAATAATGATAATTGACCACAGATCTGGTAGATAGAGATTAGGTAAAAAAAGCACAGATTTACATTTCTGTCATCACCACCCTTCTTGTAAGAGGTTATCGTGGCCTGGACGCTGGAGGGAATGGATTAGTTGTACTGCCCTGTTTGTCCAGTGGCCTGAGGTTTAGCCAGTGGTCACTCCTGGTCAGTGCTGGTCAGTGGTGCTTCCAAATCAGCTTACCCTAGCCTCCGCTGTGCAGCCTGAAATAGGCCAAAAGGTCAGGGCGAAGCAGGGCATTGTTGGAGCGATTGCTCTCAGAGGATCGGGACGCTGTATAGATCAACATTAACAGGGCCGTTTCACTCTTGTTAGGACGCTGGTCAAAATATGGCCGCAGGGTCGTGTTTGTATGAGTGCTTCTGAAAGGGCATCAGATTCATCATCGCAACTAATAATTAGCCCAAATAGGCCCTAGGCATCAGGGGTCAGAGGGTAAGGCCCTGCTCAGTCAGAAGGTGCACCACACACACATTTAGAATAGGATAAGAGGCCGTCACTTTGTCATCATTTAAATGGATTTCTGTATGGAATCATAAAACAACGGTGATGTTTCTGGTCCTCAGCAGATGAAACATGTTAACAGAAAGTAGAAATAAATAGACAAATAACCTTGAGGAACTCATCATAATTTTTTACATTTTCTAGCCATACCATCATGGGGAAAATACACACTTGGTCAAATGACATATGTGATTAATTTTCTAAGTGAGGGAATATTTACAACATCCTCCACAGGGAAAAATGTCAAATGTCTGCAAATTTTAGGGCACAATTTCACTATATTATGTTCATTATATTAGAACCAAACAAATATAAAATGTATTATAATGCGTACACAGGTGTCATGTCCTGTACCAGTTTTAGTTTAAGAGGACTTTTAAGTTGACAGCGGTTTGTGTTTACACCGGATCTGAGTTTAGTTCATCATGAGTTACAGCTGTCTGGTGTTTATGTTGAAGTAATGTTCTGTTTGTATTGGTTGGTGTTTCACCTGTAGGTGTATTTAGTTCAGTTTAGGTCAGACTTCTTTCTTAGTTCCTTAGTTTCTTAGTTTACTCCTGTTCTGTCTCTAGCATTTTGGTTTTTGTCTGTGTTATGCCCTCATGGCTTTTTGGTTTTAAAAATAAAATAAAAGCAAGATAAGCAAGCCGGCACCTGGGCCTCCCTCTACTGCCTGGAGACAGGCTGCTTGCTGACAACAGTTCATATTGTATGTGTTTTCCCCCAAATATGATAAAATGAGCTTAAACATTAAGTGTGCTCTCTGCAGAGGAGATTTTCTTTGGCTTAGAAAACAAACAAGTAATTTGGTTGGGGGTGCCAACACTTTTACATATGATTGTATGTCTGCTGTCTAAAGTCTACAGAAACATCACCAGCCATCATGGGACCCTACGTGATGCAGGTATTAGAGTGGTAATCAGATTATTAATTTATTAATTTATGAACCATATTGAAAATATCAGATTGGGCAGATCAGACATTGCTGTCCCAGCTGGTGGCCTGGTGGTCAGGGGGTTGCCCCTGCAATCAGAAGTGGCTTTGAGCAGTGTGTGTGTGTGTGTGTGTATGAGTGTGTGTGTAATTTTACCACTTGGCAAAGCACCATTTTTATCACAACCCCACCTCTGACCCTTTGACCCCTGGGGGGAAAAACAATATTGATGGCCCACATAATTTGTGGTGATGGGTTTCTGTGGATGTGTATCAGTGTGTTTGCACACAAGTACATGAACAAGGATGCAAGGATCATGAACTGGGACAGACTTTGATTGGAAACAAGGAAAACAGGAAACGAGACCCCAACTTTGATTCAAATATGTAATATTTTGAAGGACTCTGCAGCCAAACTGAACATTTTCTTTATCTTCTCTACTCAGAGCCAACTGTAGTCTCTCAAGTGATATTTTCCATCCGTCCTCTGATGATGTATGTTAGCGAAGGGAACTTTTAAGGAAACCACTTTGGAGTGAATTTCTGAAAGGAGGCTGTTTTGGTTTTTTTTTGTTATTTTTTTTCCCCAATTTTTTCCCACTATCTGGCAATTGCAAAAGAAGACAGATATAGCGCTAAAACAGCAGCAGATATCTTATTGCAACTGAACGAGTGCTGAAACTGTTAAAATCATTTTGAAAGAATGAGTGATAGAAATTACAATAAGCAAAAATCTTAGCAATGCAGTTAATTATTTATGATTTCATTTTAAACCATACACATTTGTTTTTAAATAAAAGCAGTACATTCAAATGCACTCATCTGACAAGAGAAAAAGACAAATGTTGGCCTTGAAAGGAACCAGGATTTACGATGTTTATGATGCAAATATAAGCATTTAATTTATCATTCGAAATGTTCTAAATATGAGTTTACAAGTCAAGCGTTCTCCCCCCCAGGGTTTTGACTAAAGACCAGGGGAGCTTTGCTCCCTGGAATGATGGAGCTTCATTTAATACCTTTAGGATGAGCTGGAGTGGAGTTTGTGATCCAGAACTAATCATCCAATATCAGTATTTGACCCCACTAATGCTCTTGTGGATGAATAGAATCAAATTCTCAGAGCAAAGTTTCAGCACCTACTATAAAGCCAAGCGATGTTCTTGCAGTAAAGAGAGAGATGTCCTACTCAGTTAATGCCCATGATTTAAGAAGCAACACTGGAATAAGCAAGTGTCTACAAACTTTTGGACACGAAGAGTATCTTCCACAAAGAAACTTCAAAGACACGAGCAGGTGGCACTGTGAGAAATGAGGTAATGTGGTGTCAGAAAGTGTTCTTCATCGGAAGGGTTTGTGACAGTGTCACCTCCTTTTGTTAAGAACTCTTCAGAAAGCCCAAAGTCTTTCTGTGAGAAAGTATAGCAGCTCATAATCCCTGTGTGAAAAATCGATTCCACCGCAGCCCGACATGTCGTCTAACTCTGCCCGGCACAAGGCTTTTCTCTGACACCTGAGGGATCGGAGAGATGATTTTGAGTGTGTGTGTGTGTGTGTGTGTGTGTGTGTGTGTGTGTGTGTGTGTGTGTTCGTGCGTGTATTTCTCTTCTCTTTAAAGTCCCCAAAGCTGAAGAGGAACCGAGGGAGTGTGTGCCTTTTCCTCCAGTGTGCGGCCACAGACTCTGTGTGTGTGTGTGTGTGTGTGTGTGTGTGTGTGTGTGTGTGTGTGTGTGTGATGGGAAAGAATGCGTATACACCTGCTCTATTTCTCGCAAAGATAACGATAGTGATCAGA
>JBBPCY010000039.1:16445832-16459698 GCA_037974405.1 Brachyalestes nurse
TATAAGTGACATAAGTAGTGACATTGCACATGATAATAACTATTGTACATATTAATAAGGATATTGCACATAACAAAATAAGTATATATATATATATATATATATATATATATAAGAGAGAGAGCGAGAGAGAGAGAGAGAAGGAGATTCTTGAATATAGTTATTGAAATTTTAGTGGGACAACATCTGTAGCTCAATGTCATCGATAGACAGAGTCAGAAAGTCCATCCACTCCCTCCCAGCCCCCCTCTGCGGCCCCAGCCCAGTGCGTGCTAGGTGGCCGCTCACCACAGCTATTGTGGATAAATAATCCAATTAACACAACGTCACCGTAGTGTCAAACTCAGCCATTCATCATCTGATCTGCACGTAATCGACTTTGTTGAACAGGCACAAGCAGCTGCACCGTACACACACACACACCTACTCAGCCACACACACACAAACACACACACACCCCATCATACATATATTCATAGCTCATACTCTGAACTGATAGGGCTGGTTAGCACCACATCCCCATGGTTTTAGAGACTAAAGTGAATTAAAGGGGATCGTCTTGAACTGGCTTGAAAGTATGTACATAAAAATATTACACACAAATTCTACTACTACTACTACTACTACTACTAATAATAATAATAATAATAATAGGACAATAATTATGAAAAATATGGGCAAAAAGTGGTTAATGCTTTATTATAGACTAAACTTGAAGCAGCATAAGTGAACATGAAAACATTTTATATTTAATTTATAAAACATCATTTACGAAATGTCTACAACAGCCAAGTTTTAGCTGTAGTACACACTGCCATATCGTCACTACCATAAGAAATCCTTCATTATCCTTCTTTTTTGGTCATTTTGGTAATTTCTTTACAATACTTGAATGTATTAGTTTTAGAATGTATTAGATGTTTTCCTACTATAAGATCTTCATAAAATAAATGGAGAAACAGAGATTATGCAAAATTGACTCATAATACAATGTTTTTTCTCCTGGTGTAAAGTTACTGTTTCAGATAGATAAACGACTGTATTTCACTCATGGCAGTGATCTGACAGACCTGGAAATGCTCTGTCTTTTGCTCTGTAAGTACATGACTGCTGCAGTGATTGATGCCGCTGTCCAGACTCAGGTTTGGTTGATTGTCTAAAGGTCAGTGGGGTCACAGGTAGGCGTGGAGAGGTTAAAGGTGAGTGCTGGAGGTGTGTGAGGGCTTTGACTCTGGCCCCATCCCACGAGAGGGGAAATCTCAGAGGACGCTCAGTCAGTCACTGCTGCACAGATAACACAGAACGGATGTAGCTCACAGAAAGACAAACAGATCATCACACTGACTCAGTGTAGTCCATTTATTATGCAGTGAGGGAATGAATGAATGAATGAATGAACAAAAGAATGAATTAATGAATGAATTAATGAAAGACAAATAGGTCATAATGAACAAATGTGCAAACAAATGAACAAACAAACGAATGAATGAATGACAGACAAATAGGTTATAATCAATGAATGTGCAAACGAACGAACAAATAATCTATAAATGAATGACTGAATGAAAGATAGAACGACAAATACTGATACTCAGTATACTCAGTCTAGTTAATTTATAATTTAGTGAGTGAATGAATGAATGGATGATGGATGGATGGATGGATGGATGAATGGATGAACTATTGTGATCTGTTGGTCACCTCAACTCACTCTGATTATGCATTATAATGGATGAATGTACACAACAGAGAATGAAAAACGAATGAATGACTGAATGAAGAAAGACAAACAGGTCATGATACTGGCTTAGTCCATTTATAATACAGCGAATAATGAAATGAATGAATGAATTATCATGATCTGTTGTTTGTATGCAAGTCACTCAAAAACCATAAACAAATTAAGCAAATACATCTACTCCATTTGCATTGCAGTGAATGAATGAAAAAAGAAGGAATGAACATAATACTTAATGAGCAAGTGAATTTCTTGATATATGTTCAGTGTAGCGGAAGAATGGGCCATTATTTGCACTCTGGCACAGGACAAGAGTGTGAAAAAGACACCGATCCACAGACTTGCGAAAAGTCCCGCTCTGAGGCATCAACCAGAGTCGACTTTTCAGTATTTAGTGCTAGCCTGGCACGCGGCGCGAGCAGCTCTTATAACAAGTGGGTCTGAAGTGAATGACGGCAGAAGAAGCAGAGTGAAAATAAGCCTCCCAGATGCCAAGCCTGTCCTGGGCCACTAAACCACCCCAGCAAAGCAGGAGCCCAGCTGGGCTTTTACAGCCAGCCCTCGCCCAGACGCCCGCCGTCACCCCAACAGCTGGCCAAACTCTCCATGTCATAACCGCGGCGTTGATTAACACAGACCACAAGTACCCGCTCCTCCACATCAGCATGATCAGACGTGACAACACCATCAAATAAAAGGCTCTTATGATTTTTTTTTTGTGTTTTTAGCCCATAACAATCCATGTGAGAGAGGGATGGAGGTTACAGGTAGAGCCAGGGTAGGAACTGAAGTTTTAAAGTTTTCGGCCATGGAAGTTATGGTTGTTGAAAACATCATGGCGTAATTAATTTCAATCATTGTTCACTCACATCTTAATTAAACAAGTAGAAAAATGCCTCTGGGCTCCAGTGAAATGACCTCTACAGAAAACACATTGTCCATCTTATAGGTGAAACAAAGAGTAGCCTGTGCAAAAGTTTTATATTTTTAGATTTAGCATTCACATATTGCATTTACCTTCCGACTGAGGCTGTTCAAATTTCGCATTAGTCAGACTGTATGTCAAATGTGTGGATTTTAAACTTGATACTGGATTTGTGTTTGTGAATCCAAAATCATTAATGAATTGAATTGTTTTTGCACATTGTTTAAACTTTTTGAAGTTGCAACAAAAAGTTCGAATCCACACACTTGTTCGTAGAGGATGAAAATCTAATTCACAGTTCACTTTATAAATACGTAGTTCTACTTAAATAACAAGGCAGAATGATTCAAACTGGATTGATGGCAGGGTAGTCAGTCGAAAAGAAAACTAAAGAAAAGTTCCCTAAAGCCTTTTCGTTTCTCTCTCTCTCCCTGCCTCTGTCTCTCTTTCTCTCTTTCACACACTCTCTCTCTCTCTCTCTCTCGCTTGCTCTCATTTCCCACTTCATAGCTCAAGGGAAGCCTACCCACCTCAGGCATGGGAGTTTGTGTGTGTGTGTGTGTGTGTGTGTGTGCGTGTGTGTGCGTCTGTTTGTGTGTCATGGCACGGCAGCGTGTGATAAAAGAACCAATAAAGGGGCACTTTTATGACGACCGGACTCCCACAAAAGGCTACGGTCTGGCCCCCCTGCCTCCTCCTGGAGCTCGGGGTTATTAATGCGTCAGTTTTGCGCAAGGACCTGCCACCATGGCCTTCCTGGTGCCAAAGACATATTTCAACCCCTCATCACACCACCCCCTGCCCACCATTATTCAACAAATAATGCTGTTTTGAAAATGATTTCCAGGGCAGTGTCGGTTCCCATAGAGATGACATTACATGAAAAGAACAGAGAAAAAAAGGAGAAAAAATATATATAGCAGGTAATAAACAGCGCTGGTGTTGGATGACACGGTCATGATAAAACTATTGGCAACAGTCCTCCCCCCCTAGTCCCCCATGCCAGCACACATACATACACACACACACACACACATTCTATTGTCTATTTCTTTGTCTGACAACAACAAATAAGAGCTGTATTACGTAACGTTTTATTCAGTGACTAATATGGATCGAATATGTTATGTTTTGTGAAGAACTGAAATGTGGGCCCCACACACAGACCCCTTTAGAGTTTCAGGGATCTAAGTAGCTGTGTTAAATTTTTCTGTGATGTAAATCGAGCATCTGTAATGAAGATCTATAATGAATGTAACTGTTGCAAGTTCACCAAGTCAAAGCCCTGAATCTAGACATGGGAACACATGATTGCTGTCGTAACAAATGTTTTTAACACCCAAATGGGGTTTATGGCTTCATCAGCTTAACGGGGTAAAGAAAAAATGTCACATTTTTCACATTTTTATTATTTCTTAATGTTTATTTGTTCAAACCTTTGCCTAGAGCAGTTTAGTAATCTGTATTTCATAATTTTCATAATGAATGGATCATCTCTATTGGACACAGAAAATGTTGGACTTGCGAGACATACAGTAAGCATTTGACATTACCAGAATCCTCTTATTCAGATAACTGTGTGAAAAACTAGTTTGGTAAACAGTTAAACCGAATTCAGAGAAAGAGATTCATTTGCTTTGCTATTTTTTTGACAATGACAAAGCTCCAGCTCACATGTGGTCACTGTTTTCTCCCACGTCCGTTTCAGGATTGGGAGCCATCTCAAAATTGCTGGCAGAAATCTCTATTATTATTATTATAAACATCACAGATGATGCATCCATGGTACTCACAGGCAAACTGCTACTAGTTCCACTACTACTACTAAAATAACATTAGCAACATTTTAGTAAGAAACACACAGTTAAATGGACAGCTCAGCTAAAGTTATGGTTGCAGAAAGCTAAAAGGTTTAATTTGCCAATAAAAGTGTAGTAACGGTCGCTTAGTCTAATTGTACAAGAGATTGGACACTGGTTTTCCTGAGGGTAAAGCAATTTCCTTTGATGTGTGACCTTGAACAACAGATTGTTTTAGACATGATATCTGCGTTCAACCAGCACAGCTCAACAGCTACGTTTCTGAACATATTTCTATTGGATATCATAAACATGTTCTGATATCTATTGTATGTTAAGTTCAGTTATGTACACTTGTGGGAATGTCTTGCTATGGTTTGTATGAAAAAAATAAATCAGTGGCAGTTGTTGAAACCTGCTGTAAACAAGTCTTGCCCTCCACTGGGGGCTGTTACTGAACCATCACCTGGCACAGGCCTAAAAAGACGAACAAACGCATGCTATCGCCAATGGTCATACATATGATTGTTCCTTCAATAAAAGGGGAGAACAAGAGAAATCAAAGCTTTATTACCTATTACAGCTTTTTATGTATCTGTTTGCATGTGAATGGCAGGCCACTGTGCTGTGGTGGGCCATTGTTTTTCTTAGTTATGGTTTGTCATATGGTTTGCTAAAGAAGAACATGTAAATCACATCAGAACAATCTGACATGTCTCCCTTTGGGTCATTAGCTGCCTATCACACTCTAGCAGACACTCTGGTGTGTGTGTGTGTGTGTGTGTGTGTGTGTGTGTGTATCTTTGGAACATGTACAATGACACGCAGGAACAGCTCTGTTCTGGCGAAGCTAAGCTTTTTCCCACAGTAATTTGTTATGGCATATTAATACTCATGTAGTGTTTCAGTTATAAGTGCGGTACGTCTAGACTGTTGTGTCTTCCTCTCTCTCTCTCTCTCTCTCTCTCTCTCATTGAGTTCCTAAGGCAACGATCCAAGCCAGCCATAGGGGGTAGTGCAATAATTTGTTCAGCATTCTTCTAATGTCTTATTCACAGTTATGATTTGTATTGTGTGCGAGAGGGAGAGAGAGAGGGAGAGGGAAAAGGAAGGCTGGGGAGAAGAAAAGGGGAGAAGTATTTGTCATTCTCTGGACTAACGCCAGAATACAGGACCCCTCTGTAGAGCCTGTCAACTATGTGGCGCTTTTTTATATAATTACCATTTTCATTGGATTTTTATTTTGCACCAACAAAAGGCCCATCTGCTGGGGGCCATGCTGTAGCAGAGGCCCGAGACCGACCCAAGACAATACGCATGCAGGATCAAAGGGATCCACACACACACACACACACACACACATACACACACACACACATATTAAACGCAAGCGCTTCTCATTCCTACATGTTAAACCAGTCATCAAATAAAATACAGTATACAAAATCAACAACAAAACACCTTGAAGCAACAATAATTGTATTTTTTTTTTACAAAATCTGAAGAAACAAAATTGCTGTCATAACATACCTTATACATAGGAAACATTTTTAATTTTTGCAGACTATTGCTGCTGTTAGTTTTCATGTAGGTCTGGGATATTTCTATTGGTTCATTTATTATGAAAACTTGTGAAGAACAAAGTTCACAGTAGATGAACAGGCCTTGGAAACGGGAATAAATCATTTGCTAAAAAAATTACACAATTTAAAACCAAAACGATCCAGCTAGAGTTCATCTCATTAGTTTACTCCTCTGTTAAGTCATTACTTTGAAGTACTCCAAAGCTAAAGTGTATGATCGCCCACAAATTTGTATTTCCATTTCCATTTGTAGTCCACCTCAAGACAAACAGGAACAATGCAATTACATTTACCCATTCCTCTCTCAATGAGACCTCTAGTTTCTGGAGTGCAGCAAAAAACAGCTATAAGCTTGGTTAGCCCAGTTATTGTTTGCTTTGTAAATGACTAAAAGAATGTCAGAGCTCTTATTTGGGGCAGGTTGAATCATGCATTTCATTTGACCTGGCGATAAGTATGGTGATCTCTTATCTGAATGTTGTGCTGTTAAAAATGCTAGCTCTCATGGCTACCTTTATAGGACCAGAAAATGGGTATGTGGACGAGACTCCACACCCATGGCACTGCAGAAAAGTGGTAGCGACAGATGTGTGCACACCCACATGCACAAACATACAACTCATTCTTTGATTATAGCACTTCCTGAACCATTAGCATTTAGCTCGGCCCGCTCTCCCGCTCTCTGGGGTTGTATTTTTGAGGGTTATCAAGCGGCTCATTGAGAGGAGGCCTGCTCTCAGCGGGAAGCAGGTGAACAAAGTTAGCATGAGGCTGCTTTCCCTGCACTGCTCTCACTCACTGCTAATTAGCTCTGACTGGGTTTGTTTAAATCCTCGGAGAGAGCAAGAGCGAGTGAGCGAGACACACACACACACATGCACACACTCTCCTCTCTGGTGGTCTTAGTTCATTTCCCCAGTCAGCAGGAATATTCACACACACACACACACACACACAGACGCTAACACGTGGCTGATCGTCTAGCCATTGTAACACTGGTCAGTACCACATTCAGTTTAGCATTCTCCTTCTTATGAAATGTGTATTAGTAGTACCAATAACAGATCAGTCTCAATTTGAGCATAGCCACGTCAACAACCTAAAACTCGTGTTCCCTGTATTTTTTCCCACTCAGTTAACCATGGTGTTAGCTCTGCTGGCAGCCTGCGGGGTTCTTAAAAGGTATTGATACTGTAGTACATTCACGTAACAGAAGGAGTAACGGTAATCGATCATTTCTCATCCGTCACCCAGCGTGGCTCATATGCCCAAGCAGACACAACGCGACACATCCGGCTCCGTCCTACGATTCCTTTTAATGGGAGCAATGCACGTTAGCTGCTGACAGGCAGCAAGTCGACAGAAGCCAACTAAATTCCAGATGAGCCTGTTTCCCCTCGCTTCTCCACGACTCTCTTAACCTTCGGTCCACATAAACAAAGTATGCTGAACAGTAATGGTCAAGCAGGATTTGATTAGCATGTGTCTGCAGCCCTCTTTCTTTCATTTGCTGGGTCACGCTTTGCCTCGTATCATGCTAAAAAGGGGTTCCTTGTAAATTTTATTGCCATGGTGTCAAAAAAAAGACTCCCATGCAAGAGGCAGTAAAATACGAAGGGGAGAAGGGGAATGGATGATCCCTCACTCTCTCCTTTTCTCTTCATCTAGCCCTCCATCTCTTTCTCTCTCTCTCTCTTTCTCTCTCTGAGGGTGCTGCAGCCAGTCTGGTTCCAGTTAGACACTCATTAAGGAGATCTTACAGCTCTAGCAAATAGCTTCCTGTCCCGAGTGCTTAACTCCTCTGGTAGGAAATGTCCCGGGCCGTAAAGGGTGAAGCCAACATCCTGAACATTTTTAAAAGTTAGCACCGAGGCCACGCCGCATGGTCCAACCCGCCACCTTGGCCAATCAAACAAGACCCACTCGACCCCCGGCCAATCAAAGGGGACCTTCCCTGACCCACACGTGACATCGGTCTCTGGAACAGGTGGTGTCCATTTAGCGGCAGCGATCCGGACTCAACATGGAAAGGGAGCGGCTCTTCCCACTCCAAGCCAAGCTCAAAACTGTGGCTGAGGGGAAAAAAGAAAAATGTCATTATCTGTGCACAGTTTATGATGAACACACATGGAGAATATTTTTAGAAGGCACAGAAAAAGACATCTACATCAACTTCAGGGTCCAGAGATCATGTTCACCGGCAGAATGTATAGTGTATGAATAGTGTATGATATATTTTAGTTTAATATATATTCTTTATAACCCATCTATATTTTTTGCAATTAAAGCAATTTGACGCAAAATGTGTTAAAATCAGTTGCCGTTTCTAGTAGTTCCATGTCAATAAACAGACAGAAATAAGGAAAAAACACATCTATAAAAAATACTATGTGGTTGTCTGTTAGAACTAAGCTAAACATCCTTGGGCATTTGCTTCCCATCCTAAGTTAAACAAAACGTCTGAATCTTGATAAAGATATTTCATGTTTTATCTGAAGTGTGTAACAGACATAACATATCTTTGAGCTTGTGTGTTGTATTTCTAGAGTGACTCCTTCAGTAAAGTGTTCTTTGCATAGAACTGCTGCTGCTTAACATCCCATAGAAACCCACAGGTTAATGTTATTCATGGTCATTGATGTATTTAAGGCTTCCAGAATGTCTGGAGTGATATCTTTCCTCAATAAACTGGTCATAGAAATCAAACCATAACTGGTTATTCTGTCCTTTTCATGTGAAGGGTTCATCTGAATTGTTCGGCAACCAAAGGCCTAACCAATGGGAAAGCTCATTTAGCCACAGTATTGTGCAAAATCCGTGTATATTGAGTAGATTAGATGAAAGGAATGGGAACAAATGTTTTACTATCACAAGATAAAGGAGTTCCAACCACTCAGCATTCAGCACCACCAGTATACTGATCACCGCCTGATCATCTGGAATCATCTGCTCCTGTTTTTTCACTGGTTCAGGTGTTAAATGTGCAAAAACATTTTTTATGAAACTGGTCAGGTTCAGGGACTGGACTGAAAATGAGAGTCTTTGAAAGTCTTTCAGGGAGCCTGAAGAACTGTTCCTCAAGACCACATTAAACTACTCTTTGGAATCAAAATATGAAGAAACAAGGGGGGCTTAACACTTCTTGCACAGTACTGTATACCTACCTATACACCACAAATTTTGATTGGATGTTTTACTTACTAATAAATTAACAGTAGCACTGCACTACTTTCATATAAAACATTACTGTGTTAAATAAAATGTAAGACATGCATTTAAGTTCCAGAAAGAATTCGGATTTATTGTTTTAAAAAGCATTATTATTATTATTATTATTATTATTGCTGTTGTTCTTTGTTAATATCAAATAGATGTGTCTAGTGCAACAGGTTTGTTAACCTCAAGAAGAAGCAGATCACATACCTTCATTGTCTTATGCAAATACACATTGAACCACGCACACATTCACAGGTGGGCTTCTCTGGCTGGGTCAGCACCTGCTCCAGCTCTCACCAGGTAAATGCCCCTTTTGTTTAGCTCTTATATCTGCTGCCTGCATGGAAGTGGGTCGTCTGTACAGAAAGAATGTTTTCCCACAATACATCACCTTTAACTCTGTGTGTCATGCCTTACTCATTACAGACATGCATTAATAAGTACCCACAAATCATGAATTAGACAGAAATGTTTACCGCTTTCAGTTCACTAGTCTGGTGCGTCAGCATGCCGTAGACTCTCCCTTAACACACACACACACACACACACACATGTCCACACAAATAAAGACTGCAAATATAATACAGCACAGATGTGCTGAAGTATATTCTTGGAATTAAGTAGTCATTTGAAATCAGCTATCAAATGAATAATAAAAGAACCTCAGCTATCTGGGGGGTAAATGCTTGTGTTCAAACAGAGGTTAAAAAGTTCCAGGACTAAGTTGAATCCTTAACATGAACTTAATTTTATACACTGAAGTCATCACATTACTGCTCTTTGTTAAAGGCCCTTTAACAACAAGACAAGTCTGAACATGCTAATGAAAGAATGTAGAAAGCAAGTATTGAAGTATTGAAAGCAACTGACCTTTATATGATATGCTTTCATAGCTTTGTAGTGAAATATATATACATTACATGGACAAAAGTACTGGGACCTGTTTTTCAGTGTTTGGGCTAGGCCCCTGACTTCCAGTGAAGGAGATTCTTAATACTTCAGCAGACCAGGACATTTAGGACAACTCCATGCTTCCAACTTTGTGGACACAGTTTGGGGAAGAACCTTTTCTATTCCAGCAGGACTGTGTCCCAGTACACAAAGCAGCTCCATAAAGACGTGGCTGGAGGAGTTCAGTGTGGAAGAACTTGACTGGACCACACAGAGTCCTGACCTCAACCCAATCCAGCACCTTTGGGATGAACTTGAATGGAGATTGTGAACATCAGTGTCTGACCTCAGAATGAATGGGCATTCCCACAGAAACTCCAAAATCTTGTGGAAAGCCTTCCGAGAAGAGTGGAAGCTGTTATAGCTGCAAATGAATACCAACTCCATATTAAATTAAGTGTATTTGAATGCAATGTCATTAAAGTCCCTGTTGGTGTAATGGTCAGGTGTCCCAACACTTTTCTCTCTCTCTCTATATATATATATATATATATATATATATAAAAAGCATAAACTGAAAACACAACGTTATACACATCACCTTCAGCAGTACATATGCAGTAAACGTGAGTCTAGCTGGGGTATAGGATCCCAAATAGTTAAAAAAGCCTAGTTTCTATGATGCATATCATTATCACTTACATACCATTACTTCTGACATCATGTGGACATTAGGCATTAGCCACCCGAAGCCGAATTCCATAAACTGCCCATTTGTGGCCCATCTCTGACAACACTAGCCTTTCACTAAGCTTAGTTATGGAAATGCAGAGAGGAAAGAGAGCAAACTCCAGCCATCCATCACAGTCTCTTGTGTAAACATACTTGGCTCTCCCTGTGCTCTGCACTGGAGATTAGCTCTGATGAAACCAAAACAAAGCTGGACATGTTAAATTTATTAGCACGGTTAGCGTTAGTGCTTCGCAGAGTCACTGGGAGCCACCGGCGCTGGCTGTCGGAGAACGGACGCTCAAGCGTTTCCTTCGTCCTGTCCCAGTCTGAGGACGGGATATTTGTGGAGAGACTGAACAAACACTGATTGACCACTATCTCTCTGGTTCCCATCGGCCATAGGATGGGGGAGTGAGGCCTAACTCCTGGGAACGATCCTAAAAGCCTCTTAAATGTCAGATCCTCAACATGACTGTTCAAATCCTCATGAAAAGACTGGATCAAACTAGAGGTCTTGAAATACATACATCCATTCTACTGCACAGGTCTGAAAGTGGCCAAACCTACTTTAAACTGTTACATTTAATTCTAACAATATTCAGTAAAGTATGTGCTCATTTCCTGAACATTTAAGGATGTGGTTTAACTTGATTGAAGTGTGACACTTCTTGCAGACAAATGTCTGGTTTATTTATTTATTTATTTATTTAGAAAAGAAAGCTATGAAATTCAAGATTTCATGATGCATTGAAAAACAGCCAGTATATTTGAGATTTTTGTGCACTTTTGTGCATTTTAAAAATGACTGAAAAATCGGGGTCTCACACTAAACGATGAGAGAACTACAAACTTTTTTTACTGGACCAAACATAACTGAATAAAAATACATGCATGGAAATGTGCCTCCTTGGATATGCCAAGAGCAAAAGTGACATGGAGATACTCCTTGTGGTTGACCGCATCCACTGAAACCTGAGCCACTAAACCAGTCCAGGCAAAACAAGTAAACATGTATTCTGAAGGAGAAATGCATTACATTTTATAATAGTTCTATAACTTCATGGTTGCTATACGTTTTGCTTTAAACTGATATGCTGTCTGACTTAGATGCAAAAAACTGTCTGTGTCAATTCTTGATCTTCTGTGCCAGCAGTCCACTCCAAGTGACCACAAAACATGCAGGCCTGCAGAGTCGGGCCTACTATGAATCGCTCCTGTAATCAGGGTAAAACTTGTGTAATGTAACCCCAGCTGTTCTTCTGTCCCACAGAGGAATGGCGCAGCCTCCTGAGGGAGTGGCTTTTAAAACACACACATACTGACGAGTGTGTGTCCGGGAGTCATGGCAACGCCAGTGTTTGGGATGGATTTTATAGAGGTGGACGTCATTGCGCAAAACTCAAGAAGCAGTAGGCGCCACAATGAGAGAGCTATCTGTCTGTCTGGCAGCAGACACTGTTGAGCACCTAAAATTACACTGAACACTAATCTCTGTGTGAAGAGTTTCACAATAAAAATAGAAAATGAGAAAAAATGACTATTTATTGTTCTGAACTGTCTTTCCATAAATAATGCACTTTGTAGAATATCATTACTGACTGTAGTCCTCCTTTGGCTAATTTATCATCCATCATCAGACCGGGACCACCCTCTGACCAGATATATGATGGACCATTCTGAGCACATCAGTGACACCAACATGGTTTTTCCTCAAATTGTAAGTACACTATATGGACAAAAGTATTAGGATGCCTGACCATTACACCGACAGGCACTTTAATGACACTGCATTGAAATCCACAGACTTTAATATGGAGTTGGGCTCCCTTTACAGTTATAACAGCTTCCACTCTTCTTAGAAGGTTTTCCACAAGACTTTGGAGTTTCTGTGGGAATTTGTGTTAAATTCATTCTGTAGAGCACTTATGAGGTCAGACACTGATGTTGGATAAGACGGTCTGGATGACAATCTCGGTTGCAGTTCATCTCAAAGGTGCTGGATGGGGTTTAGGTCAGGACTCTGTGTGGCCAATCAAGTTCTTCCACACTGAACTCCTCCAGCCACGTCTTTATGGAGCTGCTTTGTGTTCTGGGACACAGTCCTGCTGGAATAGAAAAGGTTCTTCCCCAAACTGGGTCCACAAAGTTGGAAGCGTGGCGTTGTCCAGAATGTCTTGGTCTGCTGAAGCATTAAGATTCTCTGGTGTGTGTTGCATTAGAGTTCAGAGTTTAGGCATGTTGACACTGCTGTGGTTTATACACACTTTGTGTCATTTGCTGATATCACATCAGACCCTCGGCCCAAACAATAAGATCCATACATCCAACATCAAAAAGTGGTCTCAGATCAGTAAATGGACTTTTGCGGTGAAAATCAAAGACACAGTGCAGCTCCGTTGACCTGCAGCAGCAAAAAGCTGCACACAAGTAAACAGAGAACAGAACTTCCAGTAGCCACTGCTCTAATTCAGAGCCAACTTGCAGATAATGATGTTGCCATCAATAGCAGCCACTCGATTTACGGATGACTCTCTTCTTGTCCTTTCTGCTCTTTTCCTTTCCGAGCACATTTGTTTGTGTAAGTTTGTGTCTGTGTATTTGCAAGTGTGTACTGTGTGTATGTGTGTTTCCATGTGTGTTTATAAAGGGTCATGTACGAGTGTGTGTGAATTTGTGTACAGTATGTTTTTTGCACAAACTAGATTTCATTCATCCTTATAAAATAAAGGTGGTAGCCAGTTTTAACATATCTCCTGGTGAAAATGTTTGATGAAGGGTTGGTAGATGATGGGTTGATGGTAGGGCATTAACACAAAAGTCGACTAGTCGACTTCAGAGGCACTAGTTGACTCTGCCTGATAGAAGTCGACTAGTCAAGTGCTTTTTTCCTCTCTCTGTGCGCACTTGTACGCAATGCAGTCTCTGCCTCTGATTGGCTGACGCTGACACGCGTTCCGTGACTTAACCAATTATTGTAGTCCC
>JBBPCY010000039.1:16503858-16520992 GCA_037974405.1 Brachyalestes nurse
TAACATCATCATAATCATCATTCTGATTATTCTTCTTCTTCTTCTTCTTCTTCTTCTTCTTATTATTATTATTATTATAAGGACAAGAAAAATATTTTGATTATTCATCACCATCATTATAACCACTTTCATAAAAATATTAAACACACACACACACACACACACACACACACACACACACACACACACACATCGAGCCTACAATTACACACTGTAGGAGTCCACAGTACTTCTGTCTCTCTCTCTGTACTGGGTGCAATAGTGCCACTGCATTACATCATTTCATTACATTACATTACAACAACAGAACACAGCAGAACTGTCTGGGTGTTTCTCCAGCCCCCCACCAACCCTGATTAGGACAGAGCACAGTAATAACAATTATGTCAGCAACAACAGTGATACATAATGTTAAAAACATGTTTTTTCCAACTTCTGAACTTGGTTATCTTGTTTTTTAGTGAACATCAAACACTAACATTTGCTTACATAATTTACTATGTGAAGTTTTAATAAAAAGCCTGGTTGCATCCTTAAAAAAGCCTCCACCCTGTATCAATGCATTTATACTCATAAAACAACACTAAAATGATAATTATCACCATCAATAGAACAATGGTAATTATATATTTCATAAAATATTAATAATGATAATTTAATAATGATAGTGATATATTTTATTTAGCAATTATATATGCATTTTTTTTTTCTTTTAACATTTCTACTACTAAGAATCCACTAAGGTAAAGATCACTGAGGTGGAGCTCTCTCTCTCTCTCTCTCTCTCTCTCTCTCTCGTCTCTCGCCCAGCTGTGGGTGAGGGACATAAACAGTCATCCACTAGTCACACACACCATTTCCTACGGAGGATCCCCTGCCCTATAATAATGAGTTAATCAGCCTGATTGCCCATTCATCACTTTCTGTGTATGTGTGTGTGTGTGTGTGTGTGTGTGTGTGTGTGTGTAACTTGGGAAATGAAATATTTGGGGGCTGTTCTCTCGGACTGAGGGAGGACAGTGGAGTCCCTGCAGCTGAATAAACATGTAATACTCAGGACAGGTACACACACTCCGGTCTGGAGAAGGACAATTATGGGACACGTGGAAAAGAAGAGAGCCGGAGAAAATATGAAAAAGTGAGCGATTCATTAAAAATACACTCCTAATGATGTTGCCATGGGTAACCAGCAAATAGGGCGGCCTGAGAAAGACAACCGTCGGTTTGTGTGTGGGTTAAAAAATCTGCTGAATCTGAATGTGTCCCTACTGACTCAATATGAGGAATATATAAAACAATGTAAAGCAAAAGGAGAAAAGATGTGAACTAATAGTTTCATCATATTTGACAGAGGAAAACTCTGTGTGTGTGTGTGTGTGTCTGTATTTGTGTGTGTGTGTTTTTTTCTTTGTAAGGTGCCTGGATTTTCAAGCCTGGAGTGGTGGCTTATCTCTGAATCCTGCCTGAGAAGTGAAACCGAAAAATTTCTGAAGAATGAAGGGATGGGAAAAAAAGATGGCAATCAATATCTGAGTTAAGAAATGAAAGAAATATGGAGGATTTTTTTTTTTTTTTTTTGGTTTGGGAGTTTTTCAGTGTGGACTGCTTTTACAGCAGCAGAGCTTCAGGATCACACACTGAGCTCAGCACCAGGGACAACACGCCTCAGGATGACTTCACACTCTGAAACCCACTGCATTAAATTCACTTTTATGAAGAGATACTCCGACTCATAAGAAGTACATAACGGGCTTTCTGTCACTGCCAGGCGTCTGGCAAAGTGTGTGTGTGTGGGTGGGGGGGCACCACCAAAGTTCAGAACTGTTCAACTGCAACTGTTAAAAAATGAAAATAAATAAAAGAACTCAACTTTAAAATGAATGCAGGGAAGACCTGTGCAAGCTTGTTTTAGGGTGAAATTTGCATTTCATTGGAGAAAATGTTTTATTTTTTAATAAAAAAATAATAATCTAACATAATCGTCCAGCCTCTTGAACATATTAGTTTATTTATTAGTTGTATGTGATTAATGTGATTAATATATATAAAAGTGTATTGTATCCGGCCATGCTTCCTGATCAATTGTATTATTTTGTATACATACATTATGAGAAGAAAACAAGAAAAGAAAAACTTGCTATTTGTTTACTTAAAATCTTAAATTGTATTCCAGTAAAGAATGTTTTTGCGTTTGCCTATCAACGTATTGTTTGGCTTTATGAAGATAGATTATTAAAACATATATTTATATTACTGGCAGCTGGATTTAAACAAAAAAAACCCCAAAGAAATTAAAGGTATGTGCACTATCATCCAATTAGCTGACTGCAAAAAGGCGTCACCATTAGCTCCCTGATATATTCATCCATATTTATCTTTAAAAAACCCACAAATGTTACACCATAACCCTTTTCAGTCTCCCACCTTTAGAACCCCACTCTACAATATTAATGAGAAAATGTTGTTGTTCTCAGCCATATGTTAACACACTCACACCTTTGCTAAATATATTACAGACATTTATGCCCATTAATAAGGTGAGAGATAGTCATGAGGGAGAGAGGTACTGTCAGGGTGGGGACGGGGCAGATTTTATGCATTAAAAATCGCACACACACACACACACACACACACACACACCTGCTCGTGACTTTGCATAGGTTGAAAGAAGAACGCACCTGCTTATTGAGACAAAGAGAGCAAAGAGAGAGAGTTTTAATTAGAATAGAAGATATTGGCTTGCAATAAAATTCTATAAGGAAAAATTGTTAAAGGGGTTGATTAAGAAGAAGTGGCAGGAAATAAATCATCAGAAATCTTTCTAGATATCTACTTGATGTGGAAAGGCTCAAGTGAATACACTGTCCCAATTCAGTTGCTTAGGAAAATATGACTGATTCTGAATATGACCCCGTATTGACAGTTAAGACCTCCTGAAAACCTCAATAGCAAAATGTAGGGGGTCTCTGAAAACATCTTGTAAGTATAATATTCTATCGATTAGGGAGAAATGGATGTAATAATTCATTACATACTACAACAAAGGGTTCATAAATGGTTTGAATGTTTTGCACTGAATATGTAAAGCATGTGGACAAATTGAAGAACATAATAGTCTCGTAATACTTGTATTGTTATGTACTGAAAAAACAACATGATGGTGGAACAGTCTTTGTTTGGAAGTTAACACAAAGGGATGCAAACCTTCACAGAAAGAGGATTTGCGCATACATCTGCACTTAAGAGCATGGCCAAAAAAAAAAAAATCAAGAATGATTGACCCTTTCCCATCTTGTCCTGCTTTCTGCTTACTACGAGCTGCCTCCGCATGGATTGGTTGACTTTAATCATCGCCTATTGAAGCCCTTCTCTCTCTGGAGCTTTCCCAAATCCCCCCAGTCAGCATTACCACTCAACATATTGTTTCAATAAGTGTGAATTGATTTATATCAGTTGTAAAAGGAGCTGTGGACATGCCTGGAGAAGGGCCGCTCCGAGCCGATGGCTGGTCGGTTCGTTAGGGAGCGGATGGACAGAAAGGAGAGGAAGGATCAATGGGAACAGAGCGGGTCACCGGGGTCTGGTCCTTCTGGACTGGAGCAGAGTCCAGCCAGCATGAACATACTGGAATTAAAAAAAAACAAGTTTCTATCGAACTTTGAGTTTCTTTCTTCTTTGGGGGGGGACTTGACCTTCTATCAAGCTCTCTATGCTCGTAAATAAACTGAATAAAGTTTCTTAACCCGTTTAGAGGAAAAAAACTTTTATTAGTGTATAGCTTTTAAATTATGAGGAGGGTCTTTAAGCTTGAAAAGGCTCCTTGGCACTCTGGCAATAATTATCTTTTTGAATGTGAACCTTCTTAGAAATAGTAATTGAAAGGTTAATATTACTTATATACTCCTAATTCTCCACTAAGTTCTCTTCTAACATACTTCTAACTGCCATCTATGTCGGGAGATTTCACTTAACTGTGTAACTTATGTATAGTATTTTCTACAGATTTTTTATCTAGATTTTATTTAGACATTATATTTTATATTGTTCTTGTCTCTGTGCGTCTGTGCAGTCATAACATAAGCAGTTTCCTCCAGGATCACTAAAGTTTTCTGATTCTGATTTAAGCAACCGAAAAGAATCTTTATTCGTACCTTTATTTTTAATAGTGTGGTTTGGAGAGCTGATCCAGGAACAGAACCATAAATAGAAAACCAATCAGTATAAATATACTAAGAATGAATATGAGCCTTTAAATTTGAATTGATCTTCAAATCTGGGGTTATCATTAAGGCCAATAAAAAAATTGAGGCTCTCAGGGAGTCCTAGACCCTCTGATTGACACTTGAGACCCCGTGACAGCCTCAAATCTATAAAACTCTAGAAAGCAGCTTAAAATGGTTAAAATGAGAGTTTACTTCTCCTCAATCACTTGTTTTGACCCCACCCAGAAAATGTGTCAATTTATTTGTCCACAGTCACTCCACAGCCATCGTCAATTAAAGTTGTTTTAGTTCCTTGTGTTTTATTTACTTTATTTAGTCCCCATCGTCTATCAACCACCTTCCGAAACCCCTCTCCCATCAACAGAAAGTGTGATGTTCTAGTGTAATAAGGGCTGAACATATTGATCCATGCATATCTACCTTTCACTTTATCTAAGGTTCTATCATTCTGTCTGTCCACCCATCCATCAGTCAGTCCATCAATCCATCCATCCATCCATCCATCATTCTATTATTCTATCCAAGATTTTATCATTCTGTCTATCCAGCCATTCATGCATCCATCCATCTATCAATCAAACTATCAATCTATCCATCTATTGTTCTACCATTCTATCTAAGGTTCTAACATTCTGTCCATCCATATATCCATCCGTCCGTCCGTCCGTCCGTTCATCCATCCATCCATCCGTCCATCCAATTATCCGTCCATATGTCATTCTATCTAAGGCTCCATCATTCTTTTTGTCTATCCATCCATCCATCATTATCCCTTTGTGGCTCATATGGCTAGATTAAGAAGAAGAAGTGAAGCAAAAGTTTTTTTTCTTCTGAGGACACTCCTCTCTTTTTCTTATTCCTTTTTTTGTCCTCTTTTGATTTGTTTCTTTCACTCCCCTGATTCTATATTTCTGCTTTTTTTCCTGTCCAAATACATTTAGACACTTTTCAATACGCTTAGACACTCTTCCTCTCTCTCTGTACTGACTGTGTGTGTGTGTGTGTGTGTTTGTGTTTGTGTAGGACTCTCAAAGGAGCATTTGAATCCATATTAATTTCCTCTCTGGCCGTTATGCACCCGTGTATGAACTGCGATGTTTCACTTTTAATCTGTCAGTAATTTAGTAATGTGTAAACTAATTATGCCCCGCATATTAATGTAATTGGTTCAGAGAGCTGTAAAAAAAAACAAGAAAGAAAGCAAGAAAAAAATCAATGTGTTTGCAGAGAACGCATTAAATTGAATTGAGTTATTATAACAATGTGTCAAACTCTCATTATGTTATGAAGGTAAAAAGTGGATGTCAGCCACAGGTCAATACTCCAGCCCCCCTGGCTCCATAAAAATCCATGCAGCTCCACTCAATAATGCACTACACACACACACACACACAAACACACACACACGGAAGATCATAACACTCTCTCAGGAGCATAGTGGGTATTGATATTGTTTCACATAAAAAGTGATTCTGAAGTCTGATCTGCCGTTTAGGATTAGCAAGCTCATGACATCAGTAAAATTATTCCAACTGATCACACACACACACACACACACACACACACACACACACACACACACACACACACACACAGCACAGTGGAACTCCTCTCTCTTGGAATGGAACATTATCCGCAACCTGATCAATAAGGAGCAACAGCCAATCAGAGCAGTTTGGATGTTAAACAGAGAGAATAAAGAAACAGCTGGTTTTCTTCATAGGGAATAAAGAAGGATCAAGAGAGGGAGAGAGAGAGAAAGAAGTGGAGGAGAGAAAGAGAGAGAGAGAAAGAGATAGAGAGAGATGGAGAGAGAGCGAGAGAGAGAGAGAGAGAGAGGGGGGGGAGGAGAAAGAAAGAGAGAGAGAGAGAGAGGAAGAGAGAGAGAGAGACAGAGCATCATGCAAGGTGAACTGCAGTACTACACAAACCATGTTTGACAAGAAAAATACACACACTTCACAAAGCAATGGCCTTTGACTCAGTTTCCCCTACCGATATCTCATCTCAGTCTAAACCACAATCACCAAGTCAGTGTGCAAGACAGTCATGTACTTGATGACAAGCTTTTCATGGGTGGCTTTCTTTTAATCCTTAAAGGCTGCAGTTGTCACAAGCGATGGTATAGTTTGTATGTTTTTTGTACTACTATTGAGGAAAATAAGAGATATTTTGTTGAATGTTGGCTGAATGTTATTAAGTTTGCATTGTAAATAAATGAAAAAAATAATAATAATTATGATGAACGAACAAATAGAAAAGATGCCACCATACTTGGAATAAGAGGTCGTTACATTAGCACGCATATATACATATATATAACTGTTCATTTTGACCATTTCAACATTAACCATTTTTGGAGACACAAGGTTTCATTCCGACAGCAACAACACACAAACAAAGTCAATTTATAACACTAGAAAAATGTATAGCACTAGAATAGAATGCAGTTTTTCAGGATTTCACCATATTTTGCTTGTTGAAAACAAACAAAAGGAATAAAATTCAAAATTAAGCTTCAAGTTGTCCTAAGATAACAAATGCAATGGCTCCAATGTCTTTACATTGTAGACCTCATGACCTAGTCCCTATGATTAACATGATAAATAAACCCCATTTTCATTAAAACGCTCTGCCTGGCTCAGCAAATCAGTAAATTCCCTTTTAACACTCCTGCACAATCTGAAACAAGCCATCGGGCATTTGAAAGCATTTGAGGAAAAAATCTAGAAAATTATATGACTATATAGGACAGTCTATAGGATTTTTGTTGTTTTGGACAGAGAGTTAAAGGCATTAAGGCACTGAGCATTAGGCTGCTGTTACTGTACAGGCTGCTGTAGCTCTGGTAACCATTACAGCTGTCAGGCTTTATGATTGATAACCTTTGTTTACGGTGTTTAAAAAAGGAGACAGATTTCAAAACATCATTTTGCTCCACACAAAAATAACCACAGGCCCAAATTGAACCTCCCTCATTCACAGACGAGCGTTAAACGCTTGCCCTGGAGAAGGTTTCCGACAATCAAATAACAATAACAGTTTCCATCTTTGGCATGAAATTATGTCCGTTCCAAATCCCCGCTCATACGTCTTGAGCTGACAGCTAGCCGCCAGCTGGGACGGAAGCAGGCCATAAGTACTGTACTTACACCCCACGCCATACACTCATCTACCCGTGATTGCAGTTTAAGAGGAAAGCAGGGAGCCTCAAAGAAAAGCTGCTGGAGGAGGCACTGCTGCATTCCCCCTGCTGAACACACTCAAACGGAAAAATTAAACGTACATATAAAGACCAGCCATGACATTAAAACCACCTGCATAATATTGTGCCACTAAAAAAGCTCTGAACTGCTGATGCATGGATGTTCCTCAAGACCTCTAAAGCTCTGCTGAAGTATTTGCCTCCATGGATATGACTACAGATGTTCAATTCGTTTGGGTCCTGGGGAATATGAAGGTCAACACCTCCAATATTTTGTCATGCTCCTCAAACCATTCCTGGACTATTTTTGCAGTGAGGCAGGGGGCATTATCCTGTTGAGAGAAATCACTTCCATTAGAGAATACTGTTGCCATGAGATGTACTTGGTCTGCAACAGCTTTTAGGTAGGTGGTACATATCAAAGCAACATCCATATGAATGCCAGGATGGAAGGTTTCCCAGCAGATCATTGCTCAGAGCATTACACTGCCTCTGCCAGCTTGCTTTCCTCTCGTAGGTGTCATCTCTTCCCCAGATAAGAGTCATAACAGTTTGTGCCTTATCAAAGTCACTCAGATAATTATGTTTGCCCATTTCAAATCCCGATGCAATCTAAATAAGTATAACAATGCATCCATCTTCACAATTTTCACTGGAGAGTTAAAGTGTCCGTTTGTCACGTGAACACGCTACAGCACACAGAGTGAACAGTATGAAATTGCTCTCTGCATTTAACCCATTCACTGAGTGAAGTGGTGGGCAGCCAGGAACACAGCACCTGGGGAGCAGGGTGCAGGAGCGGTACCTTGCTCAAGGGTACCTCAGTATTGGGATTTAAACCCATGACCTTCCGATTGCAGGGGCAGATCCCTGACCACCAGGCTACCAGCTGTGGGTTTTAATACTGGATGGCTGGCTCTGGTAAATTCCAGTAAACACATACTACACTGCTAGTTCTGATTCAGCTTATATTGTGCATGTTTTATACCCAAGTTAGTTAATCTCATATTGCTGACACACACAAGTGAATCAGAGTGCTAAAGCACTTCCGCACAACACACCACATACAGAGCTGTAGCAGAAACAAGCCTTTAACTATCGCACAACAGTTCTTGGATAGGCAAAAAATTAGGGCATCAAAAGTAGTTACAGAAACCTACAAATGATATAAGGTTGGCTTATTATCTGGGTTGCTACTGATCAAAATGGAAATTCAGCTTACAGTCTTAAATGTCTCAGACTTCTGGGTTATAAAGAACATTAAAACTAGTTTTTTATTCATTTGATTTGATTTTTATTACATTATTACTGTTTCCATAGAATTACGCCTGGTACAAGTATTCATCAATGTGGCAGTTTTTCTGATTTTTTGTTCCTCTACAGACAGTAGAGGAACATCATAGCACTATAGATGAAAACGGACACTAATACTCTTGTCCATTCTTATGGAGAGCCATGTCTTACAGTGTCAGACTTTTGGGGTATAAGAAAGATTAAGATTTATTATTAATTTGATTTTTTATACTACGTAGCATTATTTATGCTTTCCATGGTTACACCTGATGCAAGTATTCCACAATGTGGCAGTTTTTTCTGATTTTCTCTTCCTCTACAGACAGTCTGTCTGTCTCTGCTGGTACTGAAGCTCCTCTGGCCAGGAGTCGATGGAGAGTTATGTTGCACTCTGGAGGTGGCAGGCAGAGACTGGAGTCTATAGCAGACTAGCAAGCTCCACTTTATCTGCTCATTAAAGCCTTCTGATATGGATTTGAACCTGCAGTGGGAACACAAGCTCAAATGCCTGCAAACGCACAGCCAAAGGGATAAGAACACACATGTACACACACACACACACACACACACACACACACACAACCACACTCTATTAGGTTGCTACATTTTGCCTATATCTCTTTTTCTTTATCTCCTCCTTGTTCACTCATTCCCACCCGCTTTTAGCGATCGTTTGGCCCTCTCATCCTTGCATTCTCTCGCTCTTTTCTCCTTAAGGGCCCTCCTTTGTTCCTGTGTTTATGGTGCAGGCAGCACTAATGTGTCTTTTCATTAATTATGGATGCAATTTTTTGCCCTTGTACAACCTTCGTTTATTCAACAGGCTGTGGGAAAGAAATAAAAAGAGACAGAGAGAGAGAGAGAGAGAGAGAGAGAGAGACAGACACTCGCCTTTTACAAATTCATACTTCAGCCTGCATTATTCAGGCGAGCGTGACATTTTGTAAATACACAAAGCCCATCTGCTTTGACAAATCATCTCTAATGAATCTACCTTGCCTGCAAAGAGGGCGGCCGCGGCCTTGTCCTCATCCTGCCAGAACAAAAATGACCACATGAATCCATGCAGGTCCTGTTGACTGGCACGTCTGGTAGGGCTGCAGCTGGCAGCTGCTGTAATCCACCCTAGGCCCCAACTGATATATCAGAAGGTTGATAATACTGACTGAGATAAATATCGTTTAGATATCACGGATAATTCTACTAGAAATGCACAGATAATTAATGGCTTGTCAAGTATTATAATTCAGGAGTTCCCAATTCTGGTCCTGGCAGCCCCACACTAAGCATATTTTTTTCACTTTATCTCATCTAGCAAACCTGACTCAAGTCCCTAACTGATTAACAAGCTAATTGTGGTCTGAATCATAAAAAGGAAAAACACAAAAATGTAAGGGGTATGGGGCTTAAGGAATGGGATTAGAAATAAACGTTTTAATTAACCAACTTTTCTGAGAAAGTAAAAGTATTTCCTTTTAATAGTTCAGGTGTTTCAGATGATTGTTTTGGAAAACTGAAAAGGATCCATTTTTGGATCCTCGAACCTCAGAGGGTTAAAACACTAAGCTGTTGAAGTCTGTTTCATTTTTTCACATAATAAATCATCTCAGATGTTATCCGAATTTTTAGTTCCTTGAAAAATCAGTCAAGCTTTGTGATGTCTGTTTTGAAAAAAAAAGCTATACAAATAAATTTGACTTGACCCGACTAGTCTGCCATGCTGGGAACCGAAGCTTTGAGTTAATGTTGTTTCAGTCCTTTGACTTTGCCGCTGCTCCATATTATATTACTCTATCTATCAGTGTCCATGGCGACAGGGCTAACCCAGATACAGTATGTCTGGCCAGGTCAGGAGGACGGAATAACCCACCCCTCCTCCCCTTGATTATCATTTAACAAATTTGGCAGTACAGGGGTGAGCGGGCTCTGATAAAGGAGCAGGCTTTGAAGTGCTGAGGTCATCAAAAGGACGGCTCCAGTGAATTCTCCGCTCATCCACCCTGCACGAGCATGAAGCAGATGGATGGGTAAATGAATGAAAGGGCCGTATAGTTCACCTGTACATATTGTACAGTGTGTATAAGATGTAAAGAGGACAATGTGAAGAGTATCACGTAAGGTTTTGTAAGGCAAGACGCACTGGCAGGAGTCGTGTGTAACTGGTTTCCTCCAAATAACCCTCTACTGCACGACATTGCCCTCAGGCAGCAGAGAGTTTTCTTAAGCCTCATGTCCAGTAACAGTTTTTAAATGACTGCAATCAATCATAATCTTCAAAAAAGTGCCAAAGAACAGTCCAACAAGGTGTAAGAGTCATTATCAAGCCTCATTTCATGATGGGACTTCTTTTTCTGACACATGGTCACTGGAGTACAAATAAAGGTGAGAGTAGTTTTCTTATTTAAAACGACATCATCTGTAAATTGAAAAAAAAATGCCTATAATGGTCTAGGGTAGCCTTTTGTCAGGTTTTATGAAGCTTTTGTAAGGGCCTTGGTTGGTGGCCGCTAGAGGCCACTGTTATTTATGTTTGGTGCTTTTGTTTTGAAACTGGGTGTGGCCTCATTCCTGTGCCTCAGCTGGCCAGGAATGAGGGCTTAGTATCAGCAGGTGTTTTGTGTTTAGTTTTGGGTATAAAGAGCACTATGGTTTTCTTGGGTTAGGTCTGGTTGTGTTTGTATCCACAGTTTAAGTTGCTGAAATAGTATCGGCCCTCATGCCTAGTTTTGTTTCTAGTTTTGTTTGCTTGCGAGCATTTTGGAATAAAGAAATTTACAGAATGGAAGCCTGCCTTTGCATCTCCTGCTTGAGCGTGAATACCAGTGATGTGCCAGCTTTATTTATTTTTCATGTTCAGAAATTCAATTATTTTATTTTGGCAGATAATAGACAAGAGCCAGCTGACAGTGAGGACAGTGGGACAGAAAGACAGAAAGAGTGAGGAGGAATGGAGTGGAGGTTTAAGTTGGAAAAAAATAGAGGTTTCAAGTCTTATGTTTTTCGTGTAATGATTTGTTGAAATTTTAAAAAACATTTTGTGATTTAATACTATTTTATGATCCCTGAATTCATCATTTTCCTTACCATTGACGCACAATGTTTTTGGGTAGAGGAGAGTCAATGGCCCTAATAAAAGGCTTTAACAATGACATATCCCTGAATGAACCAGGAAATGATGCAGAATCATTTTTATCAAAATGTGTGCAGTCGTGGGATATCAATAAAACATAGACATAGTGTGAGGGTGAACAGACAACTGCCGTTAGATGGACGTGGCTTAAATAAGGCAAACAAACAAGAAACAGGTGACTCTAATTGGGGTCACAGGCCAAACCAAAACAAGAGCTAAAGAAGGTGGGGGGGAGGGGGGCAGAGCAGGCCATCAAAACAAATGTCACATAAATCCAGACCAAGAAAAATAGACACTGGTGTTACATTTTGATATGAGTCTATAGCCAACAGTCATTTTTGGTTACACTGTCCTCCAACGCATTGCATCTACATTAGTTTACTACATCTGTTTATTAGATCAACCAAGTAACTTTTTTGGGGCAACTGGTGGCCTGGTGGTTAGGGATTTGCCCCTGTGATCAGAAGGTTGTGGATTCAAATTCCAGGACTGCTAGTGTCATCACTGAGGTTCCTTTAAGCAAGGTACCGTCCCCACACATGTGCACTGTGTTCCTGCTTCACTTGGTGAATGGGTTAAATACAGAGAATGCATTTCACACTGTTCACATTGTGGTGTGTTCACGCATGACTATAACAGGCCACTTTACTTTTACCTGCACTAGCTGTTGCAGGACCATTCATTGTTACTAAAAACACAGACAAATTATTAAATATTTCAGTGCCATCTTGTAATGAAATGTTAAGGGAACCCAGGCTTATTGTAGTCTTAAAGCAGAGGAGGCCTAGATGATGAGCACAGTTTGGTGATTTCCTGGCTTAGACACACCTCACTTGTATATTTCTAGGCTCAGTGGGTGTGTTTAAGAGGAACTGTCAAACTGTGCTGGACACCGGCCCTGGAAGATTGGATTTGGGCCCTTGTCTTAATCCAGCTGCCACTACTACTCTCACTGGCCATTTTATCAGACATTCCTTACATATAATTGTACTTCATAGATTTACCATAAGTATGAGTTGTTCTACAATTCAACAGTCCCCCCTCTTCCCTGTCCATCAATGGAAACAGAGCACTACAGAACCACCATCTGTCGTCCTGAATGATCAGATGTTGACCGGGAGGTGACATGGTACACTGGCATGGTACTTCTGGTACAAGTGTAACAGACGCAATAGCACTGCTGGAGTAGTTTTATGAAAAAAAAATGTCAAAGACAGTAGCGAACAGTGACTCTTAGAACTAGACCTTCAGTTTGGACAATAAGTGTCAAAACTCAACAAACAAAACATGAAAAATAGAGAAAAAAATCACACCACCATGAAAATGCTATTCTTTGCTAGTTGTCTAAGGGACTTATACTATTACCATAGTCCTAAACTGAAATTCTGCCATTTTATATGAACTTTTGAAGCTTTATGTGAACTTTTGAAGGTTTTGCAATATTACTTTGTGCAACATTACTGTGCATATTACTGTGTGTTTCATTTATTGATAATATAACTTTTTATATATAACGTTTTGTATATTTTTATAATATATTTTTATATATAATATATAACTTTTTATATATTTATATAATATAATATCATATGATACAATATAAAATAATAGAATGTGTATGTATATAATATTTTGTATGATGTACAGTTATATTATAATGTTGTATAGCTTTTATTTTATCTGTCCACTTTGCTGCTGTAACAATGAAATGTTCCCACCTGTGGAACAAATAAAGAATTATTTTTTCTTATCTTTCTTTATCTTGCAAAAATACCATGTTTCATTTAAAGGCTGTAACAGACATTAGTATATATTTTAATTTGTATGTTGCAGAGTGCTGCTGTTTTTGAACAACCGACTGAAACATAATGTAGAAGATTCCACAGGGTCCATGTCATCAAAAGTTAAGCCTGAAAATTAGCATACCCATCACAAACACACACACACACACACATGCACACACACATATCCATATAGGACAGACTACTGTATGTATTTTTATTTTTCCAGCAACTTCTCTGATTCTTTACTGTAACATAGTTACTGTTTTTGATATACATACATGTTCCTTTATGGTTATACAAATGTGCACACACACACACACACACACACACACACACACACACAAACACACACTTGGCACTTCCCCTTGCTGCTCCACAGTGGTCTTCATTTAGCATGCAGTGCTAACAGGATCCTGGCTCCAACAGCGGCACTAAACCACCACCCCCAACCCGCCACAGCCAGAGACAGAGCCAGCATGGTTTTAATAACTCAATTCAGCACAGAGGCAGACCGAGAGAGACACTTGTACACTGGAAAGAGTGTTAAAGTAACATCTGAAGTTGAACAAAAATCTCTTTAAATTATTATAACAAAATAATATTACATTAAATGTATTTAATTACTTAATTAAGTACAAATTTAGCTCAAATAAAAGTACATTTAGTTCAGGGTGGCTTGTGGTCTGGTGATTAGGCAGTTGCCCCTGTGATCAGATGGCTGTGGGTTTAAATCCCAAGACTGCCAGTGGCACCACTGATAGCTTTGAGAAAGGAACCGTGCCCACACACTGCTCCCCGGGTGCTGTGTTCCTGACTGCCCGCTGCTTCACTTGGTGAATGGATTAAATACAGAGGAAGAATTTCACAGTGTGTGCTGTGGTTTGTTCCTGTGTGACTATAAGGGGCCACTTTACTGCCTTTTGGATCCTGCTGCCCATTTAGATAGGATTAGTAAAGGTGAGTTAGGCACAGGTCTGCAAATAAACAAAAGTGGCAGTATAAATGAACTTCATAAAATATCTAACTTCTATGTTTGAAATTAACATCAAAATCTGTGTATTTACACATGAAGTGCATTATATTCATTGATTATTACATTATACATTATTTACATTATCAATGTAAGTAGTGTATTAGGTATGTTGCAAGATCTTCTTTGTTTAATACTGGATTAATTGCAGTCTTGGGTTCTTCTCAATAACAAGTATCAAGACCACATGTCTGCAAGACACGGCTTGTTTTATATTAGGGAAAAAAACATGCAAACTGTTGCCAGTGGTGTTTCTTTGCATTCTAGTGAGTTTTGTTTAACGGGAGATCTATGTATCTATCTATCTATCTATCTATCTATCTCCATTTATTTATTTATTTATAGCAGACTGAACTGAGACCTGGCTGACATTTCAGCTGATTTTAAGGTTCCACAGATTAATGCGTAAAGGTACTGTAAGAAAGAAATACTATAGAATAATAGTAGCTTGTTCTGTCTTGTAATGGAGAAATGACAAAATAATGGCTATTATAACAAAAATAAATAAATATATAAAACGTTTAAATATGAATAAGAAAAGTAAGAAGGAGAGGACCCCAACAAAACCGTTGAGAATACTGTGAAGCTTCGGATCCACAAGGGTGGAAAATTGTTCATTATTAATATCTTTGTGAAATTTTGCTGCCTGAGACATATGATAATTGAACAAAATATACATCTAAAGCATATGAAATGTGTCCATCTGAATCAGGTCATCAGAATTCTGTTCATCAGGTATCATGAAAAAAAGTCCTGTGGGACAGAGCCTTGGCTGAAGGTATTTCCCAGTGTAGCAGAGGGCGATGGCTCAAATGAAGTGCAGTAAGGGGCATGTTAAGAAAGACAGCAGCTCTGTAGACATCAAGACAGAATGAGCGTATTAATCAGAGACAGTGGGCTGACCAAGACTTCCCTCAGAAGCCCAAGAGCAGCTCATTTTACCCAGCTTCAGTTCACAGAGAGAGAGAGTGGAGCCACGGCCATTGATCCAGGCTGAGAGAGAGACATACGGAACGAGAGAGAGAGACAGGGCGAGAGAGAGAGAGACATACGGAAAGAGAGAGAGAGAGAGCAAAAGACAGACACACTCACACACACCATTACCACTGTAGCTCCACAACTGTATCGCTATTGATTGATGGAGTGGAAGCTGTTAATATTATTTATGGAGGAGAGCTACACTGCTCTCTGCCTCCACCACAGCCCATAATAAGCTATAATTGATGGCTTGGGAGATGTCGCCTCACCCACCCCTCCCACACACGCTGACCCCCGGAGCAGCAGGAAGTAGACGGATGGCCTGGGCCAGCGTTATGATTGATATTATCAAATTACATAAGCGGCTGACATCGGCCCGGGCCGCCGGGCTCAAGTGGGGGGCATTGATTTTTGATTAGGACGCCACTCAGCACATCATAGGGGGGCCAGGCAGGGGAAACAGGGCCCACCAGCTCAAGCAGGAACTCGCAGCGCCTCTGGACCATCGACTTCTTGCATGATGACACAGTGCACCCTTATTTCTTCTTCTTTTCACCCTCCAAAAATATAGATATATTTTTCCTAGTTTTTACATTTTTCAAATGTCTTTTTCTCTATTTCTTTCTTTCTTTCTTTCTTTCATTCTTTCTTTCTTAGTTTTTTTTAATATATGAAATATGTACCTCTGAAGTAACTTTTTTTAGCATTTTTCTTTTGCTATAATTCACATTCATTCTTTACTTCCACATTTTACTGAAGTGAATTAAAAGTGAACTTTTTTAAACTACCTCAATACTAATGTAAGGTCTTTTAGCTTTTTTCTAGTATTCTGTCCATATTAACTGTAGCACCGCGTGTTTCTGCTGAGAGAAAAGTGCTGATTATGGGATGTGGGAGGTTGCTGTGTGGTTAGACTGAGAGATGGCGTGTCTGTAGGCTCCTGCTGGACTCAGTGGCTCAGAGATATTAGAGACTCTGGACAATAGTAAGTTAAATAAACTGACCCAAGGCTTCTCATTCATGTGATATAATTGTGTGTGTTTGAGATGGTGAATTGCTAGGGCTGAATCGACTGTGTACTTACGATGAAATAATATTAAGGCCATAGCTGGTGATAACAAAAGCATGTTTTAAATTCATATGAATTATTTCTTATGAGTGACTCCTTGAAGCAAGCATAGCAACAGCAGTCTAGTTTTGCACATGAAAAAAATATCCTTTATGTTGTTGCCATGTGTAAGAAACTATCAGACTTACTGACTAGAACCTTTTCATCCATTCCAAACCTCATTCTTTAATTAACTATCAAATAAAATACATAATGGCGGAGTTATATTTATGTACAGCTCCGAAAAAAAAGTAAGAGACCACTGCAATTTATTTTTAAATCAGCATCTCTATGAGTGAGAACCACTCCATGCCAGTGTCTGTTAAATTCCTACACAAGCACCTCATTCTGCTTTATGAGGGACTGATTAGTGATCACCTGAA
>JBBPCY010000039.1:16563684-16575033 GCA_037974405.1 Brachyalestes nurse
CAGTCATGTCTTTATGGAGCTGCTTTGTGTTCTGGGACACAGTCATGCTGGAATAGAAAAGGTTCTTCCCCAAACTGTCCACAAAGTTGGAAGCATGGTGTTGTCCAGAATATCCTGGTCTGCTGAAGCATTAAGATTTTCCTTCACTGGAAGTAAGGGGCCTAGCACAAACCCTGAAAAACAGGTGTGTCCCAATACGTCTGTCCATGGGGATTTAAAACACAGCCTCTTACATGCAAACAGTGTATTATCTGTCTAACAAGGAGCCATTGATGCTTCAGCCATGAATGTAGAATTACATAAAAGACTAACTGAAAAGGGAGCCATTCCAGTTTGAAAGTGCATCCAGACAATTTTATTATTAGCTGCTTAAGTGTTTAAGGGAGTTGAAAATAACAGCATCCGATCGGTATTAGTATGGGCCATGAAAAAGTGGTATCGCTCCTCATTCAGTCACAACAGCATGAGTGAGGTCAGGTGCTGAAGTTGGGTGATTAGTTATGGATCATAAATACCATTCCAACTCGTCCCAAAGGTACCTAAAGGAGCTCCTTTGCTACAGAGAAAGCAGTTCTAAAGCTCCATAGCCCACTTCTGAAGGATTTACAGTCTCCAGCATTGGGCATGGTGACCTGGCTCATGTGAAACTGCTCTATCAGCACTGCTTCTTCATCACGAAACCAGTGGAAGACCAGCTGGTGTTCACAAATTGAAAAAAAAATGAAAACAGAGCTTTTTCCTGCTTGCAATGATTTGTAGTTTGTATATGTATAGTTTCATGAGCTTTCTCATATGTGTGCAATATACGTGCAAAGGTACAGTAATTACTGATACAGGTATCCAGTTACACACAAATACATCTTGTATAACATTCCGGCATGAACATATTAAAGCTGGTAACAAGATTTTTCGATTAACAAAAATTAAAATAAAAAAAAACGTAACCATAGCATGATGTGAAACTTCTTTCTATCTTTAAAAGGTTCTTAAAGGGTTTTTCACAATGTGGTTCTTCACATTGTTCTTCGCAAGGTTCTTCACAAGGTGGTTCTTCTACAGAACCCTCAGTGGCACATTGTTAAAGTGTAAAGGCTTGGGTTTATAATGTTTTTCTTATGCCCTGTTCCTTATTGGAAGCATTATTATAGATCTAACATTTTTTGGCACTTTTGATGAGAATGTACATCATCCCTTTCGCAGAGAATGTTCTTGCACAGCTGAGACAGCAGTTGGAGAACCACAAGAAGAAACCAACAAATGGTCTGAAACACTTCCATTACAATGCATCATTATAGTTTTAGAGCTGCTATGTATTGTTCTGACAATGTATATAATAGATTTGTCTTCAGAAGTTCAGTTTAAACCTAATTACTGCTGATTACAGGAATAGTCCTGCTGTGCTGCATTGAAATGAACCATTTTTGATCGCTTGCTTTTCGTCTTTTAACATTAAAGCCAAGGGTGCTGTAATAAATCCCAATGAAATCAGCTGCATGCTCTTGAAAAGCTTCAGGATCCCCAGAGCAGGAGCGGTATGAGATTAATAAAGAAAAAGAACAACAATTAAAACAAAAAAGGACAAGGATACACGGTAGCATTCCTCAATTCTTCCGTGATCAGAAATCATTCCTGATCTTCCCCTTTGTTGTCGTAAATTAAAGCAAACAGAGACTACAGAGCAGAGGAGAGCGGAGGAAAATGAGGCGGAACTTGAATGGCTTCGAGAAGGCTCTCCGAGCTCCTACTCTGCACTTCAAAGTGTGCCGTGTGATGCCGCAGAAACAGTGTCAGAGCCTGCACTCAATTTCAGTAATAATTTACTCTAAGAGAGAATCTGGAAGCAATTTGTGTTAGCATGGCTAACCCTCTCTCTCCCTCTCTCTCTCTCAGTCTTTTTTCCCCCCAGACTTTTTTCCCCCCTGGTTTTCTTTACACTCTGAGAAAGTTATTGTAACTATTGACCTCTGCGGAGCTTGAATGGCATTTCCAAGCATGCCGAGTGCCACCGCTGCCCTAAAACGGAACTTTTTCATCTTCAGCTGTGGGGAGTATATTCTTCTAGGCCACATGTTCTTCTGTGTGCAGGGCTGGAGAAAGGTGCATAAGAAAAGACAGGGTCGAGAGTAAACAGATAGTAACTGTACACTGAACACAGTATATAATGATAGATCAGGCATAACAGACTGCGAGTACTACTGAGTCTGGATAGTGAACCTTACAGAATCTGTCACGTTCACCATTCAAACTCAATTTCTGATTAGTCAGAAGATCAAAATAGTCCAAAAAGCTGAGCGAATACCACCCCAAAGTGTAGCAGGGTAACAGTGACATGGCTTAAAGTACAGTGAATGAATTCCCATCACACTGCTGCCCCCTTGTGGTTCTCCAAACTGCTGCTTCAGCTGTGCAAGAACATTGTCTGCGAAAGGCATGATGTACGTTCTCATCAAAAGTTCCACCACTCCTTAGAAAAATGTTAGATCTATAATAATACTGCCAATAAGAAACAGGACATAAGAAAAACATGATAATTTCAAGCATTTACAGTCTTAAAAATGTGCCACTAAAGGTTCTTTAAAAGGTCCTTCATGATCACTCATTTACATGTTTTTTTAAAGATCCATGTAAATGAGATGTGTGATCATTAAGAAACTTTTAAAGTAGAAAGAATGTTCACATCACGCTGCGGTTCATTTTTTTGTTCATGTTAACTCAAGGACACTTAAACAACATTGCTACCAGCCTTAATATGCTCCTGCCAGGAAAACTTGCTAAACTAAAACAGAAATGTAAAAATGTAAAGCCACCAAGGAGCGCCTGAATCCCGATTAAGGCAGAAATGTGCCACATGCTACATTCAGACCTCCATGAGGGCAGTGAAAGTGGTTGCCCTCAACAAGGACACGGCGACCGCTGCTGAGAACAGAGCGCCACTGTTCTAGAACAGAGCGTTTTTTGCTTCCAAACGTCATTGGTGTTCTACCCTCGACCTCCACGGAGCTCTCCATGAACTGCTGCAAATTCATTCAGACTTACAGGACAGAAGCAAAGGCCCTGCGCGTGAGGATTGTACCACTACACACCTGGCAGCATCCGAAAAGATTCCCACGGTCGCGAACGGCTAGTCAGTCTCGTCAGCGTCCTGCCTCGGCCACCCACTCTCCAAACACATCTGTAAAACCACAGCTCACCTCGACCGCCGGGCACGGCCAGCCTGCTGTTTCCAGGTTTACTGGCCTTTTACACAGGCCCTGGAAGCCCGATATGCCTGGCAAACATTTTAACACACTCAGGAACGCGCCTCATGCGTGCGTCACAGAGAGCAGGCCCGACTCGAGGCCTCCGCATCGCATGAATGCCATGAAGTCACCTGAAAGGTCTAATGATTTCTGAAAAGAAGATATTGTAGATGGGTTATATTTAATACATTAAAGGTCCACATCGATCTTGTTCGAAAACAAAAGAAGAAGACTGTTACATTGCATTACTGCACATTACTGGTCTGATTTACTAACAACTACTTGATATAACGAACAAGTAGTTCTAAACAGTCAGTGCTAATTGCAGCTAATGCTGGTTTATAGTTCCATGCCGTGTATTATATGGAGCATGGTGAAACGCCATAAAAAACATGAGACAGGCATGGATCAGGTATCACTAAAACACACACACACACAGACTCACACACAGGTAAGTAACCTCTTTCTTTCCACCACTCTGTTGCACCTTCCAACCAGCCATGACCACGTCTCACACACACACACACACACACACACACACGAACACACTTCCCCTCCCTCAGCCCCATCCCCCACAGCAATCAGGTAAGTCCCACATTAACTGGGAGGGGAAACGGGCCATTAATATTTCACTTGTTTCCAAGCCTGTTTGCACTATACATCAATGCCTCGCTGCCCCTTTACCAGCTATACATTACAACTATTTTCAAAATACTTCATTGTCAGCTCATGGCAGTCTCATTACTTATTAAGATAAGAGGAAAGATGCGACCGGCGGAGAGCGGCTGGAAGCTTAGCTTGCCTTAAAAGCTCTCTCTTTCTCTTTTTCTCTCTCTCTCTCATCTACTCCATTTAATGTTCTTCAAATCAACGCAAACAGAGAAACCTTGAACCTCCAAAACAAAAGCTAAAATACTTTTACAGTATACTCCAGAAAAATACCCCAGCACACTACAATATTCTTGAAAAAACATAACAGCATGTTAAACGTTTAAATAGGAGTAATTATTTCCGAGCAATTGTTTATAGCCATGTTTAATATTATGTGTAAATTTGGACTTCGCAAAAATGTCTTTCTTCCTGTTTTCCGCCATGCTTTTGTCATTGCAGGGCTTGACAGCAATTAGAAAATGAATGTCAATGTAATTTACCGCTATTGACTGTTTAATGAATTGTGTAATTGCGTAATTCTCTTTGAATAGTAGAGCAAAATGACAGCAATCTCTTGACTTCTAAGGTTAATCGAGTGAAAATGAGTATAAATACATCCTTGTTGACCAAAGGTCTTTTGTGTGATTTGGTTCCACTGGGAGATAAGACTGTATCTACAAATGCACGGTCGCTTCGGTGGTGCCCTCAACTGCATACCTTCAATACATTAGACATGTATTGGATTCAATTGCTGCTTATATAGTAAAGCATGCATCGATTTTAAAACTCATTTAAGGTACATAAGGACCATGCCGTACCTTCGAGGGTACAGTTATGTTGTTTGTGCTTCACATTTTTCCTCTGTCAATATTCCTTGACTGATATTTCTCCCATCTAAATGGCATGAAGATATAAGGCTTCTCATTAAAGTGGGCAAACACTTCAATCTCTCAGATGGAAACATAAATGACTTATTAGTTAGTTCAGTAGTTACTGACTATTTCATAATACTAATAATAATGTCTTCCAATCAATAACTGAATACTATTCCTGTCATATGAGCTTCGAGTGGCCCTGAGACATCTGCAATGGACACATGTTGGTCATCAGAACTATAAAAATGGGGAACGCAATTTCCCTACTCCACACGGACCCCCATTACATCCATTAGATCAGTGTATTCGTCCTGTTTTCGTTAAAGTAAAGAAGAAGTAGCCACCATCAAAAAGCAACGTGGGATCTTTGTTTCTCCACACGTGCTCCCAAGTCTGGTCAAGGAGGTTAAGAAAAACACACATTCCATTTTGAAGGACTCCAAACCAAAGTCTGGACAGAAGTCCGTGGAACTGTATACGCAGACATGCTTTCATTTCTAAAAGAAGAAATACAGAGAGAGCATTCAGGCCCCAGATAAGGGAAGCAAGTTTCGGAGGTGTCGTATTTTAAAAACACAATAAAAAAATGCGCCACTGAGGAGTCTTTAGAACAACCAATGAGTGTTTTCATGCAAATAAAACAAACTGTTTAATTTTAAAAGTATAGGAGATCGTTACTTAGTACTATGCGGTTTCTTTACACTAGTTGTTGTTTACGGATTAGTGTGGCAAAAAATATAGCATTTTGACAACATATACCAACACCATGATGCATTTACTTTTCTGAGGTTTTCTGAAGTCAGAACAGCCAAAGTACGGCAATAAAACAGTTCCATATTAATTTTACATAAAAAATAACTAAGAAGATACAGGTGGAAAATCAACTGATGTAAATAAATAAAACTATGATAATAGCTAATGATTATAATGATTATGGACTTATAAGAAAAGGTGTAGCTCACATGAAATGCAGATATGATCCATACATATCACCTCCTAATGTACAATGGTATGCATTTAGTCTTTATATCACTACTTATGAACTACAGAAGTAAATCTTGACCATATTCCTTGAGGACTAAGAAATTGCAAACATAATACTGAGATGTTCTACAAATACCAGGCTGCTCTTTACTAAACTTTATGAGTCATCTCTTAATTTGCTGTGTGGGTTAATACAATTATAAAAGGGAAAATCCACCAGTTTTTTCAAGATTTAGGCATAATTCAATGGTTGAGTTGTGAAATAATGAGTAATTCAGAGTGGTTGGACATGAAATGTAGAGAAATTTGTTGAATCATATCTTTACTGTGGTGGTCTGAGGAACCAGGGGTCCCAGTGTTCACAAAGCAAATGTATCTATTTTCTTTCTATTGATGACCAGTGAACTCACACATCTCATTAGTTTCATGATGATAATAAGGTGAAAAATGTCTCTTTAACTACTTTTCTACTGCCCTGCGTGTACCATTTTAAGCCCAAACCTTCTCTAAAAACTGTTACTTTAACCATTTTGTTGAATAACTTTGTGAAGTGTTTAATACTAAGAAAAAACAATAAGATAACCCTTTATTAGTCACACAAGTGGGACATTTGCTCATTCCTTTCATCATTTTTAAATTAGATTGAAATGTTGAAACATTGGTGGAATTTCCCTTTGAGTAAAAAGGCCTAAAATTACAGTCATAATTAAGGAGTGATTTATTGACTTTTTTAGTCCTGTTGCTCTGTCCTTGCTGGACCTCATCTCTGCACCACCATAACATCATCACACCGCCCACCTAGATTTACTAGTTGATCACACACACACATATAGACACACAAACACACGCACAGGCACGGAGGCCACTGAGAAGGTCATGGTGAAGTCAGGAAACCGTTGTGTCTGGCATCCATTTCCTGTGTCCCATGTCACACAGTGCCTTAATAAAGCGTTCCTGCCTCAGACAGGGTCATCCAAGAGTGCGTGTGTGTATGTTTGCTCTGATTTTATCTAAGGAAGAATGAATGACTGCACAGCACACTCCAGTGTATGTGCATATATGCGTGTGTGTGTGTATGTCTTTGGTCAAGTGAGTTCAACAGAGGATAAGAGGAAGAAGTTCACTGTCGTTTGCGCATGACAAATGAAACTGACCATTTCACGCGCCACCAGACTGTTAGTTAATCATCACTGCTACAACCCACACTTTACTTTAGTGACGTGATTAAACAGCCTAGACTCATTTAAGCAGCCACACACCCTGCCAAAAGCTTCCCTGATTAATTCTCATTAGACAGGGGGCGCAAAAAAACCCCAAAAACGAGTAAATAACAAAGAAATTCTCCAAAGATGAAAATCTCGGCCTTAGACTCTGCATTCTGATGCGGCACATTTAAAATCAGCATTTGATTTCAAATGAATCTGGCTTTTTTTAATCAGCGGCTCAGGCTGTAAATACATAGATTTGTTTAGGAACTCAGTGGAGCCATCCATCTTCGGCTCGGGCCGTAGAAAGAAACATAAATTTGTGAATGGGGAGTGTATGCGAAGGCTCATTTGACGAAGGGGGCAAAATGCAGGTTTAATCAAAAGCCCTTATGCAACGCGATTTCCGCGTCATAGAGCCGTAATGTCTCCAGCATGGCCCGCTTTGGGATACGAGCCTGGTTTTAATTACAGGAGGGCAGGGAGAAGCCTTGAATCCCAAACATACACTCCTAAAAATAAAGATGCCCCAAAGGGTTTGCTGGAGCAATGTCATAGAAGGACTTTTCAATTGATGCTTGTTGAATTCGTCTTCAAATGAAAGGTACTTTAAGGGAACAAAATGTGGTGTGGCACGAAAGAACCCTTTTTTGGAATCTTAAGAATATACACTCCTCAGAATCAGGGTTTCTAAATGGTTCTAGAAAAAAAAACAACCTTGAACTTCTTGAACTTTAAATCTCATGATAATCCTTTATCTTTGATTTCATTTACAAAAACTGCTTCCTCACATGACCAGAAGAACATTCTTCAAGGAACCATAAATGGCTCTTAAAAGTATACAATTATAAATACAATCCTATACTATATGGACAAAAGTATTGGGACACCTGACCATTACTGCAACGAGGACTTTTGCATTCAAATACATAGACTTTAAAATGGAATTGGTTCCCCTATTGCAAATATAACAGCTTTCACTCTTCTTAGAAGGCTTTCCACAAGATTTTGGAGTGCTCATTTATTCTGTAGAGCATTTATGAGTTCACTGATGTTGGACGAGAAGATCTGGATCACAATCTCCGTTCCAGTTCATCCCAAAGGAGCTGGATGGGGTTGAGGTCAGGACTCTGTGTGGACCAGTCAAGTTCTTCCACACTGAACTCCTCCAGCCATGTCTTTATGGAGCTGCTTTGTGCACTGGGACACAGTCCTGCTGGAATAGAAAAGGTTCTTCCACAAACTGGGTCCACAGAGTTGGAAGCATGATGTCCAAAATGTCTTGGTCTGCTGAAGCATAAAGATTGTTCTTCTTTGGAAGTAAGGGGTCAAATTAACTCAACAATTGAGAGGTGTGTCCCAATACCTTTGCCTTTATAGTGCAGGTGCATCCCTACTTCATACATCTCCAACCAGTAATGAGGTGTCCACATACGTTTGGACACATCATGAATATTAAACACAGTTTTTTTGCATGCTTTGACATAATGGCACATGCAGAGCAGACAGAATCTCTTCAGCATACCTCTATCATTTCTTCAATGGCTTGAGGAGCAAGAGCAAACTTTGGAGCACAGGCAAGCAGAACAAACCAGAAGGGCAGAAAGAAAAGAGAGAAGAAATGGGATGTAAGATGAAAATGCAGAAAAGAAAAAAAAATAACATGCAAAGAACATGTACCACACAACACAGAAAAAACACACAATCAAAGATTTGTGTTTTTCATGACGAAAAACGAACTTAAACACACTCTAGAAATACAACAGGTGATATAAATAATCAAATAATATACCAGGGACCAGATGTATGAAAGAGTGCAGGTCTTGATATGACTACAATATAATGTTTTCTTTCTAGGACCCTGGGCCCCACCCACTGAGTGCCCAAAAATTGCATGTAAAATGAATATGTTTGGAGCATAAACTGGGCATTTGAAGCATAAGTGCCAATTTTTTCCAATCATACGCACTGGCAGTTTTGCGCCTTGAACAGACATAAAAAGGCTTAAGCTCAAACCCAGAATTTTTACTATTTGATGCCACTCAGGCAATTTCACAGGCATTTGTCCAAATCCCCTATATGTCACTTATACTCTTTCAGAGATATTAGCACTTTGTTACACTCTTATTAATCTGGTCCTGAAGTCCCTAAACTCTGGCATTCGTTTGCCATGGACCTTATGGCTCTGTTGGTCCATAACGCTCTATGCTTAGGAATCTATATTTCTTTCTGAAAAAAATCTTTGCCCTAAAGATTCTTTCTTCACTTGTTATTCTGTGCACTAAAGGCCACGAAAAAATTGGGATATCGACAGAATCCTCCTCGCTCTATTTCTAGACGGCAATGGAATAGGTATTTTCAATCGGACTTTCTGTTTCTCGTATGCATGGAGCACAATTGAGAACTATTGATGGCTGGAGGATGGTGCTCCTGTCTGTGGAGCTCTTGCTAAAGTTCTATTGATTTTGGTTTCTCACACAGGTGATGACATTTGCCAAAATTTTATACTACAATAAACATTTTTTCCTTTGCATTGCGTGATATCCTGATAATAATTCTCGATCCCTCTCCACATCCTGGAGGGATATAAAGACACTGGAATCTTCTGGTAATTTAGAAGAAATACAATAGCCATGAAATAGCCAGTACCTCCTCCTGCTGTCCGAGGGTCTCTGTCTCCAGGCAGTCTGGATGGTGCTTCAGGAACTGAGCCACATACGTCATGATGGACTTTTCATCTGGTTTATCTACGTCCACATCTATATCACACAGAGGGAGAGGAGACAGTAAGCTGATGTAAAGGGTGAGCACAAGGTCATGATGTACAATAAACAAATACAAGGAGAAAATGCCTAATTCTCTCTAGTTATTGCACAATCAAGTATTAATGATCAGTAAATTACCAGTTACTGGTTTGATGAGGCTTAGTAAAAGCATTACAGAGCCATTTTATTTTATGCATCTCTATACTGAAGAGTTAGCTCTCCATCTGAAACTATTAGGTTCCAACACATGAAAGCACAGACTCTGCTTAGAAATAGTTTTTTGAATAGAAACATATACATTTGACCCCTGTGAAGTCGCGGTTCAGAGTTCACAGCCTCAGTTGTTTATGGATTTTTTCTTAGAACCAAACTAATAATTGTTTGTGGAAACCCCTGCAAATTTGTGGAAACCGCAGAGATCTTCCACATTTATTTTTTGTTGCATTTTATAACATAAATATTCAAGTAAATTCAGCTAAATGTAACTGTATGTATTGTTTTGTACTGCTGTATCTAAAAATGTGTCTTGGGATGATGAAATACCGCTGTAGAGACGGGAGGTTTGAAAGTAGCCAGTCCGAGAGCGTTATTTATTTCTCCTTGTTGCTGATTGGCTGCTGCCCTTTGACGCATCTCTGCCAGATGCATCATAACATCTCGAGTTTACCTTTACATTTTGTTTTTTTAAGGATAATGTATTAAGCTGAGTTTAGATGAAATTAAAGTGTTTTGGGAGCATATTTGGAGGCATATTTAGGGTTTACACAACAAAAGTTTTTAAACCGCAAATTATCACAAATTGCGTTTTTTACAATTCACGGGTGCTCTTGAAACATAACCCCTGTGAATTTTGGGAGTCGACGGTACTAATGTATTCTATCATATTCTTTTTACAGTGAGAATGAAATGGATTCACATAGAGATACATTCCCACTCAGCTACACCCACAAACCCAATTACCTCCACAATAGCGAAAGTTGAATTATCACATGTTTGTTGAATTATCACACGTCTAATATATCTCCTGCTATGTATTACAGCAAGACATGAAATTTTGATATAAACAACCAGTGCAATATGAGCAATAAATGAAGCAAAAAAAGCAATACATGAAGTTCCCTCTGTTTATGTCTACCTTCAGGGTCGAGCAGGCGCGGTATGCCCAGCTCTCTCTCTGCCAGGGAGAAGGCCTCCTCCAGGTTGGCTCTATACGGTCTGTTCCACACGCGCTCCATGTTAACCAGTTGGGGCCGCAGAGCAAAGATAACGGCGTGGAACGCCACACCAGAGCGCCAGCTTGGACCAAAGTCCTTCACATCCAGCCCCAGTCTCCTGTAGTGACACACACATACAGGACATGTAAGCAGTGTTATGGTTTTACACTATTCAGACCAAGCAGGATTAACAGAACACTGCAGCCTTTCATGCGTAGTAAAAAACACCCTGTAAACCACCATGCATAGTATATTCCACATGTATTTACATCCACTTTCTGAGCTCCATCCATACTTTCTGAGCTCCATCAACCTTAAAGGTTCCCCATAGACACATATGTACACTACCAGTCAAAAGTTTGGACACACCTTCTCATTCAACAATTTCCTTTGTTTTTATTATTGGCTACATTGTA
>JBBPCY010000039.1:16605475-16622177 GCA_037974405.1 Brachyalestes nurse
AATGAGGTGCTTGTGTAGGAATTTAACAGACACTGGACTGGAATGGTTTCACACTCAGAGAGACGCTGATTTAAAAATAAACTGCAGTGGACTCTTATTTGTTTCTCTAGAAATAAGCAAAAAAAATAAGCACTATGTCTTAAAACATGGAAAAATACCCGACAGTGAAATAAGACCATTTCTTCTAAAACAAGTAGAAAAAATAAAAGAAAGTTGAAAGATCTTATAATATTTGTAAAATAATGTAATTATGAGTCGTTTAACATTTCATTGCACTTTTTTGCGGTGAAGCAATCAATACCATAATTAGGTTCTTGGTAAAAATAATGATAAGAGGGGCTCTGCAATTACTTGGTTTGCTCAACCGAGTTCTCCTTTTAGTAATCATTCGACCTTACAATAAGGTGAACTCAGCTGTGTGTTTTAAAAAATGTAATGATGAGTCATTTAACATTTCACGGCATTTTTTTAAGTGAAGCAAGCACTTCCATAATTTAGTTCTTGGTAAAAACAAGTACATAACAATCTATCAAATCACTGAGTATGATAAGAAGGACTGTGCAATCACTTGGTTTACTAAAAGAAGAACTCCATAACCATCTGATGATCATACGCTGTATGTGAAAATGTTTTTTTCTCTGGACATTTTGTTTGATTGTTAAACATTTCTCTTTAGGGCAAAGATGACTACTGACACAGAGAAATCGGAGAGTAAGGCGGTTCCAGTCAGTGAGGCTTTGGTACCGAGTGTCACTGATGAAGATGAAGCTAAGCACTCCAATACAACCGTTGGTGAACAGGGAAATGAACAAAACCCTGCACCATTGTCTGACGGTGTTCTGTCTAATAAGATATCTGCACATGATCAGCCAACAGACTCCAGCCTAAATCCAACTTCTCTACGACCACCTTCTCCGTCCTGCTACATGAGGCGCCTCCCCCCACCCCCTGGCTTCTACCTGGCCAAAGAGCACAGCTATGCTCAGCTCTGTCCCCTGGTGTGGCGTAAACGCTACGAAAAAGCCATTGACAATCTGGAAAAGGCACTGCGTTTGCTGAGTGCGGCCCGTCGGCGGGAAAACCGCCTACGGCTCACGTTACTGCGTCTCCGAGAGAACAGGCTCAAGAGCACTTTATCTCGAATTCAAGACAGCAGCCGAAGGAAGGAGGGTCACGGAAGCCATAGTAGGTTACGCCTTACGACTCCTCTGAGCGGGAAGGCCACAAGAGCAGACAGAGGTGGAGCCCCTGAAGTCCTGGAAGAGAGTGAGGTAGAAGGTGCAGCTGAGGACATGGAGATTTTCACTGAGGAGGGTTGGAGAAGGCCAGCATCTGCGGCAAAGGAGAGAGTAACTGTAGAAGAAGAGGAAGGATGCTGTTTTTATTGTGGACGGGGCAGAGAAGATGAGGAATCTAAAGAAGTCAGAGATAGGCAGATGTCTCCCAGGGGCACAGAAAACCAAGGATCCCTCTGTAGTTCCGAACCTAAGAGAATCCAAGAGGGCAAAAAAGGGAGAGGGAAGATGGCCGACGTGTTCACTGGTCAAAGGGACGAGAGCATAAGGAATGAACCTCCTATTACAGAGCCGAAGGAGTGTTACTTCTATTACTGTGAAAATGATGCGAATGAGGACCAAACAAAGACTGTCTCTGTTGATTTGGCTCCCCAGCAGCAGAATATAGACGGAGAACCTTCTCTGGACCTATGCGGCAAACCCCTGCAGCAGGTCACCCTGCTGCACCCTCAGACAGAAATGCTTTTGCAGATGCATACACTATCTGGGCCTACACAACCCACAGTGACACTACAGGAAGCAACGTCCCCGCTTCAGCTGCAGCAGCTTCATCTTTTGCAGCCCAATCTGGGCCTTCAGCCAGGACTACTTCTTCCAGACATGACCACAAGGGAGGGGAACGCCACACAAAGTGAGCTGGATGGGGGAAGTCGCCTATACTGGGTACAAGAAAGAACGGACGGTCATGTGCTGCTGGTCCCTGTTTCTGCTGAAACCAAAGAAGGGAGTGGGGTCAGTGTTGACACCACGCTTAAGAACTTGGAGCCCCAGTCGATACTAGTGACAGAAGAAGGCTTCCAGCAAGTCAGTGAAGAAGCAGATAGCCTGAGTGTTGAGGGTGACCTCATGGGATTGAGAAATACTGGGTTGAGGGACATTCAAAATGGTCATCAGTCAAATCTGAAGGCTACAGTGGTGAGTGGGGATGTGAGACAGAGACTGAAGGAACATTTAGAAGGGTTTCAACTACAGCTAAGCAGTGAATTCATTGACTGAAGGAGGTTCAGTTTTTAATGTTCGTTTTTAAGTTTTTGCTCAAGAATGACTATAGCTTACTATTCCTTCAAATCACACTGATGGTGTACAGTGCAATCCACAGGCCAGAATTTGGGGCCACCATTGGATTTACACTGCTATTTCAAAATTGTATTACAAGAAAACATTAGAAATGTTTCAAACGAAAGTAACTTTGAAGTGTTACGTAACTATATTACACTAAAATAGCAATTTAATGGATGCAAAAGCTTGTAAACGAGTGTAATCAAAGTAACCACCTATATCACAGCAGCTCTGATTCACCACACATTTTTCATCAGTTTGTGGAGGTAACTTGTGTCAAAATCTTCCCAGAACCTTTTCAGGTATGCAACACGCAGTTTCATGTCGGACGCTCATTTCGAACTTGTCAGTCGGAGAAAGACTGGGAGGCCGTGAAGGCCAAGACCTACTTCTCAAAACGTTTTGCTTTTCTGTGGATCAGATATAAAATTGCACAAGTTTGAAGAATGCTTGGGATCTTTATGCCATTGAAGAATGAAATGTTGTCCAGTGAAATGTAAACTCCATAGAATTGTATGATGTTGAATTCTTTTCATGATCCAACACAAAATGAATGTCAGTCACTAAAGACAGACCTGATATGTCTCTTCTTTTTGGTTAAATAATGTGTTCCTACAGACTAAAATATTGAATACCTGTCAGTTACACTTGTTTTGAGTGTTTCTAATGTTTTCCTGTAATACAAAAGCAAAGTTACTTTTATTATCGCTGTTCTTTTAATCTGAAGGTGGGCTTAAAACTCTCGCCTGTAGTGAATATTAGAAATAAACCTATCATGTGTTGCCGTTAAACACCCTGCAAACTGTGTCTCAAGTCATTAAACACCTTGCAAACTGTTTGGTTTCCTTAATTCGGTTGCATCACTGAAGTGTTGTCACACACACTCACAGCTAAGAGAAGAATTTTTTGACCTGACTAGTTGATAGATAATTAATTTGGCTGTTTGTTCCTGTAAAATATGAAAGAATTAAGTGCTGTGGTGGGTAAAAGTTTAAAATAACTCGTTTATTTAACAAACAAAAGTTTTAAACTAACAAAGTGATTTGATATTAAAAAAAATATGTGGTGATCTGGTTTGAATAACTGCTGTGATTCCTTAGAGCAGCAATGACTTCAACCTTGTAACTGTTCATTTGAACTGTTGCTGACTGGGAGGAATGTATCTTACAGAACTAATTTAATTCGGTGGTAATGGTGGACTTCCTTGCATGAGTTCTACACTTTTCAGATCGTGACGCATTTCTACTGGATCAGTGTCTGACCCAGCCGTTCCAAAATGCAACATTTCTTGTAGTTCAACTATTTTGGGTCAACTGACTGGTGTGTTTAGGACTGTCCTGTTGAAAGACTCATCTCCTGTTGAACTCATTTCATGGATGGATACTTTGACGTCTTAGTTCAGTGGCAGCAAAGCAGCTCCAAACTAACTACCTCAGCCAGGATGAGGTTCTTATACTGAAAAGCAGCTTATTCAAGCCTGTTTTGCCGTATCAGCCCACAAATCATTTTCAGGGGTTTCCTGCCTCAGTGTCTCTGTAGTGTTCCTCTTGGAGAAAACCGGCTTCCTCCCTGCAATCAGGGAAGAACAGGCAGTTGCTCAGTGTTTGATAGATGTTATAAAATAAACTTTTATTTGCTTTTTTTTTGCATTGTTATGGCAGAAAGTGGACAGTACAAAGGCGAGGGCAGCAAAAACAATGAAAGCTATGCAAAAGTACAATATAGAACACAATATAGCACACAATACAAATAATGCAAAATACATTTGTGTGTCTATGTAATTATTTATATGTGTATGTATAAACCTATATAAGTGTAGGTATGTGTGTAAGTACATTGTGGAAATAAGAACAAAAAAAAAGATTAGAGACCACCATAATGTTTTTTTTTCTGGTTGTTGCTTTTGTAATGTGTGAGAGTGTGTCTGTGTAAAATGTGCTGGTCGCTTTTGTTTTATATGCTACTGACCAACACTTGATTCAAAATTCCAAACGAAAAAGTGTTTGGAGAAAATGTTCGAATAAAACATCTAAATAATTTATTATACCTTGGAAATGTTAAACTACACTCTTATTTTACACCTGTAACAATTAAAACAGTGATGTTCAGTGTGTGTGTGTGTGTGTGTGTGTGTGTGTGTGTGTGTGTGTGTGTGTGTTTCATCCATCAGAAACTGAATCAGGAGTGAAGCTGCTGGAATACAGACCATAGAAAAGCTGCTCTACAAACACTGCTGCACTCACAACACATATGGAGGCGTTTCTTATTTCTACACAGTTCACACTGCAATAGTTCATAAAAGAATAGGAACCTGTGCATTTTACACACACACACACACACACACACAGCCGCAAACTGTACAAACAGAGAAAGGTGGTCTCTTATTTTTTTTTCAAAGCCTGTATATGTATAGCATAATAATAGCATACAGATAACATGAATTGTGAGTCCTTTGTCTTATGACAGACTGACAATCTACAGGTAGCAGATGATACAAAACTGCACCTGTAAATGGGTTTCCCAGAGTCAGTTTAAGCCTAATCCTAGACAAAATATTCCCATGGGGATTTACCATTGTCACTCTCTCCATGGATTTTTTAGGGTAGCATTGTCTGAAATTTAACACTAACTAACACTAACATCCTTATTTGTATACCACAAATAGCCTTATTGTATCACAAATAAAGCAGCCTGGTTACAGAAAGACAAAACATGTTGCTTATATTTCAACTTTCTCATTGGCTCCTCCCTTGCACAAGAGATATGGCCTCCCATGGTTCATGTTTAAGTGTTTGTGTTAGTATTGTCCATTCTAGCATATAATCCAGGTACTGACTTATGAACTACTTTTAGCAAAAGGGAATATTTTGGGAGTTTGTAAAGGAAAAGGAATCACATTACTAAAACAGCCATGGGGGTTTCTGGCCAAAAAGCCAAGTCAAGTAAGGTCAAGTAGGGTTTATTGTCATTTCGACCATACTCACACAGTGCAGAATGAAATGAGATAACTTGCCTCCAGGACCAAGGTGCAACACAACAGTGAAAGTGAAAAAGTGAAATATTATTGACTAGCCAAGTCATTCACACCCACTAAGTATGAATTTTACTTGCTTAAGACAAGACTGAAGGCAAAGAGCCAGAAAAAAGGCATTAAATTAACTGAAACAGAAAAGGCTGAGTCATAGGCATATAAAAAATATCATAAGAAAGGAATCCAGTATCTGGTCATGTTTGTGGAATGGAAACTTTAGGTAAATCTTTCACAAATATGTAACAAATATTTGTAAACAAATATTTGCAAGCAAATAGCAGTAAGGACAGTTTTAATTGTAATTTTTTCCATTTACTTTATAGCATAATGAAGACAATGTATCATATTAATTACATTAATAATTATAGTTTCATATCGAGTCCAGTGTGCTGTGACCCAGATCAAAAACATATATTGTGTTACTGTCCAAATATTGTGTTCTCTGGCCACATTTTCCAGCTGGCAATATTATTTTTGCCCAAAATTTCCTATGCTAAAAGTCCCATGGAAACACATTTGTCACGAGGCCAGAGGGCTGTTCCAAAAGTTAACTCAGCCTTGTAATTTTTTGTTGGTAACTGCAAATGTGTCAAAAATACATATCATATTTTAGGTCCTAGAATTCCTTGGTAGCCGAGGCCACTATTGTTCCAAAATCTTTTCATCCACCTGTACTGTGTGTTCTGTGTTTTGCAGCACATTGGCTAAGCAGGTCAGAGACTTTCACACCCCTATTATGTACCTTTTATATACTAATATGAAAAATGTCTATAATTAATTACTTTAATATTGGTTGATTTAATGACTGATTAAAGCATTTTGTCTTCTTCACTTTTTGTCTTCCTTTGCCCTTCTCAATCTTGGCATTATGGGAAAGAAACCATATCGCCCCCTAATCTTCCTGTAGTGTACTGCAGTCTGTCAAAATGACTACATATATCATATTATTGCTGTCTTATCAAAACTTCCTTTGTTTCTCATGTTTAACCTATTGAAAACAGCAGGAACCCTTTGCATCATGTGAACATTTCATAACAAACTGAGATAAAATAAATAATTCAGAATGACTTGGAAAAACTTCTCATTCCATTGACATAAATATTGACTTGTTTCCATATATTTTGTTGACTTCTTATTCCTCAGGTGATAATCTGAGTGGAGTCTTCAGTTTATGTGGCATGAGTCTTAAGGATGGAATGGAATCGCTACACACACAAGTACAACCTGAAACAGCTGGTTAATGTGTAGTCTGGCTAGCATTTATGCTAGTTTGATAGTATGATAGCTAAAACAAATGACATATGTAAACTACAAATTAAATATTAGTTTCATATTAGTTTCAATATTAGTTTCACTTCAGACAAACTAAAGGTTTGTCTGAAGTGAATGATTTGTTAGTTGAATCTGTGCTAAACCTGAGTACCACTGTGAGATACAGGAGAACAACACTGCACTGTGCATGGCAGTAGCAAAACTGACAGGCAACGTCACACATGTAAGGTTGGAAATGAAAGGTTTGTGGTTGGCAGTTTCAATTTAATCAATGTTTTTCGTCTCTGACTGAAGCATCTCGAGTTGCAGTTTCAGCCACGAACACACTATAAGTCCTCAGACCACAGAACTGTTCAAATGTTTATAATCAGGAATCTTGAAGTTGTGACAGGGAGTCACAAATTACAAGATCTTTTACCAGAAGGAATCTCCAACCAGTCTGTCTGTTTTGTCATGAAACCCTTTTTATTCCTCCAAGAAACGAATGATCCAAAAAAAGAAAAGAAAAAAAATATGTAAGGGAGGATGGATAAGGATATGTCATTGTTGTTGATGCTAGACAACACCCAATCCCCCCCACCCCCCATTGGGTTTCCACACACGCCCCTTGGGTTTCCACATAGCCCGTTGACTTGCAGCCTCGTATCTTATCGCCACACTCATTGCCTGTTTCAACCACTGCAGGATTTGGACTCTCCAACAGGTCTAGATATTTAGCCTGTCTGATATCAAGTCAGATCAACTTAAGCCTAAGTCAAGTGGCCTCCAACAGGAACGCATGAACACACCACAGCACAAAATCTGAACAGTCTGAAATACTTTCTCTACATTCAACCCCTTCACCAAGTGAAGCAACAGGCAGCCAGCGACGCAGCACCTGGGGAGCAGTGTGTGGGGGCAGTACCTTACTCAAGGGTATCTCAGTGGTGCCCCTGGCAGTCCTGGGAATCGAGCCCATGACCTTCCGATCCACTAGGCCACCAGCTGCCCACCAGCACTTTTTACAGGACACATTGTTCAAAGCAGCTTTACAGAATCCAAGTCCAAACCTTAGGAGGATCCAGGACTCAAAAATGGAACCCATCCTCCTTTGGTTGACACCTGATAGCAAGAGAGAGAATAAAAGAATAACACTATGGAGATGAGACCTTTGTGTACAGATTAATCACTGATGAGCAGCTGAGTCTCTAGTTAACTAAAATAGGATTAAGAAATAGAGTCTGTAATTAGTAGTGGCAGCTTCTGTTGGAGTCTGTGCAGCACATGCAGGTCCTCCATTGTGGTTGAAGGACAAGAGTCTCTAGTTAGCAGCAGTAGGATAAGGTTAGAATCTTACTATTTCTGTTGGAGTCTGTATAGCGTTCAAGTTTCTGCAGGGATGGGGTCTTTGAACAGTTCCCACATAGCGATCGAGGGTCAATTTGCGAGCCCCATGCAGACACAGATTTCTCTGATCTGAGGTTTTGTACCGCAGTCTCCAAAAACAAGTGGAAAACTTGTGAGTCAGCATGTGCCTCAAGTGCGAGTCAATAAATTTACTTTATTGACTAATTGTTGCAGTCTTTAACATTGCAAATACACCTGGTTAGGTCAGATAACATTATTGTAAACATTATAGCATCTTCGTTTTTTCAGTGACGAAAGGACAAACCTTGTCAATCAACCTAGGAAGAAGTGTCTTGCAATTTTGCTTGAAAAAAAAGACAGTACACTCGATTAGACAGGAGACAAAAACCACGTTACAAAGCAAAACACTCCAGCATTGCAACACGAAAGGCTCAGCTGGCCTCCTTTTTGCTCATTCAGTGTGTCGAGACAGCTCTTTTCGTACACAGTTTCATCCTTAGCATATGAATCATTTAGCTACGACTGGGACAAGAGCAATGAAGTCCTAAGTAGTTATCACCAGCGCTGTCTAAATTCATATTCATATTAATTTGCTGAACTAATGACATAAATGCAGGCGAAATCAGCGGCGCTGTAATTTAAGTGTGAAAAATGCATGAAGTAATTACAGATTGTTTTAGTGACTAAAGTGGGTCCTCTGCTCAGTCAATTAAGCCGGAATGAGAATGTTTTTCCCTCTCTCGGCTCACACAACACTGTTTATCATCGGCAAGTTCAATTGCCTCGCTCTCCATGGCTATGTTATCCATATCAGACTAATGAGTTCCTCGACGTTACTGTTCTAATTAATGTCTCTAATTCACATTAATTAATTGTAGCCAGAGCTTTCTCCATCTGCTAACTTGTGAGAAAAGTAGAAAATTGGGTCAGTGTTAAAGGGACCTCAGTGGCATGGATACACTCTTGATTGCTTCGCTCTCATTTGCTCAGAAGCAAAACATTGTAAAGGCTCGTGCTTGTAATGCATTATGCATACAAACAAAGCTCTCACCATTAGCGCAGACTGACTTTCAAATGAATGCAAATCAATTTTTCAAAAGGAAAACATTGTAGCAGCACATGGAACACTGCATATCACCTCGAAGGAAGTTGCAGGAGACACTCAGGTAATGTTCAATGTCAAAGCGAAAATCACATAGGGGAATTTCCAGATGCTAATGGTAATTAAGCCTAGTCCATGCTTAAAAAACCTTTTTATTTATTAATGACTCAATATTGCACACAGCTACATTTACAAGAATGCTTCACCCAAAGTGCCTTATCTTAATAATGACCCATGTTTATCAAGTCGGAGCAAGAACACTCATCTAAGATTTATTTTATGGGCCCTTTTCCTTCTTGCTTAATTTAATTTTTTCCCTGACTTTAATGGGTTTTTTTAAGATAGAGCTTTCTGTTCTGCTGCTCCTTGGCTGTGGAATCAATTCTGAGCAGCAGAGTAAAAGACGTATGTTTGGAGTGATACACAGACAAATAGCGTCACCAACAAATACCCATTAAGAACAAAAATTAAAAATTTCTTTTATTTTAGGTCTTAGAAACAAACAAAAATAACACAAGATCTTTGACCCCGGAAGAACTTTCAGGATAGTCTCCGCCCACAAGGGGGTGGAGAAAACCCTCAGAGGGAGGGAGGTCCAGAGAGTGGTCAAGGAGATTTGGTGGGAAACAATACGTAGTCCAGCCTGTAATTTTATCATAGATATATACATAAACTATATACACAGTCTACAGTATATACATCTGAACTGGCCATTGTTTGTTTCCCTCCTCCCCCTGAGAAAATTACAAGCTACCATATCCATTTAAATTTAATCCCATGTGAACAGAAGTTGTTGCCAAGTTTTGCACAAATTTTTCATTTGTGCCCATTAAGGACTTGTTTCAATAGCCGCTATGATGGATACAGACAATCAGTTCAAATGAGTGGAAGTGGATAACTGGTAGACACAACAATCTCTCAAACCCACCAAGTCCATCTTCAGATAAATAGAAAAATAATCAAATAATCAATTGGGCGCATTGGTGTTCTGTCCCAATCACAAATGTATTGATCAGTGGTCACCAACCCTGGTCCTAGAGATCCACCTTCCAGAGAAATCAGGTTCCAGCCAGAATCTGCAACATCGTGTCTGGCTATTATCTTCTTCAGAAGTTACTGAGTGGCTGGAGCATTAAGTAAGATGCAGGCTGAGGTTAAACAAGGCAGGAAAGTGGATTTCCAGGAGGAGGGTTGGTGACCACTGATGTAGATGCTTTTTTTTCTGATTTCCAACCAGAGTTCATTCAAAGCTGTTTTTGTAAAACCACTGTCTGGAACACGTCACAGGGGACACACTGTAACCAGAACAACACTGCTAGCACTGAGTGCTTCACTCTGTGCTTTTCTTAAGAGGTAGACTTTTTTTTAAAAAACATTTAAAGTGTTCTCTGATGAAAAAACACACAGAGATGGCAGTGCTTTTCTGACCACCTTCCCACAAGACTAAAAGTCAAATGTGTCCTAGTGGCAGAGAGAAAACACATGAACACGGTCATATTCAGGAGAATACTAGTGAATCCAGGAAGGAGCATTCAGTTTGAAAGGAAAACTGATGACACTTCGAATCTGGTTCAAAAGTTCATTCAGAATGATTTAATTCTACCTGATTACTATCATCAAGTATCAAAACACGATTAACATGTGAATTTTGTTTTGAAGGGTATTGTTTTTCATTAAGTGGCTTTTTTTAAATAGATGTGTCGCAAATATATGGCAGTCATATGCACACACTGTCTGGACAGGTCTTGCAGTTGGGAAGACTGTTACTGATTTGTGTCTTTAACTAGTTTGCCATGATAATCCGTATTTTCTTTTTTCTTTGTATGTATTTTATGAATGTGTGTGACGTGCTTTGAGCCCTTAGAGAATGCAGTATGTATAATTTAAATTAATGTACAAAAATAAAAATGAATTATTATGACCACGAGTCAAATGCTTTTTTTCCTGACTTCTTCCCATTTTTTTCCCTACCGATTTTTAGTCAACGAAATGTATATACAGTACTTCAACTGCACCAATCCACATGAAACTTGCTGTGCATGTAGCCCCACATGGCTGATATGGAATAAGACATTTGGGTCCCTGTGTGGGTGTGTTCCTTTGTGCTACCACCCCTTTAAGTGGGGAAAACACCAAAAAAAACTCTTTTTGGACAATGACTCAACAACCAATTTACATTTAATAACAAGAACTTTGTATAGCAGGTTGGCCTCTGGGAAGCAAATGTCTTTAGCTCATTTGTGGAGTGCTGCCACCTGGTGAATAACATCAATACAAAATCTAATGTTTCACTGATCAATATCTTCTGAAGTAAAAGGTTCTGATTTGATACCCTGCATCACCAACCACATTCATTAGAAATTTAATTCATAGCGGGTGCTGCAACTGGAACATTTCCGTATCTCAAGAGCATGTAGCATGAACAAAGCTGTATTCAGCTGAATACTAATGAATTCATAAATCAGTCTGGAACATTTTGATCCTGTTTGAACTAAAACTGATGTGCATGTTCCCTGTATCATCACACATCTGATCCATCTCTGGACTTCAAACTTCACAAAAATTGATACTCTATCACTATCACATTCTTTGCATCACTATCACATTCTTTACATGCATGCAAAATCCAAAATCCATAGGGGGCGCTGCATTTGGTACGTTTCAATATTTTAAGACATGCCTGTGCCAACCATTTGTAATGCTAAACTTCACAATCTAGGCTGAACCACTTGGGGCTAAATTGCTGTATTCTTAGTTTTATACATATAAATGTGTTTTCTTAAAAAAAGACGTAAAAAAATGAGGTATTAATTTCCATAAGAATTTTAAAAATGTTTACCCATCAAACAAGTAAAAAGTAAAGGTAATGTTTTTCTATTACGTTGGGTCATTTAAATTGCCTCAAGAAGGCCAAGATCGGCAATTTACTTGGAGCAAATATGAACCAGTGAACAAAACCTACTGGAACCATTTCACTAAAGAAACATGTTCCGATAAGAAAGCTAGGGGTACGTGATGTGCTATCCTTCATTCATAGTTAGCTATATCTTAGCATTGTCGTTTTAATGTTCTTTTCTTGGGCAGTCAATAATATTTATTACTGGTACACTCCAAAGATAACACTTCATTTTGCAATCAATTCACTCAAAGCACAAAATTATTTCTTGCCTCGATTACTCCAATGCCCACCTAGTGGGTCTTCCAGCTTGCACGGTAAGACCCTTACAGCTGATTTAGAACGCAGCAGCTAGGCTGGTTATTAACCAACCCAAAAGATTGAATGTCACCTCACCGTTGGTCGACTTACACTGGCTACCCATGGCTCTCCGAATTACGTTCAAGTTACTCTTGCCTACAGAGTGACATCTGGCTCTGCACCCAGCTACCTTAATCCTTTAATCCTTTAATTCAGTCTTATGTTCCTAATCACTCCCTCCGTTCCTCCTAGGAACATCGTCTGGTTCTGCCATCCCTACACACAAGGTAAACCCAGTCCAGACACTTCTCTACTATGGTTCCCAGCTGGTGGAATGAACTGCCTAAGCAAACGAGGGCAGCAGAAGCCCTCTCTATCTTCAAAAACCTCCCAAAGACCCATCCATTCAAAGAGCATCTCCTCTCCTAATGTATTTTCTTACACTACTCTTACATAAATTTAGCTTTTAATATTTGCCTTTGGTTCTCACACTGTCCTGAAGCTTGATTGTGTCGTCATGTTTGTCAATGTTCATATAACTGTCAGAACAAACCCTTGTCAGTTTACACTTTTTTACATACATTGAAAACAGCTGTGTGAAGATAATAAATGGACCTATAGAAATGCTCCATAACTGCACTAAAATAATGCCCTAATTTTGATTATAAATTCTGAAGGTTTTTTCCTTATAATGAAAAGTTGCCAGTTTGGAGATATAAGGTTCTTTCCAACAGCGGTGATGATATGCCTTGTGTTGAATAAACCATGTCCAGCACACAAACTTAAGCATAGTGCAAACACAACTGTTTCAGCTGCTAATCAGTCAACTCTTAGAAGCCTTAATTTGGAAAAAAAATATGAAAAACACTCCATTAGCAACTGATTACAGAGGCACCATATGGACGCCATAAATCTCGCCTTGAAAACCCTTTAATCTTGAAAAAAAGCTCTGAGGTAGCAGTTTGCAACCCTGTCTTAAATGATTACATGCTAACATGTACGGCATTAATAACACAGTGTTTCTTTTTTTGAAGCATAGATTTGGCGGGGGGTTTGGGGGGGTTGCAATTCACCGAGCCATTTATTTCTTTTCTCTCAAATTCAGGACCTCAGGGGAGCGAGTAATGCAAGGCCACAGAAAAAAATCCAATCACTTTCCTGCTCAGATATATTAGCATTCTGCGGGTATTATTTATTAAATTAGAAAAGCCTGGGTTTCTTTACTCGACGTTTGATTACATACATATCAAGCTTCTCCTTTAACTGACACAGGCAAAGAGATTTCCAATTGCAACAAGTACCAAAAACCTGCTGAGAACTGGCCGTGATTGAAATGACTACAACCCTTTTTGATCCATGTCTGCTTCAAGGCCTTTTGATGCAATTTCCTCTGCCAGTGAATCTTTTTAATGGAGAGCAAAGCAGTGGATGGGGAAATGGAAAGATTTGCCTGCAGGAATCAGACAGGACAACTCACGCTAAGCATTTACTTTTGCTTCCTCATCCAATATTCCTCCCTCAACCCCAGAAATCTTTACAGCATGAATATAATCTCCCCCTTGACTAGTGTTTTACAAGGATATTATTGTCCTCATCATAATACAAAGCTCTGAGCCATGGTGTAAAATCGTATTTGTTTCATCCCTTCTGCAACCAGCCCATTGTCACAACAGTTACCATCAAGGAGGCTGGCAGGCTGTTGCTAAGGAATGATCGAGGTCTCTTTTGAGGTAGGCTTCATGGATTGGGTAGATTGAGCATGGGGGCAGGGTCAAAAAACTAATTCTTACATGTCTGTCTGTCCTGCTCTGTCTCATCCTATTTATTATCTGCCATTCATGTGCATTTTTTACCCGAGCATGTCTGACATTACCAGCCAAATCAGGCATTGTATTAGAGACACTGATCTAACTGTGGGTGGACTCAGTCACTATCATATAAAACCTTGTAACTCCATATCTTTTAAAAAAAAGTAATCCGCCATTTACATAATAGAAAAACTTCTTCCACAAACTGGGTCCACAAAGTTGAAAGCATGGCATTGTCCAAAATGTCTTGGTCTGATGAAGTATTAAGATTGTCCTTCACTGGAAGTCAGGGGCCTAGCCTAAACCCTGGAAAACAGTTATGTCCCAATACTTTTGACCATATAGTGTATATAAATGGTTAACTAATAATCTCTTTTAATTTTTTGTGTGGTCTGCTTAAATGTGTGTGCCAAAACCAACAAAATGTATTTGTACCAGATTTCATATCCATTAGAACTCTTGTTTTGTTATAGAAATGTCTAGATAGGCAGACTGTCGGTCAGATAAATGAGCTCCATTCCTTGTATTGTACCTCAATCAAAAAGCAATCTGGACATAAGCATTCAGATCTAAGACATACAGTTTGGTAACAAGAAGTGTTTTTTCTCTATAGCACTGCCCATAACTGCACCACATGAGGACACATTTAGCACAGTCCTTTATGTGCAATGCGTCTCCACAGCAAGTAGACTGCATTTGGAATGAAACACACCAAGGGTAACTTGTTGCAACCTGTAATCGATGTCCATGCAGGAGGGTTGAAGTAAGTGGGTGTTCTACAGCTACCGGAGTGTCCAATCATTTGTCTCCCAGCTAGCCTGGCTTATAAAAAGCCAGACCAGTGTTTATCTACATATGGGCCTAAAATTGACTGTATATCAAATGACCAACTGGGACCCTCAAAACACAATGTTATAATGTCTCACTCACAGGTGACACCATTTCCTAGCAGGTACTTAGATTTAAGTCTAAGTGGATTGTTCTGGTACACCATGCTATTACACAGAATGACCTGAGTAAGACTGGAGACATTTTATTGTAAATGGTCTCTGGAAAAATACCCAGAAATTGAATCCACTGATGCTTAAAAGCTCCACTAAACAAATTATGCTAATATAATTATATTCATCATAAATCAAAACAGATACACAGTATTTTGAGAAAATAGAGAAAATGAATAAGATATTCATAGAATAGTTTTGAACTCTTAGTCACAACGACATTTGTTATTAATTATGTCTTGCTAGCACCTAATGAATACAAGCATATAATTCTGCTGAACATGGAGTTACACATTTCCATTAATGTTGTGATTAAGGAGGTTGGGTAGATGTTTGTGTTGACTTTGTTCCAAATCCTGGTCCTGATCAACAACCCTGCAGGGTTTAGATTTCCCAGGATTAGGTCATCCTGATTTACTGTCATGCTTTAGTCCACTCAGGAACTAAGTATAAAGTCCAAATTCAGACCTCTGAAAGTGAATATGGCCTAAATACAGCTCTGGAATAAAATAAGGGACTGCAAAAAGGTTTCATTTCTCATGTTTTATCTTTTATAGCTGCAAGTATTGAACTGAACAGCTTTGCCTTGGTTTTTAAGAACTGCTGACAATATTTCTCCCAATTTCCAAATAAAAATATTGTTCTTTAAAGTGTAGTGTTACGTCTGTGCCTACTCAATCCCGCCCCCAATGAAGTCTTTCGCCTGAATATTAGAAGGTTTACGGCTCTGGGCAGGAAGTATAAGTTGTGGTTTAATGTGTGTTTGGTCGTTGGGCACTTGGGCAGCCCAGGTGTGAGTAATAGGGCTTTATAAGAGCCTGTGCTGGGTTGCCAGGTACCTAACGACATGTCCACCTGTCTAGAGTTTGCTTTGAGTTGCATTGATTCATCAAGTGATTGTCTCTGTCGTGTGATTGGTGTGTGTGCTTGTGAGTAAGTTAAATAGCCAGCCGTGCTCCAGAATCGTTGTGTGGCCACACCATTCATGTCAGTGGATTTTGCTGTGCGAGTTTGAGATGTCTTGACGTCCATTCCTGGGCACATCCTAAGAAAAAGAAAAGGAAGCAGAGCCCAGCTCGGGTATACTAAGCACCGCACCTACTGACTCTTTCCTTATGTGTTCTTACAGGTGTGACAGTTAAGAAGCTGCATCAGGACGGCTCCACGGAGCATAGAGCACACGGTCCTAGCCTTTGCACGAAGAATGGTTGGTGAAGAGTCGATTCTGTAGCAGAATCTCCTTCCCATGTTTTCGGTTTCAGTTTATTCCGGAGTGAAAGACTTCTGAGACTTACTTTGTGTTTTCTTCAAAAATTAAAAACCATATCTAAGCACAGCCTGTCTCCTGCAAGTGTGTCTACACCCGACAAGGCCTGACACATAGTTATAAACGAAATGACAACACATCAAAATAAGAAAAATGATGCAGTGTTTACAGAACTTGAATAATTAAAAAAAAAATCTCTTGTTCTCAAACAAAATGGCTATGATTACCTTTGAGGAACTTCTAGTAGGTTTTACCATCCAACTGGTCTCATTGTGAGAGGAGAGTGTTGATTACAGCAGTGTTTTTATACTTTTCCTCATTAAA
>JBBPCY010000039.1:16625268-16640847 GCA_037974405.1 Brachyalestes nurse
GTGTTTTTATACTTTTCCTCATTAAATAAGATGTGATTCAGGTGATCACTAATCAGTCCCTCATAAAGCAGAATGAGTTGCTTGTGTGGGAATTTAACAGACACTGGCATGGAATGGTTGTCATGCTCATAGAGATGCTGATTTAAAAATAAATCACAGTGGTCTCTTTTTTTTCCAGAGTTGTATATAATCATAATGTTAATATATTATTATATTTAAATAATAAAGCAAACAGAAACAAAATCTCTTGACTTGTAAGTGTGAAGGAGTACACAGAAATATATTTGAATTTGATGTTATCTTCAAACTGAATTAGAAATATTGTCCTAAAGAGTCAGCCAACTCAAATCCCCGGACAGAAGCTGAGAACTCTGTATAAACAATCCTGTTTGTCTAAAACAAACCGATTGTTTTGACACAGCAGGAATAACTGCAGTGTTTACCATAGCTTTTCAACCCGCGTGGGTTTTCTTTGCAAGAATTTTACACATTAAAATTCAATATAACACTCTCACTGGCAACCGCCGACAAAATTTATGGAGGATAAAAAAGTGTGTGGTTTTGTTTACTAGAGCCCATATATTTCATTTCTTTGTCTAAAGAGTAATAGTATCTCTGTATAACATGTACAAAACTATGGATTTTGTTCATATAACAGCACTTATATTAAAACTAGCAATTCTAATAAATGACATTTGTATACTTCCCATTATTCTGCACCAAACCCTGAAGCATGCATCTTCATTTATGCCCAAGAACAATTGTTTTCTTGTTTTCTTTGTTGTCATTCCCTCTCTCTCCCTCTCTCTCTCTCTGCTACCTGCCAAGGCTGTTCCAATTAAATTCAGCTCAGTGGTAAATGCAAGCACTCGCTTTCTACTTCAGCTACAAAGCAGAGAACATCTTACAATGTCGGTGTCAGGGTACTTTAAGGAAAGTGGCTTAGTCAAAGAGGATACACCAGCAATGAGCTCACCATTTTTAAATAAAACCCGTAATCCTTATCAAGAGGAACATGCTATGTTATTCAAACTAATACAAATTGTGTGCATATAACATCATTTGCATAGGTTAATTAAAGCAGTGTCCTACTTTCAGATTCCATTGATTGCTACGATACGAATACTAATGAAGACACAATTAATTTAAATTCAGTTAATAGTGCTCTGGGCCTCCTCAGGAAATGGTCTCCCTTCGACAGTTTTGTAAACGAAAAAACATTACTACCTAATTACGCCAAGGCTTCCGAAAAGAAATGACTTGTTTAACTTTAGACAATAAGCTTGTGCTCCTCTTCATACCTATTACTGTACCAGAGCAGGGTTTTACATGAAACACAGCCTGTAATAAGTAAATGTCTTCAGAAGGAGAAGTTCATCTCAGGTGTAAAGATTTAGATTTCTGAGTTAAACACAGTTTTTTTCTACTTTTGTCAATCATTGATTTGTGGATTGACTGTTTACAGCATTTGGCAGACACTCTTATTAAGAGCGACATACATGTGTGCATAAAGTAGTCCACATCTGTTCTTCAAACTTGCAAAGCTAGACTCAAATCAGCAATAGCTTATAACTAAGTTACTACATTTAGCTTTTATCCAAAGTGACTTCAATTCCCTAACTACAGAGGACAGTTTCCCTGGAGAAACTTGGGGTTAAGGGTCTTGCTCAGGAACCCAGTGGTGGTGTGCTAAAGGTAGGATTCGAACCCATGACCTCTTGGTCCAGAGGTAAGTATCCTATCCACTAGGTCTCCTCCACAGCTAACAGCATGAGAAAGTGAGAAAGAACCGAGTCCTTTTTTTAAAAAAGGGACTGAACCAGGCCCAAAAAACATTTCCTTCAGGCCTCAGCTTGGCCAGCAGATCCCTAGTTTTCAAATCCCAAAGGAATGGCAGACTCTTTTAGAAGGTGGCGAAAGTCTCTCAGAATCCAAAGCTATCTAGGTGTTAAACTAAGACAAAGGATCTCCTGAAACACTCCATCATAAAAATGACTCTTTTATATGTGACTCATTAGGAGAGTCCCATGCATCATTTTTTGAAATATGTAACATGTAAATAAACGGCTATTAAGGGAGCTCTCAAGAGGAGTGGAATAGAAGACAGATATAAGATGCTGCTTTAACCACAGAGCATTAACATACAGAGCTATGAAAATGGGGCCATGATCAAAAGTAGAATCTCACGGCCCGGCTGCTTCTGCACGCCCGGTGGGGTTCCACGCCCCACCGAGAAGCTCCATTTCTGCCTGTGATGATCAACATTCACCACGGAGAGAGGAGAGAGCGCTCGGCTGGCCCCCCCTCCCCACAACTCCACCCCCCATCTGTCTCTCTTCACGCCAACACCGTCATCAGTTCACACAGCAATTTGCTGTCAGGACCCAGTTTCAGTTCATCGTTCACGATCTGATCAAGATCCTCCGACTCCACTTTCTGACAACTCGCATTGTAAATGTGGCACCGAGCGCGAGTTGTTTACATCGTTGTAAATTTCCCAAACGCATTACGGCGCGTTTGCCATAGAAAAAGGGCTGGATTTTTTTCTTTTTTTTTTTTTTTTTGTCGTAAATTCCGACATCAATTAGAATGCAGCTCATATTCCTCAGGAGGAGGCTTGTTCCTGACAACACTTGTAATGAGCTTTTAATGTTTTCATACAGACTGAAAATGGCTCCACGGTAATTAAGAAGTAGTCATGCCATGATGGAATACCTTTAACACCAGCTAAAATTCCTTTTAACGTACCAAGAAAACACAGGAGGGGGGCTTTTCTGAAAAAAAAAGTTTCATATGTATTTAAAAAGTGTAAAAGACTTTATGTGTACCTGTATTTTATCACTTAGGGGCTTCCTGGTGGGCCCTTATCACTCGCTACATTTAAAGGTTACAACCTTGGGTTTGACAAAAGAGCCTTTGATCAACAGGACATTACGACCATCATAAACCCTCCTTGTGCTCGGAGTGCTTTCAATGTTTAATCGTGAAAAAAAAGCTATAGCCTTCCTCCGCCAGGTTGCCTGCCTTTAAATCAAAAAACCTCCGCCTCTGCGTGCCAAGGTCAGCGAGAGCAAGCATTTAGGGGGCACCTTTGGTGCCATTTCCATCCAAGCCAAAGTGCTTGGCGTGCATGTGGGCTGAATAAAGCTCGGATCCAGATTCCTAACTCTGGTGGGACTCTATTGTGCAGGCTGACAGTGATCTATGGCCCAGAGGGAAAGGACAGCTGAAGACCCACCGTTGTGTCGAGTCTGCATGAAGCTTTCAGAAAACAACTCAATTTAAAAGGAGCTCAATGCGAGATGTGCGCGCTTGATTCCCCTCAGTGGTCGCTCCAAGACGTTAGGAGTGTCTGAGGTTAATCCAAATTTGATTCCTTTGCCAAAATGACGTCACTAGGACCTCTGAACTTGAATCTGAGCTATTCAAACGCAGTGTTTTTCTTTAGTCCTTCATCACCTGAACCATGAAAAAAACAAATTCAAAAATAATTAAATGAATGGGCTTCAGAATTTGGGCTTGTAAGCAAAGCAGAGCTTAGGTCATGGTTGCCTGTGGGCCTTTAGTCATTATAATGTTTAGCATTAAGAAAGGAATATTCCATACATTACAATTATATATACACAACATCTAACACACACACATATACACAAACACACACACAATTTAGTATGTTAGATAGTTAGAGTTGTTCTCAGTCCATACTGTCCATATATAAAAACCAAGCAACACCCACTCATATCAAAGTTATAAGGAGTGTTTCAACACTTTAAATGAGGCACAATACAGTACAGGGCAGAACCGCTTAACATATAATCAGTCTTTAAGGCACAGTAACTAAAACAGTAACTAAAACAGCCCATTTAATTTAAAAAAGGGGTAAAGAGACATTGTGAAATGGTCACATAGAAATAAACAGTTTTGGGAACATACAATCATATACAGCTCTAGAAAAGGATAAGAGACCACTGCAAAAATGTTCAGTTTCTCAGGTTTTATCTTTTATAGGTGCAAGTACTGAACGGAACAGCTTTGCCTTAGTTTTTAAGAACTTTACCATCCAACTGGTCTCACTGTGAGAGGAGGTGTTGATTACAGCAGTGTTTTATACTTTTCCTCATTAAATAAGATGTGATTCAGGTGATCACGTATCAGTCCCTCATAAAGCAGAATGAGGTGCTTGTGTAGGAATTGAACAGACACTGGCATGGAATAGTTGTCGTACTCAGAGACGCTGATTTAAAAATAAATTGCAGTGGTCTCTTACTTTTTTCCAAAGCTGTACATGTCCCGTTGAATTCCTCAATGGAAAATACAAGATTAATGTAGAATATAGGCCCTTTAATTTGTCATATTGTTCCACATGGTGTAACTGAATATTTAAAACAAAATTGTGTTAAGCTATTTGACTAAGAATTTTATCTGACTAAATAACTCTAAACAGTATTTTTCCACATATATGTATTAGACTATTGCACCAACTGACATTTTTGACTAGGAATAAATGCCTAAAATAAATTTTAAGGCAGTGGAAATGCATGCATATAGTGGAGATACTGTAAAATAACAGATACATAGTTGGAAAACAGCTGCTCAGTCATTGATTAGTCAGTTGTCTAGTTGCATGACTGCTTAATGCACAAGAGAGAATAACAAAAGCTACAGAGTCGGTTCTAAATGTGACATTTGCATCTCAGAGATGTAGAACATTCTTCAGGGTGAAGGCATAGATGTGTCAAAAGCAACTGTAAGGAGATGAACGACCTCAGAGGCTTTAAAACAAGACATACATTTGTAAGCTTCGAGAGCAGAAAGAGTAGGTTACGGTTTAATAAAAAAAACGTCCAAGTTTCATAGATAATTAAGAAGAAGCTCTACCAGAGCGATGGATAAATGGAGAAAAAAGGAACTGTGCATGATCCAAGGAAGATGACCTCCTCCGTGGAACATGGTGGTCTGGGCATGCATGGCTTCCAGTGGGACTGGCTCACGTATCTTTCATGAGGCGACTTTGGCAGCAGCAGGATGAGTTCTGAAGTGAACGGAAGCATCTCAACTGCCGTACAACTCACTGAACAGCATTTCTGCCAAAGAAAGTATGACATTCTACAGTCTGTCAGCTGAACTGAACTATACTGAGCATGCTTTTCACTCACTGAAGGCAAAAAGCCCATTCGGCGGAATTAAAAAGAGTGAGACTGCAGGCCTGCCAGGGAAGATATCCAGCTAGTGATGACTTTGGGTCACAGACCTCAGGCTGTGATAGACTACAAAGAAGATGCGGTTTTAAAACTTGGAATTTTAATTAGATCATGTTGAGTTGTTCATTCACTGTCGTTCATGGGAGATGGGGAAACTATTTTAAAAAGGTTTTATGGCTGTGTGAGAAGGTCAAATTAGTGGTTGGTCCACATTTTGAACCTGTTTAACTGGTCCTTGTGGCCTTTGAGGTGGGGTTGCAGATGGCCTTGAAAAATTTGCTGGCTGCACTGAAAAAGGAATAGTCGTGTGTCTTTCATTTCAGGTTCCATTCAAATAGATGGTGCTAGTCTTGACATTAGCTTTGAAAAGCAGGAACCATTTGATACCATTTGCTAACGCTTATCTTGGTGATAAAGGCCCCTTAGCTCTCAAAACTAAACCCCATAATGATATGTATGTCAATGCTAAATGAACCGCACTGCCGTCATTCCTCACATTGCAAGGCTTTGGTTTTACTCAGCTAAAGGCTTGCTATGTATAAGTGTGTGTGTGTTCTTCTGAGATAGTTTACAGTTGGCATTTGGAGGTTTAAAGTCTGGATACACTTACATTTACAACATTTGGAAGATGCTCTTAACTAGGGCAACCTATATGGGTGCTTTGTGCAAGGATATTCCTCACACTATTACTTACTTACACTAAGATTCTACCAGAGCTGAAGTTCATTCCAACATCTAGGAGTTTTGATGCATGTTTTTGACTTGAGAAGGGGTGGGTTGAGCTGAGCTGTTCTTGATGCTCTTGATCACATACTTGGTAAACAAATGTAAATATGGTTGTTGCATGCAAAATCCTAGGGCACCATGCTCCAGTGCAGTATTTGAGTTTAACATAAAAAAAAATGAATATAACAAGTGCCACAACTTTTGCATTTCTGTTGCTTTTGCATTTGTTTTATGTGTGTTAAGTGTGCAAATAAACTGTTAACTGAGCAGAAGTGAGTTCTCTATACTTATTTTTCCCAAATCAACAAAATGTAGTTCGATGAGGGGCACCCAAATTTCTGCACAGCCGTGTAGAGCCGACTTAACATCGTCCAGTTACTTATGGAGCCAAGTCGTATTTCACAGAGCAAGGCAAATTGTGTTAAGCCCAGTATTTCCCAACGCATTCAATCAATAACGGCCTTCTGCTCGCTGCTTCAAAACATTACATTTGAATTATTTTCCGCGCTTATTTCACAGCTGTGGCTGTCAGCGGCGCAGAGCGGCAGCCCAGCTTGAGCGGCGAGATGAAAAATGAAAGCTGGAACTGAAACAAACCCAAATAGCGGCTCCACTGTGAATTGCATTAACGTCGAGGAACACTCAATACAAACGGATGGCGAACCAAGGCTGGAAATTTCATCCAGCAAAAAAGAGCACTTCTGTCAGTGAAGCCTACGTGCGAGCGGCTTCTCCAGAACATTATCTAAGCAAGCAAGAGCCACGTTCTGCTCTTGGATGTGGCCTTTTTTTCATGTTTTTTTTTTTTTTTGTGTGGTTCCTCCCCAGCCTGCTGGGGGACAGGATATGAGAGATGCAGAGATGGCAGAGGCAGAGGCAGAGGCGGGCTCGCTGGGGCCGAGACAATACGCCGGCGATGGCTATCAGCAGGTGCACGGGCGCTGGGAGCCCAGCTCAGGAGCAGCAGGATCAGAGGCAGAGGCAGCGGCGGCAGCAGGAGGACGGGATTCGGCGCCGTGATTCATGACACCCTATCAAACGCATTCAGCAGCAGGGACGTTATTGCCCACACAAATATCTCACCGTGTCACTTCGACATCATCGCAGGGTCGCTCACAGCGCTCCTTTACGAGGGGCTCATGCGCCAAGAAGCTGAGGGAGGGGAGAGGAAGAAGATAAACGCGGAAAATGTGTCGGTGAAACAAAAATGGATTCATAAAATAAATTATCGGCAAAAAGCATCTCGTCTGAGAGGAGACAGGGGAGAAGGAAGGCAGATCGGGAATCAGGGCCATTGTGAAAGAAAAAAAGTGCAGATAGTGTGCCAAGGTCACCCAGTGTACCTGGGAAGTGAGAAGGTGTGTGTGTGTGTGTGTGTGTGTGTGTATGGCTGTTCATGAGGGAGGATGTCCTACTTGCAGCTTTACTTGTACAGTAGATGCTGCTGACAGTAGGCCTGTCACAATTATTACATCATCACTTGATCCCAGTTATTTAAGCTGACAGCAGTTTTTTTCACATTTTTCACAATCACAAGTTAATGTTAAAACAAACTGACATGAATCCAGTGTGTTTTTATTAGTAGGGGTAACCCTGAGGAAGATGCTGGAAAAGGGGCAAAAATGGTTCAGAGCCAAAAAAGATATCAGGCCTACAAAAGAAGTCAGAAATATATAGAAACACAGACGTGTTCAAACAGGAGAGGCAACAGACTAACAGTGAAAATATCATCCATGTGGAAGTCCTTCACTGAGGGATGAGAGATGACAGACAAGTGATCGGTAATCTCTTTGCATTCTAAATATAAAGAGGGGGTACGATGCTCTAGGACTTCACCATTCCACATGGAAACACCTCCCTGTGGTGAATACCAAAGCAAGGAAAGTTAGACTTTAGATGGCAGCGGTATTTTTTGAGCCATGAAAAGAAAAGTGGCCCCTTATAGCCAGGCATGAACACGGTGAAATTCATTCCCTGCATTTAACCCATTCACCAAGTGAAGCAGGGGACTGCCACCAACAAGGGGTGTCCAGGGAGCAGTGGGTGGGGACAGTATCTTGCTCAAGGATACCTCAGTGATGTCACTAGCAGTGCTGGGATTTTAACCCACAACCTTCTGATCGCTGGGGCAACACCGTAACCACTAGCCCACCAGCTGCCGCCACAGTTGGAAGCTACAGTAGTTTGCAGTCACGTGCTCATCCAACGTTTCTTCTGAAATCAAACGTGTTAACCAGGAGTGGGTTCCCTCTTTACTGCAGTAACAACCTCTAATTTTCTGAGAAGGCTATACCAGATGTTGGAACATTGCTGTGAGAATTTGAAAGAATTTAGTGAGGTCAGGAACTGATGCTGGATGATTAGTTCTGGATTACAAATGTCACTCCCAACTCACCCCAAAGCTAGAGTTTGCAGGTAAACTGTTCCACAGGCTTTATACCTCTCCAGCCGACAGTTGGCATTGGACATGGTGGTGCTCTATGGAGATCATGTGTGTGCCTAAAACCGGTGGCGGCTATGGGTGCATTCATTTCAGCCAATTTGGCCACTTTAAGGTTGCTCTTTAAAATGTACCAATCTTTTAAATAAATTGTTAAACACAATTATTTACACAGAAATTACTAAAACAATAGTTGCCTAATGTTCCTAGCTTGTCCTTGACTGTCTGACATAGATTATTAATTGGCTTTCAACTGCCTTAAATATTAACATTTTTGCCCCTCCTGACCTATACATAGCTGTTAACCGAAAGCTTAATCAGTCCTTGATATCTGAAGCTTAAGCGAGGTTCTTTAGTTGCTCCTGTTTTTTCCATTTGAGAATGTAATCTAAGTTAAGGTCTGTTGTCTTTAAGGCTGCGATGGAAATGCTTATTCATGCTTTAATCTCCTTACGCATTGATTTCTGTTTCTCTTTTTTTACCATGTCTAAGTAAATCTAGTTTAACTTGCTTTCAGACCATCCAAAACACTGCTGCCAGGCTTTTAATTCACTCCCACAAGTGGACTCACACAAAAGGGGTGCAATCTCATGCATTTCTATGGAATTTTACCGTTCAGCGCTTTGTGACATCTGTCTGTGCTATATAAGAGCTCTTTATAAATAAATATTACTTACTTACTAGCTGACTTATCCATAGGGGGCTGGGGGGTTTGTTCCAAAGAGGCAGGGGCACACCTGATTCTACTTATTTAAACAGCTGGTCTGGGTCTTCAAATAACTGACCATGTGAGGAATGTAGGAATGAAGGAATGAAAATCTGGCCCCTGTAGATAAGACTGGACACCCCTGTTCTAAGGCATTTGATGCATGTGTTATCATGTCAGCACCTCGCTGCACAGGTCCATTAGGCAGATAAAAGAGAGGGAGAGAACAGAGAGCAAGTCACATCACAGTAAAGTGTGGCTTATTAATCAACAAAGTATCACAACCACTTATAAGAGATTCATTTAAGATTAACAGGATGATCAAGGGTTTTAGCATTTCCTGATTGATTTCACACTAACCCTAATTGCCGGGGGCTAAAAGGCACAACAAAAGCCTGTTGAGCGGTTTAAGATGTGTGAGATGTGCAGCTTACTCCATGCCTCCTGGACTATGCTTTAGTGCCGCTTGATATTCTTATGTTAATGTACAGTGACGACGTTTTCCTTTCCGCTCCCACTGGGACACATTAGGAAGATTCCTTTCCTCTTTCCTGAGTGCAGGTTTAGAGCGCTGAGGGAAAAGATGTACAGCTTGAAATCTGGAGCTGCTGTGCTTCACAGTAAGTGTTTCTGAGCATATTTCACTGGTACTTAAGGAGCACTGAGCAACTGCATGTTTTCTTCTAAAGAGAACAATTAGTCCTGGTCAACTGCTGTGCTATATGGGAAACATTCAATAAAAACAATTCATTCTCAGCATTTGTCATAATTTTATGGTAGTGCTGAGAATGTCCTGGTTTCGATTCCTGCGTGGAGTTTGCATGTTCCTTCTGTGTCTTCATGGGTTTCCGCCAGGTCCAAAAACATGCACGTCAGGCGATATGGAGATGCTACACTGACCCTAGCTCAATCAGAACTGAACATAAACTGTACCCGCACTAGGGCATTAACCACGGCAGATTTTTTCAAGTCGACTAGTCGGTCAGCAATGTCGAAGTCGAGTTGACTAGTCGTTTGATGACGTCATCACACACGCAGCAACATTTGAGCAACTTTTATTAAAAATTCTCTGTAACATTAACAGTCAACATGACAAATAAACAAAACAAAGGCTGGTACCTTGAATTTTCTGGTAAATTTAAGTGTCCACCTGAGAGGGAACAGTTTAAGCCGCGGCAGGACGACTCCCTGCAGTGCTAGCATTAGCCATGTTAGCTAGCGTTATCATGCTAGCTAGCGGTCCCGAGTCAGATGGCCTTGCAGAACGCCGGTACTGTTACTGTACTTTAACACCGACTTGCAGATTGTGCAGGTCTCCGTGCTGTTTGTGTGTCTAGAGTGAAGTATCTCCACACATGCGATGTGTATCTGTGTTCTCTCCTGCACGTCTCTCATCTTCTTGTGGTCTCGTGTTTACATTCCCCTCGCGCCAACGGTCCCGGCCCTTTTTTGAAGGGACTATAATAATTGGTTAAGTCATGGAACGCGTGTCAGCGCCAGCCAATCAGAGGCAGAGATTGCATTGTGTGCACAAACGAGGGCAGAGAGAGGAAAAAAACACACAACTAGTCGACTTCTCTCAGGAGGCGTCGACTCATGCCTCTGAAGTCGACTAGTCGACTATTGTGTTAATGCCCTAACCTGCACACAAACACTCCCCTAACCTGAACTTCCTCATCCTCATACAATGTATATAAATACTAAACTGTTCTACCTTAAACAACTTCCACCCCAACGGGCACTGTAAATACCCATAATTTATTTTATATTGCACATTCTATTCTCCCAATTATTTACTACTGTCTATCTCTATTCTGCAATTCTGCACACTTAACAACTCCACTACCAGAATACAGTCTGTCATAATATTGTATTCATTCACACTAGTGCTGTAACTGCTTTTGTCGACGGCACTAAATGTTGTTTTGCCCTGTTTTGTTGTTCTTGTGTTTTGTACCCTCTTTCTCTTGCCCTCTATGTATTTTGTCCTGTCTGCACGTGTAGTCTTGTGGTGTTTCTGTTTTTCTTTTTTTTCCATAGTCTGTTTCGGCTCACTGTGTATTTTGTATGACTGGCCTGACCTGACTTGACTTGCAGGAATGTGTGTCTGGCCTGTGATGAACTACCAACCTGTCCAAGGTGTTTCTGTCCCCCCTATGAGGCTGCAGCGACCCTGGTTAAGGATAAGCAGTTTAGATAATGGATGGATGGATGGATGGATGGATGGCAGCATGGGGCTGCTATCCATCCAACTATTCCAACTGTTCCACCATCAGATGTCAGATTAAAAAAAAGAGAGTGTCTCATAAAAATGCGGAAATATTTCACCCACCATTACTTAACTTTCGATGCAAATTACAGCCTGATACTTTATCATATCGGACCAGTTTTATTGGCCAGACACATGGAATTATTAGTGTTTTCTTAAAACATTACAAAGATTTTGTCCTAGCAGAGACCATATACTACAAACAAATAAACTAAATCTCTAGATATTAGAGACAGACATTCAGGAGAAGAGCAGTTTCATTGTTTTATTCATCATTGACAGGTCAAATTTTCAAATTCTACACCGGAACAAGAGGGCTTTGCCTTGAAAGACTGGAAGTCCATTAAGTCATTAAACTTATGCAGACCTTCTGTCAAGCCTCAGTCAGTCACTCTCCACTTCCTCTAAATTCCACTGTCTGATTATAATCTCGCCATGACAGGGTGCCACGAGGGATTAAAAGTACTCTGGGAACCGAGGCTCTAAGTTCAGGTCCCTGCGGTACCTGTGGGATTGAGAAACCCTCCAATTCGCCACATATAGAGAGCGAACAAGGGGAATTCGTCTGACAGAGGGAGGACATATCTCTCCAACTGGGCCTGGAGGTCCTTGTACTTGCTCCATGCTCTACTCTCCCCAGCCTGAAAGAGCTGCTCCAAGATGCAGAAAAGGTAGAAAGAGTTCTCATACCAGCTCCAGTCCACCTCCTGCTGCTGTTGCTGTCCATCATTTGAACTCTGCAAAAAACAAACAGTTTTTGGATCATACAGTACCATATTTATCCATCCAGTTACACTAAAGGAATATTTTGTTTGTTCTACAGATAGACAGTAATACATCTGGTAGAACTAAATACCAGCAGCCATAGTGCTGCTTATTGTTTTTAATTCATTTTGCTCCTGACGTCCTGGTGATGGTCCCGAGTTCTACTGCATCTCTAATCATATCTACCTCATTCTAATCATATCTACCTCATTGAAGGCTTGATTGAGTTATATTAGGGAGCTAAATAATTTAATAGTTATTTTTCTGGTCTATTTTTCATAGATCTTTGCCTCTCTTTAAACTGATGATTGCACTGTGTGGATTAAATGAACACGAATCACACCAGCACCTTTCCGGTGCTTTCTATAAGCCGAAGTTATAACATTAATAAAAGGGGTTGTAAAAGGCAAAAATTGTTCAAAATAAAAATAATAAATCGGGTGATTGTGTGTTTGGGTGGTAAACTGACTGAAACTGAAAATATTGTAAAAACGGACTTAAATGGGAAATACTGTAAAAGAAAAAAATCTGTTTGATGCCACTTTTTTCCACTGATGATAGTGAGTTGATAGTGAGTGTAGCTAATACCGATTAAATATTTGTCGTTTAAAAACTATTAAGCTTTAAAGCTGGTTTTACTCGATACTTCACTGTGTGTGTGTGTGTTTTTTCCTTACAATAGTTGATCCAGCACTGGCCTGATGCCGAAACCCATTGATACCAATATGCCATCTCTGACCTACATGTCATCTTCAAGCCTGTGATTTAAAATCACGGTATTAACAATGTAAATGTATCCTGTAATGTACAACAATGTTTGAATAAGTTCCGTTTGAATACTGGCATATTGATAACCTAAAGTTACAAACAAAACAAGGTATATGGAGCCAATACAACACTAAAAATGTACAGCTAGCTGCAATGAAATATGATAGTTATGTTCTACTGAAGGCACTGAACATGTTCCGTCGAGGTTACCACCCCAGTTAGGTGAACAGTATCAACAGATTTGTATTTATTTCCTCCAGTGGGTACTGGGATGCAATGTCCATCACAGTTTGGTAACTGCTTTACTCAAACACATCCACTAAAACATGAGTTAAATGGGTGTCTGTGGGTTGGGAAATCACCTAACAATAAGTGTACGTGTATCAAATTTACCAGTAAATTATCAAATCGTATTCGAGTACAACTCCCAAATGAATGTGACTACTATAACCAGCCTGTCATGTAACAGATGCAAAGTGGCTATTCTGAGACCTGCAGATGTGACTAACATACTGAGGCCAGTGTCATCTGTCACCCACTTTCTTCTCAAGCTAAACTTCACCCAAACTCATTCAGGCTTTAGGCAGATGCATCGCGAGAAATGGCTTTTTTAGTCAGAGCCAGAAACCGCAAGGCACGAGGGCAGCCCTTCAAAACTCAGATTACTTGGCCACGAACTAAGCAGCCAAGGATTTGATTCTAGCATCCTGCTGCTGCTGCAGCATCATTGGACAAGGCACTTTGTATCGAGTTGCTGCTCCAGGAGTTACTGCCCCTGTGGATCTCTGCAAAATAAATGCATGTAAATCAGAAAGCCAAGACTTATCAATCGGGACAGCTACTGCTCGAAGCGGGGAAACCAGTCATTTGGCTTGCATATGATGAACCCCAGCAAGAACTTCACAAAAAAGAGGAGCCTGTATTACTCCCTTGTAGGCCACCCACACCCCTCTTCACTACCAGATAAGAAACGAAGAAGAAAATGGAGATTACACTTCAAAGTGCTGGAACTGGAGAGTGGGACAACAGTTGGTACTGGCTCTGCCCTGAGTGCCCCTAGGCTGGGCGATAAAGAGGGCAGGGCAAGAGCTACCAGCCACAGTGACTTCAATTCCCAGCCTGGAACCTGTGTGGAGTTTGCATGTTCTCTGCTTCGTGTCCGTGTTAGTCCTCTGGTTTCCTTCTTCCAGAAAGACCTACATGCTAGGATAAACAGACCTGTCAGTGACCTCAACCTAAGTGGCCCGGTGGTTTGGGAGTTACCCCTGTGATCAGGAGGTTGTTGGTTTGAATCCCTGGACTGCCACCGCTGGCACCACTGAGGTACCCTTGAGCAAGGTCCTCACACACTGCTCCCTGGGGGCTGCATCACTTGGTGAATGGGTTAAATGCAGAGAGAAAATTTCACACGGTTCACACTGTGCTGTGATGTGTTCACACCTGACAAAAAATGGCCACTTAACTTAAAGAGCTGGATTTGGTTCCCAAGCGATGGCGCCGGCGCCTGCCCACTGCTCTAAGCTCATAGTGTGTATGTATGTGCACACTAGTGTTGGGATGTACAGAGGCTGCATTCTACTGGTCACTACTGTGTGTGTGAGATAAATAAAGGTCTACGTCTTCCAAAAGACAGTGAGAAAAATTCAAGCCTGGTGGCTTCAAGGGCATGCTGCTTGCTCAGTTAATATTTGATAGCTCCACCTGTTCCAGCTGTAAAGCAAAGGTGGCTGAACATGGGAGGCAAGACACTTTATAGGCGCCTTCAGCATGACTGCAGAGAACGATAAAAGAACGATATAAAAGTAAATTCGTAAAATCTGTGCTGTGCAAAGTCGCAGTGATTCAGGGGGTTGGAGACGACAGGCATGATCAAAGTGACGGAGGAGGCAATGATGCTCATCCGTGTGTGGAATCACGTCAGTAACAGACAAAGGAACTTTGCAATGACTGTGAAAGGGCAATGGGCCCTTTTCACACTTCCAGCTTGCCACACTATTGGCTTTTGAAGCAGGTAATGATGTTTCCTAAGTAGAACAAAATACTGTATGGGCAGGAAGGCAGAACTGCTCGTATACCCTATAAACATATTTTCCGTCAACACCAATCATTTTCACCTCAAAATACTGTCAGTTAATTAACTGAGGTGGAAAGATGTGATAGAGGTGACCCCCCTCTCACAAAATAATGTAACTATTAGCTTTAGGCCATTTGAATGCAGTATTTCATCAGACGTGAACACCTACAGCATCGAAAGAAATCTCGATCTTATGGCACAGTAAGAACATTTCTGATAATAAAGCACACTTTTGGTTGTGCTTCTAGGGCTGCCAGCTAAATGTAAAGATGTAAGGTAATTTATTTTTTCAACTCCAAACAAATTCAGCCCTACCTGATATTTCGAATCCAAGCTATCTGAAGAGCAAACGATCCTAATTTTAAATTAAGAGATGGAGTTGGAAGTAGTTCCATGTAGTAGAGTTACCATGTACTCTAGAAAAAATGACCATGCAGTAGAAGTATATACATACACAGCCATGGAATAAAAATGAGACCACTTTTCCCTTTTTTCTGTTCACTGTTTGTACATTTTGCGGCAGTATGTGTGTGTGTGTGTGTGTGTGAAATGCACAGGTTGCTATTCTTTTCTGAACTACTGCGGTGTGAGCTGTGGATAAAATAAATATCTCCATATGTGTTGTAAGTG
>JBBPCY010000039.1:16652230-16663325 GCA_037974405.1 Brachyalestes nurse
ATACACTCATGGATAGATTAAAATTATAATCATTTTATAATAAATAATTTTATAAATAATACTTTTACAATAAACGTTTTTTAGTTTCGTCATTGCTTGGCCTTTAAAGAAATGAAAAAAAAAGTGCGTGTCAACACAGAATGTGAATTTATTTCCTATAATAACTCATAACTGCATTTAAACTGAACAGCAAAATAGATGCAATGACTCTACACTTGTAAGGGTTCAGACTGTTTCAGTGAGCTCTCTACTCATTATATATAATTACTGGGTGTCCCAAAGTCACAGTGCTCTGCAGAAGTATTGGGACAAGTTGAAGTCTTATTTATAGTCAGGTCTGAGAAGTTTAGATTATATCTTAGGTTTGAGTAGTGGGATGAAACATTGGAAGTAATTTAAGTTAGAATTCATTATTACATGCACACAAAAGACTATTAATCAAGAAATGTCCTGTTAAATATATTACAAGTTTTAAAATAGATGTCTGATTAAGTAACCGTGAACACAAGATTTTCCATATTATGCACATTTGTACAGATTTGCTCGGTTTATTTTCTCATTCCTTTGTCATTTTTGGCACATGGACGAATGCCAATGTATACAGCTGATGATTTTCCTTGTAATGCATTAGCGTTACTGATGGAACTGTTGATTGGAGCTGACACTTTTTTTTTCAAGTCAATGTGATCCCCTCAACCATAAAATTGTAAAAATATATATGTACATATACACACACACACACACACACACACACACATATATATATACATATATATACATAAAAACTGATAGTTTAACAGGGAAGGATCTTTAAAAAAACTTTTGTAAAGGATATTTAAAATTTAAAATGGACTGTTTTAAGAGGAAGTGGATTTGGACGCTGTGCAAAGGATGATGTGGAGATTTGAACAGCATCTGAGTCATACTGGAGAAAGTAATACAGCAAGACACACAAATACACATACAAACACACACACACCACACACACACACAAACACCACACACACTCACACACACACACACACACACGTATTTGCCCCTGAAAGCCAAATTGGGGGGAGGGGACAGCAGAATAAAGAAGGTATCTGTTCTCCTGCAGGTCATTCGTGCCCTGTTTAAACAGACTGGAATTTGAGATCCGAGGACAAACATCAGCTCTCCAGAACACTGCTCCCTGCTTGTCATGTTTGAATAGCAAGCGAAGGGGGAAATGGATACAGTATAAAAACAACATCCATAAGAGCCAAATTTAAGGTCTTGAGGGGTGTGTTAATGTCTGACAAGTTGCTTAAGATATTGCAGTTTGGCCCGTGCCAAACACCATTACTTTGAAGGTCACGCCGGTGAATAAAAATGGAAATCCACATTCTGGAACAAGGAGGTGCTTGTAAAATAGAGGGCGAAAAAAAAGAAAGAAAAAAAAAAAGCCTGTCGAAACCGGCGTATGGTTACATTCAATAGGAGAGAGAGAGAGGTCACCTGGCATGGTGGTACTAAAAACCATCTGCCAGATGACCTTTATGTACTAACGTTACAAAGAAATAAAGGGAAGGAGAAGAAGCAGACAAGCCAAAAAGATGTCAATGTATCAGAGTAGAGAACGCGGAAAGAGGGTTGCTATGGCGCCAAAGCAGGAGCGATCAGGCACGATTAATTCCATGATGTCACAATGCTTTCCCATTGTGACATCGTTCATAACAAATTCAGTAACAAGCCGTAGACAGTAATTGGCGCGGTATGATAACAACGCTCTCCTTACATAGTCATTTCAATGCAAGGATTCTAGAGAAACATTTACAAGAACAGATGCTATCTATCTATTTATATGTTTATTGTCCTCTTTAATCTACTCGCCCAATTCTTCCTTCAAATGTTTCTCCCTCTCATCTCCAAGGCCGAAGTGCTCTCTCTCTCTCTCTCTCTCTCTCTATCGTAACCAGGACATGAGAAAGCAGCTGGTTCTTTGTGTTTGGAGTGTCTACAGGTAATCAACAATGCATCCACTTACCCACAGCCCCTCTGCCAGGAGATTGCCTTCAGCTCCGCCAAATGATTGAATGCATTAGCTTTGAATGGCAAACCACTGCATATACCTCTCTCAAAAACAAGCCCATTCGCGCCATTATCTCTCTTCATTGCTGCCTCGCAATCGTGTCTGTCAGCGTGAGCAAATCTGCAAAATATACATCTACATGTCCAAAGGTTTATCAGAAGGAAATGAGAACATTATTAGCGTATTCTGAGCAGCACCGCCGACAGGTTCTCTCTGAAGTCCGTTTCCTGGTAAAGCAAAAGAAGAAAGATATTTGGCTTTCATTAGACATGAGATTGTAGTAGTGATGGCCTGCAGATTTAACCCACCTGGAGGAAAATGCATCCTTTTAGCCCTGATGATATAGAGCCAATCTCACTCACGCTTTCATGCGCGCCTAATACACACATGCCAAGTCTGCGGGTACCAATAACAACAAAAGATTTTCTTCCACAACCGTGATCTGTGAAATCTAACAATATACATGATACATGAGCACTACAGATGAGCTCTGCAAAACATAATCTAACGCGAATACCCCCCTCCGCTCTGCTCCCCCTCTGAGCCCATCAAATAGAAATGCAGAGATAGAGGTTGTCTCTTTAAATTATATATCTCCAAAATAATACCCTCAGACCCCAGGAAAGCTCAATATAAGAGTTATGCTGCCAAGATAATCTGGAATTGCCAATATAGTGGAAAGGACACCCCGGGAGTAGCTCTATTTTGTCCAAATATGCCAACACACATAAGACAAATCTGCATGTGTAAAGGTAAAGGAAGTTTCTCTTTTACAATTACAAATAGAGAAGAGTTGCTACCATTTACAAATCATTTACTTGCACAGAGTGAAATGCAATTAGTTTTATGCTAATAGTTTATGCTAATATAGTCAAACTCCAACCTTCAAGGGCCACCATACTCATGTATTCTTTAACACTAATTACAAAACCCCTGTAGTGTACTATAGCAGGGGTACTCAAATGTTTTCATGCTTGAACACATGTAGAGGTAATGTTTGTCATAATACCCATTAAATACTGTATATAGTGAAATAAGGTATGAACTCATCAAAACAAGTCCTGAAGACATTCAAGCTTTCAGTCTACTTTTACTTAGTTTTACTGTTATTTTAATCAGCAAACACAAAAATCATTATAAAAATCATTATGTCTGTGATGTTAACAGACATAAACTGTCATAACGACTTATGTACCCGACGTGTTCAATCGGTGTTATGTAACAGGGTGCATGTAAAGTTTTAGTAATACAGCTCTGGAAAAACATGAGACCACTGTGATTTATTTTTAATTCAGCATCTCTGTATGAGTATGACAAATATTCAGTGCCAGTGTCTGTTAAATTCCTACACAAGCACCTCTTTCTGCTTTATGAGGGATTGATTAGTGATCACCTGAATCACATCTTATTTAATGAGGAAAAGTATAAAAACACTGCTGTAATCAACACTCTCCTCTCACAGTGAGACCAGCTGGATGGTAAAACACTACTAGAAGTTCCTCAAAGGTAATTATTGCCATTTTGTTTGAGTGAACAAGAGATTCATTTTCTTTGAATTATTCGAGTTCCGTAAACGCTGCATCATTTCTCTTATTTTGATGTTTTGTTCCTTTAAAATGATGCTTTAAAGAACAATATTTTTCTTTGGAAATTAGGAGAAACATTGTTAGCAGTTCTTAAAACTAAGACAAAGCTGTTCAGTTCAAAACCTGCACCTATAAAAGCTAAAACTTGAGAGACTGAACATTTTTGCCATGGTCTCTTATTTTTTCTGGAGCTATATGCATTACATTACATACAAATATACTCGAAGCTTCAGGTACAGCAACCACACACACATTTAACGACTATCATTGTTCGCAACACACTTGATGACCATTCTTAGTAGATATGTGACTGTGCTTCTTCCATGTGATGGGTATAAAGGGGTACACTGATATCTCTTTGGAAGTGATCCAGGCTTCTGATCTAAAATGTGCATTATTCATAATGGAAAAACAAGAATGCATACACTGATTCAGCTTCATAGTGACCTACTTTGAAACCAGTCTACAAAGAACATGGCAAATAATAGGTTTTTGGAACAAAATGAATTGAAATGAAATATAAAATGTTTTCATACATAAACTGAATTTGAGATATTTTGTTTTGTGCCATGTTATCTTCGCAGTAGCAAGGAATAGAAGCATCTCAATACCAGCCATCAAGAGCTCAGTAATGATTTCTGGACCTAATGCAGTTTCACACTGGCAGAGCAGAATATGTTTGGTTGTCTAGTATTGCACTGTGCTCTACTGAAGAGTACCCATCACATTTGCATTCTTACCCTGGCAGCTACACAGTTTTCTAAAAGAAAAACATAGATTCCAACTGGAATCACTTTTCTCCTCTTATGGAGAAAGACTTTAGGGTGCTGGTGCATGACGTCCAGCAAATGAAATGACAATGACAATAAGCCTAGAAACCAAAGCCAGTCTGACCCCATCTCCATCCCTCAGCTTATAATGATGACTGAGGCAGAGAAGACCCAGAACAAAAGCAGAGGTGAGGCATGGTTGACTCATCCATGATGTTTTCATCCGCAGGCTACAGTGCACCTTTATCGGTGGACTCTCGCCCATTCTCTCCTGTCAGGGGCCATCAGGATCACCAACTCATAAACAAGCATTTACCTCAGATTACATACTGATAAACAGACCGCCAGACTGCACAACAGGCTCACTTTCAGTAAAAATAGCCGAGAACCAAGACTGTTTAACCGTTTGGGTACATTCTATTCACACAAACATGAAAAAAGGTGTATTCTTTGGTTCTCTAATGAACCATGTACTTTTTAAACGTGAATGGTAAGATTGTTTAAAGTAGTCTAAAAGTTAATCTATTTAAGGCCTTTTCCTAGAAAATTAACATTAAGCAATGGTTCTTTAAACTTTAGAAGGGGTCTTACGCACTCAAACATCTCAATTACGAAAACAGGTCTCTAAAGAACACCAGTTGAAAGGGTTTTTACAGAATGAAATGGTGTTCTTTTATAACATCATGTAAGAACCCTTTTTGGACCTTTTGTTTTGTTCTGTAAGTTAACTACAGAGCATGAAAATAGTCTATCCAGGTAGAGTGACTTGGCGAAAAATACAAAAATGGACATGTTCTGTATCTGATGTATTGCAACTATGGTTCCTTTAGTATTCTGAAGTGGCACAGATTTTTTTTTTATTTAAAGTGAGTATGAACTTCTCAAATCTTGCCCACTTTTATATGTGCTCTTAGATCAGATGCAAATAGAGAGAGTGTCCATGTACCCTTAATAAGAGCAGACAGATCAGATTTCATCTGCTTTTAAAATGACATCATTGCATTTTGTCTGAATGTGGTATGACCAGTAAACATTGCAGAAGCATTGAAAGCATCTGGACTTTTTTCACCTTATGGCCTTATCATGCACACCTGAGAGCTGACATGAGCTAATGATCTCTGTCAAGGATTGTGCTACAAGTTCCTGGTAGTAAGTAATGCATTACTACTGCCAGAATGTGGCACAAAAGAACCTTAAAGTTGAGTGCCAACATCCATTAAACAACAAAAGAAGAAGAAGAACTCCTGGATAAAACATGTGGATAGAAAAAAGGAACCAAGCACTGATGCAATGTGTTGAGAAAAACCTAATCGAGTCTCTCTCTCGTTTTCTTTGTATATGTGGGGTCCATGGGGATGGATCACAATGCTGGGCTTAACATTGGGATGACTGTCATCCATCAGCGATCTATCAGGACCATCAGGCCAGCCCTAATTCCATGGTTCACTAACACTCTCTAATGGTAAAATGACTGGATTTTCGTTCCCAGTATGAAATGAGTACAAATAGCCAGAGTGGAGTTGAAATTGCATCTCATCCACAAAATGCTACATGCATTACACTGGATGTCAGGGATGTCTACCTTGTAGTTACTTATAGTTACTTAAGGGTGCTTCTGTAAGTGGGTCTCACTCTCATAACTACATAACTTTCAAATGGTAGTTTTATAGTAGTTACAGAACTATTTGTAGCACTGGTATAAGTCTTAGGAATAATAACTGAATAATAAGGTTTTTCATGTAAGTTTCTTGGGGTAGTCTCGCTCATAAATACACTCATGGATGTGTACCAACATTTAGGACTATATGGGTGAAACTAAAATCTATGATTCGGTGAATTTGATCTTTGTCAGTGTGATGCACAATGTGAAGAGTTATCTTTCCAATTTTATCCCACACTCAGGTTGTAATAGTTTGTATTCTCTAAATAATAAAACTTCCACTCTGTGTATGCTTTAGGAATTTTTGACCTGACTAAATGCATGCTTATATTTAAATACTGATATAAGTATTTTGAGGTAATTGAAATTAAGGGTACTAATAAAACGTTTGTCCCTCCTTTGCTGTGGCAACAGGCTTTACTTTACTGGGAAGGCTTTAGCAACATTAGTGAGTTCTAGTGAGTTCATTAATGATGTACTGATGTTGGATGATTATTTGAAAATAAGTATTTGAAAATGGTTTAAATTTGTTATTTTTCTGAGCAATAAATGTTCATAAAAATATATATAGTAAGGAGTTTGATTGTTTCTGTGGACTGTCCAAACATTGTGCCCAGCAGAAACAGCTAATTGTAAATTAATTAAGGGAGAAGAGACTTATAGCAGCTTAAAATGATAAAATATACAATAATATATACTATGCATTTGTGTTGAGCTAAGCTTACAACACCCAAGAGAATCAGTAGAAACAGCCAAGTTTCAAATATCATTTGTTTTTAAGCTCAGACACTAAGCTGTCAAAACAAATTGCCTTTCAGAAGTTGAGAGCTGCAGGACTTTGAACAGTGCTTTGACATAAATATAGCTTTCAGTTTGTACTGTGGGTGGGTGAAACAGTGCAGCAGAAGTATGGCAGCTTACATCTTGAAAATAAAGAGAGAAAATAAACAAGAAAGAAGGTTCTGAAACATATTACGCATACCATAATGATACCAGAATGGTTGAAAACCAACTGCTCTGATAATAACCACTAGGAAAAGATCAGTGTCCTACAGTGTCCTACATGTTTCATTCTACGTTTCTGTATATCCATTCTTTGTATTTCTGCAAAAGATCTCAAAGAACACTTTGAGATCAGAGATCATGCAAGTGTATACCCACCAGGAAACTAATAGGACTTGAGTTTGAAAATACACAGAGATAACGAATCTTAATTCAACATGAGAATAAAACTCTGTATTCTTAACATGCCCTTTATAATATAATATATGTATCCCATAAGTACTTTGTGGGAGCAAAAAACAAGATAAGATTAGTTCCAAATGTAGGAAATTTGCATTGCTGTGGTAGAAACTGGACAGCACAATGTTTAAAGCAGCAAACAATAAAAGCTATACAACACAACAGTATAAAGTACACTATACAAACAATACAAAAAAACCTATTGGTAATGTGTTCACTATTACAAGTGCTTATGTAAATATACATGTATCAATATCAGTTTGCACTCATGCAGTTACACAAGTATAACACGGTAAGGTTAATAAGATTTGCATGAACTGCAGATTTCTACCAATACATTACTGATAGCAACATGACATTTACAAAATAACTACTGCTGATATATTCACTGTTACAGATGGAGCACAGTATTACTTGAATGATACTTGTTTGTGATGGTTAGTTTTAGCTAGAGCTGTAGGTGTGACCACCTTGTCAAGTCCAAGTCAGCAACTGGTTGAGCCCAAGTCAAGACCAAGAGAGAGACAGAGTTAAGACAAAGACAGTAAAAATCATTTTTAAGACCAATGATAATAATAGAACATTTGGCGAGACCAATGTCCAAGACTGCGACAAGTCTTGAGTCTAAATACAAGCAAATCCATGACAAGTCTGAGACCACACAAAAGCCGTTTCAAGTACCAACACCGCTGGTTAAAGAAATACACTTTTTAGCCTTTCAAAGTCAGTGGGTGTAACTTGTGGAGTTGCCTCTTCACTCCAAAGATTATAAAAAGCTTATAGACTCTAGATTCTAAATAATTATGCACAATGACATAGTTATTCTGTAATCTTTTTAATGAAAAACCTGAGGAATGTGATAGAATCATCCCACTGGAAGTAGTAAAAATTCTCAAGGTACCTATTTAATTGAAAATTCCTCTATTATTAATCTTCACTCTCAAATTATAAAGAAACAACCTGGAGAAACACAGATAAGTCTATATACTGGTAAAAGGCTAGGACTCTGAACCAGGTTATGATTAGGATTATATTGCAGTTAATTTTAAGGTTAGAGTGAGAGAAAGGTAAAGGTCACCTTAATATGTATTTATTTGAATGGCAAAGTAAAGCATCAGGAAGGCATGTTTTATTAGACCATCCAAAGAAAATGTTGCCACAGTCAAATTATGCTCGGAGATGTTACGGTACATGGCGATTCATGCCATGAATCATGAGCATTGTTCCATGGAACTTCACAGTGAGGATTAGGTTCTTTTCTGAGTGATCTTCACTCCATTTAACTTCAAACACAAGCTAGTGTTTGTGGACAAAAAGCTCTCTTTTGGTCTCATGAAGTCCCGATAGCTTTTAGTAGAATCGAGACACTTTAAATTAGTGAGTTGTAAAGAGAAAAACAGGAACTCAAGCGCCTTGTGAAAGTTCCTACCTGAACTGAGAAGTTTGACTGCTTGTGTCAGAATAACTTTTGTCTTCCTTTGTTCTTGTCACTTTGATCTGCCTCTCTGTCTCTCTTTTGCCTTTTAGTCAGCAGTAGCTACGCCTGTGGCAGTGGCAGCATGTGCTGCGCTACTGCAAATTAGAATCAGATTAGTTTGAATGCGTTCATCTCGACATGGCATCAGTTACAAGTGCTTTCATCTTTCATTGTCACTCTCTTCTTTGTGTTTTTGAATGAGTGAGTAAGACAGCAGAGGAGACAGAGAGAGAAGAGAAAAGAGAGAAAAGAAAGATAATGTCATTAGTATCCCACTTCTCCCATGCGTCATTGGCCTAAGCTGCGAGGCAGATGTCAGGCAAGAGGAGCCACCCTCTTCTTGTTTCTCGCTGGTGTTGTTTATTGTTTACAGCTTAAACAGGGCAGAACCTCTACAAGGACCAGACTGAGGTCAAGTGGGTAGCACTAAAGACTCCAGACTACATGTTTGAAAACAAGCAACTAATGTGTTTGGCTGTGGGTTGGGTAGGGGGAGGCAGGGAGTGAATGAGTGAATGTACTTTGTTTACTTTAACATACTTTTTTTTTGTTTTGGAAAATGGGAGCATTACTCAAGTACTACTGAAATCTAAAACTTGCAAAAGGAAGGAAAACTTTTCACTTTATATAACTCTCCTGTTTAATTCTTGACAACTGAGTTCACAAGCATTTGTTGCTTTTATTAAGACATCCAACCAAATTCATATTAGTGTAAACATCATACACCACTAAATTCAAATTGTAAATTTAAAAATTGAGTTTATTTATTAAAACATTTATTTATTGCCTATATACCACACTATATTTTACTCCAATATATTTTCTATACACTCTCAGAAAAATGCACCTTTAAAGGTACAGATTTGCACAGATGCACTGATTTCATATCGGCTGTTTTAGTTTCAGGCTTTCAAACTTGTTTATATTAACGAGAATTATGAGAAGATACAACTATTTCCCTGAAAAGGTGAATATAATGCAACTTTAAAACTAATTTAGGTGTCAGGTCATGATGAGTTCAGAAATCCATGTCAGAATCCATACCATGGACCCAGAGTGTCTGGACTGCAAGAAACAAGTGCTCAAAAACTAGTGGTGGCGTAGTTACGGCCCTACTGGACACTATGACGAATCTCCCAGATACTGGACACTATGAGGAAGGCTTCATGATGCAGTATTCATTGTTCATAAAACATCAGCTCCGCATTTTTTTCATTAGTAAAAAAAAAGTATACATAAATAAATAAAGTCAATGCTGAGTTCCAATACCTACTTTTGCTAATCCCAGCCACTTTAAAGCAACTCCGAACCACCACCATTTAAATCTAATTCAATTGGCGTGGTCTAGACAGACGAGTATAAAACAGTGTTCATAACGCCCACTGGGGGCATTATGAGTATTTGGTTATGCCATATGGACTCTCTAATCTTTCAGTGAAATGTTTAAAGACCTGATTGATTGTTGTGTACATCAATTAAATCTTTCCCCAAAAGTAGCAACTCACCAAAATCAGGTCCACCAAGTCCCCCAAAGACCATAAAAACCAGGAAGTACACGATTAACCTCATAATATAGTACATGATATACCTAAGACAGTGAAAGACAATGCTTGCTAGGCTTTGCCAATTACTACTTCCATCAGTTTAATATTAATTTTAGTTGCTACACCACTCACTGCTCCTCTAAAGCAATTACATTGATAAGCACAAGTTTCTGAGGCATTCTCCACACCAAAACGCAAGTTCTGCTCAGCTCCTGTGCTACAACAGCCAATCCTGACCTGCTTTTTGAAATGGAGGTAGATGCTCTGGAATGACAGGGTTCATCACCCAAGTTACACCACTGTGCCTACTTTTTACAAAAGCTGTCACCAGCTGAGCACAGTTTTTACCATTTTTACCAATCACCATAATCTAGAATATTTACAGAAGGAAAAAAGACTAAACCTGAGCCAAGCCAGATGGACCAACAATTGTAAAGGTTGATGCCCTTTCACATCAATACAGGGATTAAGGTGAGCTACAAAATCCCATGCCTAGCCTTTTCCCTACTCATGGGGCAAAAATCACCTTTAGCTTCAGGTACCTGGGGACAACAAAAACTGAGTCTGATACAGTGGTGGCTCCTGGTCAATATTTTTGGTGAAACAAACCACCCTTCATCCCCAGTGTGTGCTGCGATTCAAACTCAGCACCTTGTCGAACCCTGGGCAGCTTCATTTTCTTACTCTAAGTACCTACTTCACCTTCAAGTTCTGCTGTTGCTGCCTCACATTCTGATGTATCTTCTCTTTCCTGCTCTTCCCT
>JBBPCY010000039.1:16663425-16675819 GCA_037974405.1 Brachyalestes nurse
GTCCCCGGTCTGAAACAGAGTCCTTTGCATCCCAAAGGAATCTGTTTCAGACCGGGGACCTCAGTCTAAGTCGCATGTCTTGAGGGCATTTTTCTCTCGACTGGGGGAGAATCACAGACTAATGTTGTGGTACTACCTCCCGAACTACCCCTGTTTTGTCCTGGTTATCAAGTGTCCACATAGGACCCCTCCGAAACACTTTCCTGATGGTACATTGGCCTCTTTAAAATTCTCTGCCAAGTTAACCCGGTTACTTTCACAATAGCCACTCTGTTTGCTTACTGGATTACCCAACTGGACTTTGACCATTGTTCCTTGGACTGATTCAGCTCTTGTGTATGACACTTTGGATGTGTTTTCCTGTTGGACTGCTTTCTGGTTTTGAAGCATCTTATCTATTTTTTCTTGCACTCAGCCTTTTGGCATAAACCTAGTTGTCATTTATGCTCTGCATTTGGGTCCAATCTTCCAGACCATAAGGATTATGTTGTGGGACATAGTTGGACCTGGAGGAACCTTGAAGGAAGACATACCTGCACTTATATTTTGTTTGTATCTTGGTCAACTGTATGTCTATTTTAATTAAGATTTTGTCAGTGACCCATATTTTCTCTTAAGTACAGTTTCTTTGAGAGGACCCTGTAGGATCTGGAGAGATTCTGTATTAGAAATTGAAATATGTCTCTGTATTCAGTCTTATCAATCATTACAGGAAAATACTCATATATGTTGAGTGTTCAACTATTTTACAAAATCACCTAATGATGACATCTCATTTTTCAGAAAACCTCCCAGCAATTAGGTGATACTTTCTCCCAATAAAGAAACCCAAGCCTGAATAAAGCACTACAGGCGAAACAGCTACAGCTTTCCTTACTGAACCCAGCAACACAGAGATCTGTTCAGCATGGCCTTGTCATTAAACAACAATAACCTCTTTATAATAAACACACAGTAGAGCCAGCTGAGCCCCTGCTCACGCTTTTAACTGGGAAAGAAAAGTAGAAACAAGTGGAGGTTGTAAAGGAGAGTAAATGGAGTCTTGGATGTGTGTGTGAATCAGATAAGAGAATGGGGAAGATAATTAAGCTCTGTGAGTGAAAGAGAGAGAGAGAGAGAGAGAGAGAGCAAGAGAGAGAGTACAAGTGAATGCAAGAAAGCATGAGAAAAAGCACAAGATAAAGAGAGAGAGAGAGAGAGAGACATTAGATGTTTTCCAAGTAAACTCAAACAAAGCCACCACATTCGTTTGTTACATTGGTGCAACTTTAATAAAGGTCAAAATCCATGAAAGCAGTATTTGTGGAATTGAAGGGGTAACAAGTATACCCTGTGTGCAGGTTTAGAAGCCAATTTGCCTTTTTTATGTTTTATATTAAACACAGACATCTGGAGCTTGTAGACATTTTATGTTTCATTTGAAGCTTGTTACTGACTTATTAACATATATTTCACCTCGTGTTACTGTGGCTGTCTGCAATCATGCATAACAACTCATGGAAGAATAGTCCAGAAATAAGATACTGCTGGATGCAGGCCTTGAACCTGAGCACATTCAGTAAACTTTATTGTTTAACTAACAAAAGTCATCTGTATGAAACTTACTGGTTAGGCTGCTGCTCATATTAACAGACAGTGATTTATGTAGAACTTCCAGAAGTGCTAGATGTTTTCTCTCAGCAAATTTTTCAAACCCACTGGAAATCAAAAGGTGATTGTTTGATGTCACCTAGCAATGTCTCTCGCTAGATCTGTTTGTCTTCAAATTTATAATTAATTCAACTTATAATAGTGACAAATAAATAATCTGTTTTTCATTGTGTTTTATTTGAAGTTTTGATTACTTGCATGTAGATTGAGGTGCTTTCAACCGAAGCTTCATACAATTTACAGTTTAAATATAAACATGGTTCTATTGCAAAACAATGAACTAAAATAACATTTTAGTTTCTATTTAGCTTTAAGACTTTACTGAAGGTCTAGAAGTCCATGAGGTGTCCCCTTTCCAATAATCCTGTTAAACCTGGATTCCTGTCTGGCATCTAAGTCTTAATTTAGAGGTCCTGGAGTACCTTCTAGTCTGCACATTTTAGTGTTTTCCCTGCTTCCAACATGTATGGTCCAACTACTTAGCTAATTTTGAACTGAATATGGAAAAACCCCAGGCCCAGGGTTGGGAATCTGTGGTCTGAGTGTTGGCCCTGTTGTGGGCAGTTGGGAGACTGCGATTTTAATACCATAACCTTTGCGGTTTGTCATGAGTACACTTGGTCTTGTTCTTTCAGGGTGAGTAGGGTTTCCCTCCCCAAGTCACTACTAAGCATACTAGCACAACTAGTGCATCAGTCATACTAGTGCAATACTAGCCAATGTGGGCATCTGTTAGTTGACATGACAAATTTGGCAGTTCTTTTACAAATGTGTAGATTACACTGCATTAGCCACAATTAAAAAAATTAGGTGGCATTTCAAGTGGCTCAGAGGTTGTCCCCTCCCAGCTTTGTCGCACTGTGTAATAGGGCACCAAGTGTAATCAGACACTTCAATTAAATTAGACCAAACGAGGGAAAAAGTTGATAGGTTTTACATTTGGAGTGCATTCTTCATCTCAAAGAATGCTTATTTATATGAATGTGAAAAGGAATGCCTATATTGTAGACTTTTTGCTTGTAGCTTTTTTGTCATGTATTCGTAGCAGAATTGCCACAACATAGTACATTTATGCAACATAGTCTTATAAATGCAAAACAAAGCATGCTACAATTCCTCATTAAGATAAAGATGATTTTTGCTTATAAGTGATGATTTTTGCTGCATCTTAAACCAGGTGCCACAACAAAACTCATATTTGTGGCCGAAGCACTGATAGTTTTGCTCGTCTGGTTTAGTAGAATCTTCAGATTCCGCTTCAGGGTTAAAATATTGCGTAAACCTGACAAACATTTGAACTGACAGTGTATGTTCAAGCAAAAGCAGAATGCCATGAATTAGAATTACATTATAAACAGGTCCATGTTTGATAGAAGCACTTTGAAGTTGGATTCTTTCACCATCATTTCAGTGATGTGCTTCAAAAGGATCTTGACACATGTGACTGAACAATGATGCGCCTTGAAAAAAAAAATATTTTCAGCAGTCACCTTTCTCTAAGGCTTTACAAAAACATACAGATAATAAGACAAATCTTGATGTTAATGTTCAAAGACTCAGCACTCTATCGCACATCAGAACATGTCAAACTCGTCAGATGGAACGAAGAAAAATTCCCCATATGCTGGAGTTTGTTTAAAGGTTTCTTCAAGCTTAAAAAGCGCTCTCAGTGACAGTAGCTTAACCGAAGGCACCTGGTAAGAGCGTCCACGCCAGAGAGAGAACGCTCTAATTGGAGCGTGGTTGTATGGGGAATAATTGGGTTGATTTGAGGCAGTTGAGAGACACCAAAGAAGAGACAGCAAACCTTCCTGGATCTCTGCAGGGAATTAGCTATGAAGCGCTCATATTTATTCGCTTTCTGTGTGTGCAGATAAACAGAGATTTTCAGTGTCTTACATGTCAAGCCGATGAAAGAGACACATGATTAATGTTCTCTGCTCCTTTTTCAAGCACCATTATAAACTCAACCTCCTTCCACGCTCCCCTCAGCGGCCCAGGGAGAAGACAAGCTTTCTTAAGAGAAGAAATTAAAGCTGAATGCGTTGATCCCGCTTCCAAATGAAATGGCTCACATATTGGCACAATGTGAGATGATTGTGGGGCCTTCATGGTGGAGAAATATGCTCTGAATGAAGCAATTACTGGCAAGCAGAATAAAAAGAAATAATAATGATTAATTCAAAGGAACAGGGGAGGCAAATCAGAACTCTTCTTCAGGACATGGGATGGTAGCCTTTAGCTTATCAGGGAGGATAAAGTGCAATGAGGATACATTCTCATTTACAAGTGTGGCCTGCGGGAAGAAGGATGGCATAAAAGTGCTTGGACCCCTAAAGCAACATGGGCTCACAGCTCGCTCAAGGGCACAACAGCAGCTCTCAGAGGGATGATGCTTTACAAACTTGTGGACCATTTCTGATGTTGCCCAGCTGCCACCAAAGCCACAGAGGTAATGGTCCACATACAGACTGCACATCAAAAACTTTTTGGGGGGGATTTTCATATTTCAATTTGCAATTTTCACTTTAATATTTCAGTAAAAATATACACAAAGAGTTTAATACAAAAGCTATTTTTTGCTTACCAAGATATCATTAGTATGGCCAGTAGCGACATTGTTCTATTGCATTGGAGTACACCAGAATGATAGTTAAGGAATTACAATTAGGATGGAATAGCATTCTGGCTTGAATTTTACTATGTAGAATGCATCCCAAGCTCAAGCCCATTCAAATAGCAGAGCATTCTGTAGCGGTCCTCCAATGATACACATTCTGATTGGAATACATGAAAAGGGCGAGTTCACAATTAGTATTAAAAGCGATTGCTTGCTTTCTAATTTGCTCAAACTTTGGTGGCCACATTTTAATACATACTCTATTAACATCTAGTGTAATTAATCTTTTTGATGATCCTTCTGTTTTTGTTTTTTTTATATCTGTAAGTAACCCCACTTTTTAGTTTTTGTAGTTCATATGAAGCGGTTGCAACAAACCAAAAGCGTTCCAAGGAAGGACATCCAGTCAACTGGTGTCAAGGTCATTGGAGCCCAAGGCTTACTGATGCATGTGACGCGTGAAGGCTAACCTTTTTAGTCCCACAGAAGAGCTACTGTAGCACAAACTGCTTAAAAAGTTAATACTGGCAATGGCAAAGGAGTGTAAGAACAAACAGTACACCGCAGTGCATTGCATATAGGTCTGCACAGCTGCAGACCAGTCAGAGTGCCCATGCTGACCTCTGTCCACCACCAAAAATGTGAACAGCAGAACTTCACCCTGGAGCACTAGAAGAAAGTGGTCTGGTGTGATGAATCAAGTTTTCTTTCACATCATGTGGATGGCCAGGTGTGTGTGCCTTACTTACCTGGGGAGGGACAGCACCAGGAATCACTGTGAGAAGAAGGAGGCCCAGCCGAGGCACCATGATGTTGTGGTCAGTCTTCTGCAGGGAAACATTGGGTCTTGGCACTTAATGTGAATATTTCTTTAACATGTACCACCTACCTAAACATTGTTGGGAAACAAATACGCCACTTCATGGCATTGGTATTCCCTAATTGCAGTGACCTCTTTCAGCAGCTAACATCTTGGTGCCAGATACCACAGCATACTCTCATAATCTTAGTGGAATCCATACCTCGGCAGGTCGGAGCTGTTTTAGTATCCAAAAGGAGACCTACACAATATCCGTCAGCGTACAGCTACGTTGACTGAACATGCACAATTAAAGAGATGAAAATGATGGCCACTTATCAAAGTGCTCTCTTGCCAAACAGCCAAACAGCATCTGTTTTTTGATGAACTGACTTTGGATACTAGTCAAATAACAGAAAAGTAGTAGACTTAACTTGTTTGTGAAACACAGTTACATCATCAAATAAATAAACTGGAATGTGATGCTTTTCTTCACCATACAAATATATCAACCGTCAATATAGGATCACAAGGTAACTGTTTTTTAGTCCAAGGCACAGTCCACAGAGTACATCAGAAGAGAAGAAATCCATAACTAAAATGTTTTATGTTGCTCGGGCCCATCGCTGGCGGCCTTAAAAGCACAGAGGTAGTAGTGTTGATGCATTCGCTGCAGTTATGCGCAGGACTTTATTGTTGGAACAGATCTAAATCATGTTGTGCCAACATTTCACATTGTTGCATAGCAACGGCAGGGTGAAATAACCCTAACGCGGTGGAAGCAGGGCGACGATTCACTGTTCGTTTTCTGTGTTCTGGATAAAACGCCCGTGACATCCCCCGAGAGGGGAGAAGAAGGTAAAATCATGAGTAATGATCTAACGGCAAACAAAGACAGCTTTATAGCAGAAGCCAGATGGAAAATTCAATTTAGGCGAGATAAATAAATAACAGAATGCAATGATGTAAAATTGCATATAAAGTATGTGCACCTGGTAGTGAGAAGAACAGCCATTTAGGTGGAAACCAATCGCCGCTGAAATGAGAGAACCCATTTTCTGCATGTTCTTTATGTGTTTGTAGCTGTGTGTGGGGGTGTTTGTGTGTGTGTGTTTTTACTGAAACAAAAATAGCAAATATCACATCTCATGCTCATCTTGACCCCTACCCATAACATTTTCAGGGCTTTAGGAACATATTCCCACATGCCAAAAAAATAAAATCATGAGAGGAACTTAATGTCAAAGACAAAAAGACAATGAGGATATGAATTAAACAGAATGGCCATGCATTTACGACAAAATAGAAAACTATTTCCTGAGGGATGCATGATGAAAATGAACCAGGTTCTACATATTTTTGTTCAGAACAATTGTTTACATATCATATATCAGCTGATGTATTGATCTTATTATTTTGTCATATCCATTATGAAATTGCATGCAACAGCTAGGTAAACAGATTCTATGTAAATGTTGCTGTTATATATAGTAATAATACTGTTATAATACACAGTTATAATAAAATGTAGTATATTTCTGTATGTTTCATTGTGCTAAACAACAAAGCTTGCCTCTTACTTTCATCACTGTGATTCATGTTATTTAAAAAGGGAATTGGTTTTCTGTTTATGCATTTTAAATGTCTGTTTGGCCCACTGAAGAGCAAATAAAGTTATTTATCTTGGACTTTGGCTAACAGAATGTGCTGATTATTGTACTCATTTAGCCCACACAGGGTGAGCTTTGGGTATTTAAAAAAAGATTTCAGCCACAGGCCAATTTGGCTATAAGCAAATCAACCATCCTAATTTTTCTAACACTGATCATTCGTCCCAACAAAAGTTAGGTTACTAATATGACTAATTAGACTTCAAGCATCTCAGGCTCCCTTTATAAGTGGATTCAGCCTGAATTTAACTGTCAACAGAGATTCTCTGTTGTGCAAACTTTTAAGTGATGTGCTAGAATAAATCTGTCCAGAACGCCTACCCATTATGTACAAATGTCCTTTAGCTGACAAACACATAGAAACAATATAATGAGTCATTTAGCATATGTTTGATGCACACAACTGCTTTAGGCTCAGTGACTCATACTGGTGTAGCCTACATTGTGATAATTACCAACCAAAATAGCTTGGGAGTTCTAATATTCATTTTTTTTTCTATTCAGGCACATATTCTTTAATACTTTAACTAAGAAGTTCAGTTCAGTTCAAGACAGTTCACTTTCATTTGTATAGAGCTTTTTACAAGAGACGCTATCATGAAGGAGCTTTGCAAAAAATGTCAATCTGGACCACTAATGAGCAAGCCAAAGGCAGCAAAGCCAGGAAAAAACTCCCAAAGACTGTGAAGAAGAAACCAATATGTTGCCATTCACTCACAGCAGCACGGTTGGTGTTTAGCATCATGCATTATTTTTTGGAATCTTATTTTAATAGTTTACTATTTTGAAAATGAATGTGTGGGTGGGTGAAGTTATGTATACAGTGATGATAGTATGGTGAAACAGTCTATACAAAATCTTCAAAAGCAGATGCTGCTTCAGTCCAAGCTTATATTATATTTGACTGATCCTTGTAGTTAAACGTTTAAGAATCACACTTTAAACTAAGAATAAAGTAGAACTGAACATGCAAAGGATCAGGAACATTATAATTTTCACAATAAACTGTAATTGTATTGTTCTTCGAATTAGGGGTGCACCAATATGGAATTTCTGGGCCAATAAGTTCACCCATAAAACATTATTGTGGCAAAAAATCAGTAGTAGTAACTGATTGTTTTACTTTTTGCATTTTAGGACAAGGTCACACTATAATCCATTCAAGTGTAGTTAGTGTTAAATTCGTGTAAAAAGTACAAAATTACATAAATGATTTTCAAAGCATTACCATATGCTATTTCTAGTAGACACTGTAATCTAGAGCTGCTCACAACAGTAAGGACTTTGTGACATTCCCTTGGTACAGAATGATGTGCTAATGAGCCATGTGCATGGAAATACAGAAAATGCACTTCTCTTCCTTATGCATATTTATTGGGTTTCTCACATATTGTAACATTTTTTCCCAGCTGTATTTACATTTTAATGTTTTAATTTCTCTCACCAATTTGCCCCTAACATCGAGAAGTAAAATCACACACATTGACAAACACATAGTCTGATGCACCTTACAACACAGGCAAGAATGTTCACAAACAGCCCAAATACTGCCAGATATTGGATATTATTTTTGTGTTTAACATGAAAGACATTTCTAAATGAACTGAAAAATTAGTTATTGATGTACAGTGATGATTTTTCAACCGGTCCAAAAACCGAAACTGAAAATGTGAATCAAGTAAGGTAAAGATATAGGTAAAGGGCAGTTGCACTCATCCAGAGCCACTTAAAATCATTAGGTACCAGGACAGTCCTCCCGGGGTAACTGAGGGTTAAGTGTCTTGCTCAAGGACACAGTGGTAGAAAGCGTGGGTTTGAACCTGCAACTTTGTGTCATCAAGTTCACAAGTGTTTTACCCACTAGACTAATGCAATAACACAATTTTTAACGCAATAATACTATATTTATTGTAGCTTTTGAAATCACATAATATGACTATTTATGGTGTTTGGAGCAATGTCTTCACGTGCTGGTTCATAAATACTTACAATTGTTCTATGATGATCCATTCCAGAAGTGACATTGGTGAAATTCCATTTTTTAGAGAAAAACAAAGCCCATTAAAATTGCATCATGTTAAATATCTTTGCAAATATTAGTCATATGCTATTACAATTTGCTATTGCACTAATGTTTAAAGATTGATTACAATATTAGTCAAGAACAACCAAAACTCAAAAGAGTAAATCTCCTGGGGGCCACACTGGAGTCATACTGGAGAATGAGATGTGGGATAAGACACATGTAAATATTAAAAGTGTGCCGGACTTAATCTTCCATAGAAGGGACAAAGACATTAACTAATTTGCTGGGTACTAATTTCCACCTCTTTTGTAAGACTAATGGTAGTGTTGCACTGAAACCTGTCCCCTCCTCTAAACCACCCTACTCCGTCTACTTGTGTTGAGTTATGCTGGGTCATCTGCAGTGGAACTCTGGGAATTGTAGTTCCCAGCAGCAGATGGTGAGGGAGTACGAACAAGAGTGTATATGCTCTGAAGGAACACAGGGTCAGCAGGCGCTAACGCCGAGTTTGTTAACGTTACTGGATGGTTCAACTATAATAGAGGTTTAGGTCAGCCTTCTTTAGATTGCACCATATTTCAGATGTCATTTTTTATCCATGATGTTGCTGTCATGTATTTGACCTGATCAGATGTTAAAGGGAAGGTTGATGGGAGGACTCAAGTACATTTATGGGTTCACACACACTGTTATAGCTCACGCCGTTGTTGGCACACATGCACTCAGTGCACGCCATTATTTCTGCTCTCAGAGGAGTGATGGGTAACCTATATTAGCGAGCCACAGCAAAGAAAAGGGTTAAAGCTCAGATAAATCCGTTACATACTAGTTTATACCATAAAATCTACTTGATAATTATTTACTACAAGTAGAAACACAACAAATATCTCCTGATAAAAGCAGCTTGATTAATCTAGTTAAGCTGGTTAAGCCGGTGCAGTGTGTGTAAAGTTAAATTAAGGTTAATGGTAACATTTTATAAGGTTACATTTTACAATTTAACTATGATTTTAAAAGCACCACTACTACTGTATTGCTACTATTACGGTATACTCTTAGGGTACGTGATAGTTTATCAGACTCTAAAACTTACACCAATAGACCAAACTGGTTGACCAGCATAGTTTTGCCTCACCCAACTATACAGTCTAGCCAGCTGTACGTCTGGAAATTTGACCAGCTTACACCATATAAAACCAGATAAAAATCAGCAAAAGCAGATATAAGCTGGATTTTCTGCACATACATCATAAAATGACTGCATTTTGGAAATACAGAATTATTCAAGAGGTCATCTCACAAAGATAGCATTAATGTACATTTTATAAAATATTTAAGAGGCATACATATGCATATTTTGATTTTAATATGCTAGACCCATGCAACATCAAAGTTAACTTCAAATAATCAACAGGAGGCTGTAAACAAAAAATGATCAGTGTGTATATGGCATGAAACCCTACTCTACATACATAATGTATGAGCTCAGTTTTGTTTAACCTGAGGAATAAATTTCCATAATAATTCAATCTAAATGGATCAACGGATGATCAAACTCCAAATATAATTACTGAAGGATTCACTGTAAAACTAAATTTCTTTTAATTTCTTTGATCCACCTTTTGCTTGGTCTAACATTGCAAATTCTGGAGTGAAAAGTAGCATCCCTGTGCAAATAAACAAAGGCAGTTATTCATTTAAGGTTTCTTTGTGCTACTACAGTTTGCACAACTGATGCATAATCATTACTATATGACGAAAAAATGTAATGTAATGAAATGTTAATGAAATGACTGGAAAGTGCATGTAATGACTGGCTGCTGCTGTTTTTAAAAACTCCTTGCCATTCTGTGGTCCAAGCTTGCCTGGCAGCCATAGCCAACAGTAAATAAACCTTATTCCTTGTTTTTTGTTATCATTTTTTCAATATTCAATATGTCACTTGCTCCTGTGCATTTTGGCACTAACACAATATTTCGCTTTTTTATTGCTGTACTTGTTATCTAGTATTTAAATTATCATTGTAGAAATTATCATTATTTTGTCACTGTTGGACTAAAATGTAATTTTGCCATTTTTAACTTAATTTGAAAATTTAGTATCAAAATTTGATAAAGAAAGAAATGATATTAAATTCAAGCCCATTTAGGCAGACTGTGACACATACCTACCCCACACATACCAAAACTGACTCAACTTTCCACCGTTGCACTTCATATATTACACTTTTATGATGTACATGCAGCTACATGCACAAAATGCATTCATGTAACATTTGTAATTGAATGCTGTCTCAGAGTTCCTGCCTTTTCATTGATTGACTGTATATTCATTGAATTGCCGCTAATCTTTTGAACATATAAAGCACACAACTACCTTCCATTATTTTGTTCGTTCTGCACCTGAGGTTGATACACAATTTTTGGATATTAAAAATGACCAAGTTTAAGGTTACATTTTTAGTTTATTTATATATGTTTACTCTATGTGTCTTTCTGGACCATCTAGTCTCACTGTATATGTGAGTTTACTTTGATCATTGGACTTACATTGAAAGTTAGGAAGGTAGTATATATCCATCCATATCCAGCATTTGTCCCTGTTTTGATTTTGCCAGGGCAAAATCTTCCATAAAGCAACTTTACAAGAGACGGAAAAAATGTCCGTAAATTTAAACGTAAAACGATTTTATTAGAAGAGATTGTGGCTTTTCTATTGTGGGATGGTGGGATTTCTATTTTTACATCCAACATGAATCACAGTGGAAAAGACAGCTGGCGTTTTCAATTCATATAAAAAGACGAATAATAACAAAACGACAAAAATGGAGATAGGAGGTTTTGTTCCGAGAGTGACTTCCTCCCGCATGTCAGTTTTGTGTACGCACAACAACAGCTTCACCTGCTTTTAGTCTTTTAATTAAACTCCTCACAAAAGGCCTTTCAAGGCGCACCGAGCATTTATCAAACAAATGGGTTCACAGCGGGGCTCGGCCTCTTTGAAGAAGTGTGGCAGAAAGGAGGCGGAATTAAAAGAGCAGGGACGAGCGAGTTGTCCACGCTTTGTTTAGCGGAGACTGACTGATAGCTGTAAAGTGCTGGAAGGGAAGAGGTAGCATGGGTTTGTCAGTGTGTCTGGTGAGCGCTCACTCCCGACAGATAAACACTTTGAGCACGACAGCAACCTGAAACTGACACTAATGAGCCTGGCATTCCAACATGGCCTGGCAACAACCAGTCTAGGACAAAATCAGAAACAATTTAGATGGCGGGAAATCCACATGGACAGAAGTGTAATTAAAACGGCCTTAAAAAAACCTGCTTGAGAGCAGAGTAATTGACTACACATGAGCTTTCCTTGGAGTAATCTTTTATGTACAGTAATCTAATGAACCAATGATGGTGAAGCCTGATGAAAGTCTGCTGTTTTTCACTGTTGATGGTGAATAATGGAGGCTTACATCATTGTCTCGGTAGGCTTGTAATAACTATTTTAATAAAACCCACTCACCCTCACTTATAACTGCAGAATTACGAGCCCCCTTTGAAAACTCTGGGTAGATGTTTTTATTGAACAAGCATGTACAGTGTAGCTCGCAGGACTGAATCTCTTGACATGTTGTGCATTAT
>JBBPCY010000039.1:16691413-16702863 GCA_037974405.1 Brachyalestes nurse
GAAGGGACTACAATAATTGGTTAAGTCACGGAACGTGTGTCAGCGTCAGCCAATCAGAGGCAGAGACTGCATTGTGTGTACAAGCGCGCACAGAGAGAGGGAAAAAACTGTCGACTCTTCAACTTTTGTGGTGTTAATGCCCTAATATATATATATATAAATATATATATATATATGTGTGTGTGTGTGTGTGTGGTGTATATATACACAGATAAATATATACGTATATACATATATAATGTGTGTGTAAGTAGAAAATGTTTGTTGTTTGTCATTATTAAAATATTTTTTTTCACAGTTTGAGATCACCAGCAACCAATAACAAAATTACATGATGAATGGTCAAACGGAAATGGTCCAAACTAGTGTAATAAAATCTCATTCCATTAACTTATATAGAATCTTAAATGATGTATGCTGACCAGGCTGGCTGGTCTCAAAGCCACCAAAAAATGTTTGCTTTACACTCGTTTCCTTTACTGGAGACAATGGATCCTTACCTGTGTGGGTAATATTCACATGGAGCTTTACTGCAAGGGTCCTCGGTGCGGGTGGGCTCACTAAATATCACGAGTGTGCTGTTCAGTATTTTGAGGGTCAATGTTTTTGATATTCTTTCCTTGATTTGATCACAAAATAAAAACCTGCATTCAAAATGAAGAATTGTTTTCGTGTCCCATATGAGTTTTTGTCCTGACTCATGGAACAGAACATGAGAGTGAGTTTGATATGTGTGTCAATAACATCCATGGCCATGAATAATCACAGTCATGTTTTTCATGATTATACACAACCTCGAGTGTTATATTGCTTTTAGTCCAGCGAAAAAGCAAAGAGGCTCTGAAAATGTATCAAATGTGATTTAATATTGGCCATTCCAAGTCTTTTCTGTTCTGGATCTAACCATGAAACTGTCATGGTTTTAGACTCAGCTCAGTTTTATATCAGTTTTTGCCGCATTAACCTGAATACGGTTTTGCTCCAGCCAGAGTGTAAAGCATGTCCCAGCCCATTTTGCTTTCTAATTTCTATCTAATCAGATTTAGTTGTTTTGTTGTCAATGAAGAGCGTTGACAGTTTGGGAATGTGATGTAGGCCTGCTGTCACACTCTTCTTCAGAATCTGACCAAAAGAGATGCAGTCTATTGGTACGTTTCCACAGGTATACATGAACCCTGCTGTACCTAAACTGTAGTGCAGTGGCATGGAGCTTGCAGCTCACTCTGATTTCCCAGTGTATCTCAGTCCGGTAACTGAGTTTCTGATGCGTCAGCAGCACAATACTCTCCCCACAGTTTATTACCAGTCGTCGTCCCAAAACCGTGTCCATGGAGTCGAACCAGAGGAAAGTTTTCCCGTCAGAGCTGCTTTTGTTATTGTGATCTTTTATTATTTATAGTCTTGTTTGAGTTTTTTTTCTGCATTCTTTATCCGTGTGATGAAAACCCAACCCAGATAACTTGTTAGTGATGTCCTGGATCACCTTCACATTTCTCACAGAGTCAAAGATAAATTTGTTAGAGTCATAGTAAACTCCCACTGAAATTTCAGTCTGTTGTCATGACAACATTTTGACCAATCAGAAAGCACTGATGCACCGGGGCCCTGCCGTCGAGCAGTGCAGGTACGGGTCGCTTTATTTGAAATGGAAAAAACATTTGTTCCTGGTACATCTCGGTTCCTTGTACCAGTGGAAAAGAGCCATATATGTTGTCTTACAGAAGTTGTGTCTCTTTTGTGCTTTGGTAAAAAAAAAGGAGAAAGTAAAGAACATTAACTTCTCAGCCAATCAGATTGTGCCTCCTGAACTGCTGTATAAATCTCCCTAAAAGTACTTGAGCAGAAATTCCATTATCATTTGAAAATGCTCTGGAGAGTACAGCGGGACATTTAACTGGAGAGTACAGCCGTTATGGTCCCACCTCTGTTTAACTGTCACGTAGACGCGAAAGTGAAAGAGCATTTCTGCTAAATTGAAACAACATACAATATTCATGTGCTGAATACGAGATGACGCTTCGCTCTGGGTTTTGCCTCTGCCCATTCGTTTTAAACCACTTTGGCCCTCTTTTTTTCCCACCAAGAAAGATGAATCAATCCTTAATAATCTAAGTGTGATCAGTGTTTCGAAAAAAAGAAAAAAAAAATAGTGTAACCATCTCTGCCCCTTTTTCTTTTGGTAGTGAAGGGTCTCTGAGATGTAGCCCTCGCTGTGAGATATTTGTCCACAGCGTGACCGCGCGGCTAACGGGGTTATAGAATAACAAGGCGCTGCATGCATTATTGATGCTTCGCTCCACCAGATAGTACTGAATAATAACTGCCAGCACTGCTCTCCTCATTACGGACTGTTTTAAAAGATGTGTTCGGTCGCCATGGACACAGTGCTTCCATCCCGAACCACGTGATCCTCCCCCCTCCCCTCCTCGCTCGCGATCCCTCGTCATTGAAATTCAGGTCACGTGTGGCGCTCTCTGTTTTTAATTTTCATTTCTTCGCAGGCACTTTAAGACTGTTGCCAGCGCTTATTTGCAGTTTTCTCGCAGCACCCCCTCCCCCCAACCCCCCTCCTCCATCCCCCCCGACAGGACAGATGCTGCAATTAATCACAGCGAGAGAAATTGGGCTTCTTCCTCTGCCTCTTCTTTTGCCTCTACAGCGAGGGAATAGGCTTGAGAGCCAATCACGAGCATCCTCTCTCCCTCAAATTGGACACACATTTACAAACCCACTAATTGAGGACAGAATATAGCTTTTGAGGATTCTATTAAGCAGGGAGCGGATAAGCAGGAGGGACGCACCGAGATGGGAATTCTGTGGATATTTGCAGATGCAGAAGCTGATACATATACATGCATATCATGTAGAGATTGGGGGTAGAGCATATACATTTATTTATAGGGGGCTATAATAATGCCTGGGAATCCTTAAATGTTATACCATCACTTTGATATCAATTCCTCATGGATAATATGTAACTTGTTCTGGTAACTCCTTATGTATACACACAGACATAAAAATATATGTAGATGTAATAGTATGTTTTTTATACAGTAAGCCCTTCTGTGTTAATATTGATGTAACCCAGTGTAATCCTAACTAATTAGTGCATTGTTCCAACAGCTGGTGTAGCCATTTTTATTCTTATTGGCTCACTGATGCTGATAAGGCCGACTACTTAGATCCTGAAATGTAATTTTTCAGTATGCAGTAACTGAGGTATCTTGGTTGCTGCCATATTATAATACCCAGTCAAATGCAGCAACATGAAATCAAATGCAGATATCTTTATACAAGATCTCTTAAATGCTATGTTCTTCTACAATACAGAAAACATTTGCATTTAAACTATGCGATTGGTACGATTGAACTATACCGGGATGATTCTGATATCATCCTGCATCCCTAATAAGCAGTTTTCCTCCCTTCTCTTCTACTCTTCTAGCAAGGAGGCTCAGGGTGGCTGAATTTCTGCACATCGTTATTGTGTGTTTATGATAATTAGAGCTTGCAGTCCCTTCCCTCCCCCATTTAACAAGCAAGGAAGGAGGGAGGGGGTTGTTATAGAGTGTGAGAGAGAGAGAAAGAGAGAGAGAAGCCCCTGGGACCACCTTACAAATGTATCCACTGAGTGGGGGCTGAGGCTGAGGAAGAAAGTGGCTATATCCAGGGGTCAGTGAGAATGTCACTGCCATTGAGACAAGTGATGGTAACACACTGTAAACATGTCCAATTTCACCTTCACACACACACACACACACACTCACTCACTCCACCCTACCTGAAGCTTTTATAGCATTTAAAAGGACACTGCCCCATAACGTAATTTTCCAATAATGGTCATGCCCAATCAATCCTCATTTTTCGTTTTTTTTTTTAAGCCCCGCTGGTATAAAAAAAATACTGGTCCGTATCCCACACTCTTGTTACATTTGGCCCAAAGTTGAAATAAACCAAATTATAAATCCTTGAAGTAGTTTTTTTTTTATTATTTTTTTTCCCGCCTTTAATAGCTAACAAGGAGACATCAATGAAATATTTCATACAAAAGTATGGCTAATATAATCTTTCAAATGAATCGATTCTTTTGAAATAAATATTTGTGATTGTTAATTTTTAATCGCAAACATCGAGACACATAGAAGTGTAATACTTCATACAAAATTATGGCTAGTATCATATTAATGATGGAATGTCTCTTTTCTTCAGTGTTTTGCTGTTGTTGTTGTTGTTGTTTTTTCTTCTTCTTCGCTGGCAAAACAAAGCTGCTCGGAATGAGTGGTCCTAGAAAGGGTCCGGAAGCCGGTTGAGTCTACTGAAATGTGTTTTATTCTATGGACAGGTTTTAAAAGCAGATGATTTGATCTGTAAGCAAAAATACAAACAAATGTTTCGCTGCTATTGGAACTCATAAAAAAGTAGAAAAGAGCAGAGATGCACTATGCGATGGAGCAATCCACAGGTCAGCTTACCAACTGCTGAATTAAAGCCTCACGTATTAAAACTTTACAACAGGCGATATGAAAAATGTACACCTTCGCTTTTTTCTGTCATTTCTTTTTTTTTTTTTTTTACAGCTGGCAGAAAATACTTCCATCTTTTTTTTTTCTAGCAACGACACCATAAAATGTCACTGCCATGGTTTCTTTCCTTGTTCCTACCTTTACATAAGTCTGTGGTGTCAAGGAATAGTGAAAAAATACATTAATCATTAAACCATTGGCCTGAATTTTTGAATTTTGCAATTTTTTTTCCTTAAAATATCCTTAAAATATGCACTTTTATTACACAAAATGGAAACAAAAACAGAACGGAAACATAATTTAAATTCATTTAAATTCAGTTTTGAGGTAAATACAAATACATAGAAGTTTTTTTTTTCCTTTTTTTGGGGGGAGGGGGGAGTGCTATTTATACACACGTTTGAGCCGATGAGTTTTTTGAGGAGAAGTTTAGTCTCAGGAGAAGTTTCCTCTCCTCTCAGCTCGTATACAGCAGGTTCGAGAGCGAGATTCGAGACGTAAAGACGAGGACTGCTCGGTGGCAGGATGTCATGTTCTGTTCGGAAAATAAAAGAAAAACAAAAATCAAATTCCTTACAAGTTCCATTTGTTTCGGTTCTCCCTGGAGATGCTGATGAGCTTCTTCTGCAGAAACATAGGTAGGAGAAGAGCAAAGGGGAGCAGAAGAAGGTTTACTCTTATGGACCAACCGGCCAGAGAGTGGGTGAGCTCCCTTTTCAGTTTACAGTTTCCGTTTTGAATGCCCCTAGCTGTCCAAAAAAATCCATTGCAGTCCTTTCCGACGTCAGTCATGTTCGGTCGCAAGCCTTAGCGGAGAATCAACTAACAACGGTGACCTTTGTGAATAAAGCTTTCCTGTTAAATTAAAAAAACTTAAGAGATCTGTCACTGTAGTCGATCCAACTCGGTGTCTTGAAACAGTGCCTTAACCTCAGTGATTGAGAAAAACAAAAAAGCCACACAAACCAACAACAACCAGGCACTCCATCCCTCACCGTAGCTCTGCCTATTTTATAGACAGAGATTCCGGCAAGGCCCTTTGTCCCTTTATTTTTTTATTTCTATTTTACACATGTCGGGGTATCCATCTAGAACAAAGGACAGTTCTTTTGTAAAACATTCTTAATTCTCACACACTTCTTAAGTGCAACTTTGAAAAAAAAAGCAACTCTGAAACGGTGCTTTTTTTTTTTTAAACAAACATCTTCCTCTCTCCTCTCTGAGTCGAGACTGTAGGATTGGGGGGGGGGTGGGGGGGTTAGTAGATGCTGACTTGCGAGAGGACTTGGGCGTGAGCCTGAATCTGCGAGGGGTGAGGCTGGGGGGCTGGTGGCGGGGGGCTTCCGAGCGATGCTGAGTGGGCCGCCCCAGGCGAATGCTGCACGGGTGAACACTGCGACTGATGCTGCTGCTGCTGCTGCTGCTGCTGCTGCTGATGGATCTGATGCATCTGCTGCATTTGCTGCATGTGTTGCATCTGCATCTGCTGCTGTTGTTGTTGCTGCTGCTGTTGCTGTTGCATGTGATGCTGCTGCAGCTGCTGCTGCAGGTGATGCTGGAAATGCTGGTGCTGCATTTGCTGCTGAATCTGCTGGTGATGCATCTGCTGCTGCTGCATCTGATGGTGCTGCAAGTGCTGCTGCATTTGCTGCTGCTGCTGCTGCATGGCTGCGGCGTGCGGCGGCTGCATCGGAGGGCTCATCTGTGACGACACGGCCGACTGCGGCCCGCCGGCCCCCATCTGGCCCAGGAGCTGCGAGGGGACGCCAGGCGCCATGTTCTGGTGGGCCACTGTGACGGAGGTGACGATGTGGCTGTTGCCCACCCGCATCTGCAGGGGTTTCGGGGCTATGGCCCGGGGCAGGGCCTGCTGCTGCAGCGCCTGGGCCGCAGCTGACATGGAGGGGTGCTGCGAGAGGGGGGAGGACAGTGGAGAGGGCAAGACCAGAGCCGGGGACAGGCTGGTGGAGGCCAGAGTCTGCTGTACTGAACGGATCGTCTGTGCTTCAGCCGACTCTGCTGCAGCCTGAGAGAGAGAGAGAGAGAGAGAGAGATAACATGCTTGTATTTCATTTCATCCTTCACTAAATCTCAATTCACCAATCCTACCAAATACCAGTGTTTAGAACAGGAAGAGGGAGCTGCTTGATTTGTCAAGACAGAGACACAATGAAACTTGTGCATTCAAATGCACAAAACAGCACAAAATAAACAAATGGTTTGTATTTCCATAGTGTACAACACACTGTTACTACTTCAGGTTCTTAACTTGTTTTAAAGGTTCTTAATTGATTAATGGACTGGATGTACCGTTCTATGCAGTACATTTTAATTGATGCTTTAAGGTCTATGTGGAAAGGTCTTTAAACAGTTAAAGGTTCTTTCAGAATGACCAATTAAACCCGCCCTAAAGAACCCACCTCAGCACAGGTCAAAGCACCAGATCAGACCACGGACATGCTGTCCAACTCTTAGACACGCCTGAAACACTACCGCAAACTTTTTGTTGAAAAATGCCATGGAAGAGCCCTAAAGAGCTCGAAAAATAGATGAGATTCTGAAGAACTCTTTAAATGTTTACACAACCTTCATGCCGATTGTTTAAACCAATTTGCGAGTTCTTTCTAGAGCCTTAACATCATATAGATAAAAGGTAACGCAACTTTAAAAATGTTCTTTCACAAATCTCATTTTCATATTGGGGATAAAACAAAGAATCATTGTTGGCCCCTTTATTTTTGAAAGTGAATTAGAAACTGGAATTCTAAAATGTTACGAATGTAATTGGCCGTGTTATGATGCAGCTAACTATTCAGGCGTGATCAGACACGAGGAACTGCACAGTCATTCGTACATTTCCAATTGCTGCAAAGCTGAGAATACAAATGTACACAACTTCAGTGACCAGACATCTTGTTATTATGTCTGAATGTTGGTTAATAGTGCAAGAATATAATGCATAGTGCCCAGTCTGACAGAAAAGGAAAGTATTCTGGTTGATGAGAGAGATATTTAACAGTCTTCTTCATCTGTTCTTTTGCTAACTGCGCTGCTGAGGCTTAATTCAATTACAGTCTTCCTTGTCATACCCGTCTTAACACCTTCAATTAAACCTCTCATCGGTTTCATGAAGTTCTCCGAAAAAAAACAGAGAGACCCAGCGAGCACAGATCAGCAGTGAGATGTTACCATGTGTATGACGATCAAATATGCAAATATAAGCAAATAATTTAGCAGGCAGTATCAGATATGCAAATGGCGCAGGCTTGCAGGCAGATCCTGGGAATTAATGAGGCGCGCTCATTAACTGGTTTTACGACCTGCTATCATTGCACCTCTACTGTGGAGAGAGTGAGTGAGAAGGGGAAGCGAATCTCACCTTTGACACCAGACTGGCGCGGTAAGCGGCGAGGGCTTTCAGGTACTCCTTCTTGGCCGCCTCTGTTTTGCTTTTGTAAACCTGAAGTGACGAAAGAACCAGCAAGGTGTGAGGAGCGGGTAATTAACAAGGCCTTCATCTGCTCAATACACTTCACAAAGGGAGTGGGGACTCAAATCTGCGGTGTAAACAACGGCCCCCTCGTGACGGTGGGAATGAGGAGGAAAATGCCTCTTATAAACAGGTGCACATCAAGAGAAAATCAATAAAGTGCATTTATTCATTCTCCGTATAAGGACAATGGAGAACTGGCAGCTGTCTTTTAATGCTTTATCAAATAACAACTGCAACTAATACCTTGGCTACATTTACTATTTAGTCAAAAATTTATACTAGCTGCACAGTTTAAAACATACCACTTAAAGCAATATTTCACTTGGAGTAATAAGGGGCTGATAAAATAAAACTGGCCAACGACCCATCACTAAATGCTCTTATGAGGGGAGTTGGTTTTACATGTTGTTTTACTAGATATGGGCCTGTGCCATGCTTCTACTTTCTCTATAGTTTTGTAGTCCTTACTTTATAATCCCCCACACAAGTCTTTACACCCACAGACCCTGGTTTATTACAAAATGATGCAAATGCAGGCGTCCGAATATAAATCATGGTCGTGTTTATATTTTTTGCTGTACCTGTTTCTGTTCCTCTCCTAGGCCATCCCACATAGAGGCCACGATCTTGGAGACCTCTCCGAAAGTAGCGTTTGGGTTCTGGCCTTTGATGGCTGCTTGAGTGTCTCTGAAGAACAGTGCGTAGGCCGAGACAGGCTTCTGAGGTTCGTTGGGGTCTTTCTTCTTCTTCTTCTTAGGCGTCTTGGGTTTCTTACCAGCATCCGGGGCTGGGCGCTTTTCGCCAATCTGTTGGAATGTAAATGGAAAGACTCTGTAAAATTTCTCAGTTGATTATTTTCATGTAGGAGCGAGGTTTAGAAAAAGAAGGGGAAGAAGGGGAATCACAGAGAAATACTGTACACCACTACAAGTGTTCCAGTGTTAGTTTGGTCATTTTAAGGTCACTCACCTTGCTTCCATCCTCCTGATCGTCTTCATTAATGGAGCTGGAGGGAGAGGGTGTGGCTGACTTGCTGGCAGGCGGGGACGGGGAGGTGTGGGCGATATTTGGTCCAGTCATGTTGAGGCCTAGCTGAGCATTTAACTGCGATTGGTTGATGGTAGTCAGCTGGTTGCGTGACATCATAGCGTTGGGGCTGTTCATGTTGATGATTGAACGCATGACCATGGTGGGGTTGGGAGGGTACTGGCGCAACTGAGACTGTCCAATACCCTGAAAAACACACACACACACACACACACACACACAATTAGCGATAGATATAAACTACCAATGTTGTTCACTGATTATGGTTTTTAACGATTGAGGTGATGCCTATTGATTTGAAATCCCCAGTCAGGATATTTATTAAAGTGAAAGTACATGGAATTCAACCATCTACCTACTGAGGATCAATAAAAGTGGTCAACCATGATAATGCACATACATGATAACCTTGCTGGAGTCAGCAAACAAATACGAGATGCACTCTGTTGATATATCATACCTATTTGGTTTTTTGTGCTATTTATTCAATCGTTTATTATTCATCATATTTATCTGATAACACCAGCCGCCCTTGACATTTCACAAAGAATAGATTAATATAAATGGTACAAAATTACATCTTGCTGCATTCGTGTTATGAAGTAGAAATTAGAATTATTAATAAGTTACCATTTCTGAGAGACAAGTTTTTGTTTAAACAGTGACAACTTGTTTCCAGTGTCAGATCATTTCCTAGTAATAGGACAAAGTTATAAAAAAAAATCCGTCATCTTCACTGAGGGTTTGAGGTTTCCACAAAAATGCACAGAGAAAAACACACAAGAAAGGACGGAAAGTTACAACTTTGTAAAGACATCATGGCACTGTATGTAAACCTTTTTTTTTTAACTGTGTCCTGAATAGATATAAGAAGGCATGAAATTTCAATTACTATGAGCAAAACGTATACTTTTTTACTCAAAAACATCCAGTTGCCAAAAAAGAACTAGTGCCCTTGCCAAAGGAAAGAAACCAGTCTTCTGGGAAGCCATTAAGATTGCAAAGCCACAAAATCACATTAAGTAGAATAACTACTCCAGTAAGTCTCTGTGCATTTCGGCAAGGCCAAATAAAAATCCCATACATTTCAGTGCAGTTAGACATCCTGAAGGTTACGGCTCGAGCTGGAGCTGGTGATGTAGGCACAAAATGATACGGCGGCGCATGTTTGGCGATGAAAATCTATCGGCTGGCAGGTTTCATATATCACACTTTGACTGCCAAAGAGAGTGGAAAATATTTCTGTATAATCAAGTCTATAAATCACCCGGCTCGGATGAGATTTGAAACGTGTCTCTGGCCTTCTCTCTCCCTCTGCTTCTCTCTTTCTCTGAGTATAATACCATGCCATCCTCATATTTTTTTTCTCTATCCTTTGAATGATATTCCAGCTATGGCAGCAGTTTGAGTGTGTGTGTGTGTGTGTGTGTGTGTGTGCTGATAGAGAAAGTGTATGGGAGCAGCTAGTTCTGGGGGATATAAAGTGTTTTGCATTGATTGAACTGAGTGGGAAATTACAGCAGCTGCCAGTCTCATACTGCAACATGATTAAAGAGAGAGAAAAAAAAAATACTGGCACAAAACCAAACAAAAAACAGCCTCGGAGGACAACAAGGTGATATTCTTTCATATTATCATTCTGTCTCTTTATTTCTCCACTCTTTTATACTTTCTCTCTCTCTCTCTCTCTCTCACACACACACACACACACACACTCTCCACAATCTCCATTTGCTATGCAGAGACTCCAACTCAATCTCCTCTCGTGTCAACACATCATAAAGTCTTGCACCTGGCCTTATTGCATGGAACCCTGTCCTCCAGAACAATGTTCTGACACCTTTTCTCACACACAGATTGGATTTGCCGTCTTTTATTCCCTCCGCTCGTCCTTGTGCCAGATCGGTATGATGTCTACAGGCAAATACTGGACTGCCTGGTGTTTTCAGTTTAAAATGCAAAGCCAAAGGTGCTTTTAAATATAGTTATTTAGGTTTATTTCCGCTCTGTGTTATATATGATTGCCGTCGTCTCTATCATAACATAAGCAATTTCCTCAGGGATCAACATAGTTTTCTGATTCTGATTATTATAGTTATAATGGAGTTTTTGTTTTGTATTGTTGCATGTTTTAGAGCATTTCTATGAGAAAGAAGGGAAAGGAGAGAGAGAAGCAGAGAGAACGAGAGACAGAGAGTGAGAGAGTGAGAGAGATTGTGTGTGAGAGAGAGAATGTGAGAGTGTGTGTGAGTGAGAGAGTGAGAGAGTGAGTGAGTGAGAGAGAGAGTGAGAGAGTGAGTGAGTGAGTGAGTGAGAGTGAGAGAGAGTGAGTGAGTGAGTCAGTGAGTGAGTGAGAGAGAGTGAGTGAGGGAGAGAGAGGGAGAGTG
>JBBPCY010000039.1:16727982-16755144 GCA_037974405.1 Brachyalestes nurse
AGAGGAAGTCCAGACATGTCCCCGTCCAAGCAGCCAGAGCAATGCAGAGATAGGAGGAAGGAGAGAGGGAGAGAGAGAGAGAGAGAGAGAGAGAGAGAGAGAGAGAGAGAGAGAGTGTGTGTGCAGTCCCAAGAGAAGCGAATGAGATTGAAGAGCAAAAAATGCACAGTGTAGAGAGAGAGAGAGAGCGAGAGAGAGAGAGAGAGAGAGAGAGAGCGAGAGAGAGAGAGAGAGAGAGCGAGAGCTCAAACAGTGCATTGTGGGAAGTGCATGCCTCATTTCATCATTAATGGGAGTGCAGCTGCAATACAAACACAGCAAGTAGTGTGTTTGCGGGTTGTGTGTGTGTGTGTGTGTGTGTGTGTGAGTGTATGTATGTGCCTGTGCATGTGCGTATTTGTTTTTGTACATTTTCCAGACAAAAGCATGGAAACCAGGGCTAACTTAAATGTTTGTGTTTTGGTTTAAAACTGGACTAAAGTTTAAGGTTAAGTTTAGATTTAGGGTTATAATGTTCAGTTATATAATCCATAGTTAATACACATGGGACATATTTATGACATTCAACCCTTGTACAAAAAACGAGTGTAAGTGTGTTTGTGTTTGTATGTGTGTTTGTGTGTGTGTGTCTGTGTGTGCGAGTGTGTGTGTGTGTGTGTGTGTAATTGTCTTTAACTTATTCAAATCATGAGCATTCACCCATCTTTCAATCCTATTACCTGCTGTGCTTGGCCCCCTCAGATTCACCCCCTTTCGCACATGCACCTCACAGACCTCATGAATATTAACTCCTGCATGCGAAAACAGGCACTACACCCAAATCAACCACAGTAGAGGGACTACTTCTTAAATTTGCCAGATAAAAATACAGCGCACCTCAGCTTTTGGGAGACAATTACTACAAGCGAGGAAGAAGGCAACATAAAAAAAAAACAGAGCGGCTGATAGAAGTGAGGAGAGGGAGGCAGAGTCGAAGAAGGAAGAAGTAGAGGCACTGCAGAGTGTGTTATTCTCACACCCTTAGCAAGTGTGTAAACGCTAGTGCGCTCACAGCGGGGTGACGCTGAGCCGGACGCCAAAGCAGATTAGCCCTGATGGGGGGGACGAGAGAGAGAGAGAGAGAGAGAAAGAGAGAGAGAGAGAGTAAGAGACAGATAGAAAGAGAGAAAAGAAAAGAGTGAAGTGGGTCAGATCAGACAATGAGGCCTCTGTAATTAACTGGACAAGAAGGGCATGGAGAGCGGCTCGTTAGTATAGAGTAACGAGTGCAAGGACACGCCCCTAACTTCGCTAACGACTGGACCAATCAAATTCACAGAGATTCCTGCCACAATGCAGTAATGTAGGCTAAGTGCAAGTTCTTTAACAGAGGAGTGCATGTGATCCTGAGCAGGGTCATCCAGGCTGGAGATTGGATTTTAAATGTTTCGAGGTTACAAGAAGTGAGCAAAATTGCCTCCTGCCTCGAGTTACATACGTCCAAATCACAAACACACATTAAAGACTCTAAAAGAGTCAAAGATCTCTAACCCTTTACATCTTTAGCCTCTGACATTAAAATAAATATTAGGGATGCTCCGATCAGGATTTTTGCCACCGATACCAAGTACCGATTTTTTGTCACGGTGATCAGCCGATACCAATGCCGATTCTGATGCTTCAAGTTTATATAACTGATATGTAAGCTCTCTCTTTGTTATATTTGTAGTATTCACAATTATTATTAATTAATATTAATAATAAAGTATTTGTAGTAATTCCACACTGGCGATGACATGACTGCGGCGCCAAAACTTTTACGTCCCTACTCGTCGTGTACACCCTCACACATTGACGTCATCAATTGTGATCGGTTCCTAAGACCGGCCAAGTTTAATGAGTACCGATTGAGTCATAAAATGTGAGCATCGGCCGATACCAATCTTCGGCCGATCGATCGGAGCATCACTAATAAATATAAAGTCAAATGTGTCAATAGAGAGTGGAGATTAAGAGTAAAGGCAACTTCTTGGGTATCTATGAAAAGAAATATGCAAAATATGCAATTAAGTTTGGACTGTGTATATATATATATATATACACTCTATATTCCTAACCATAAAGATTACACTGATGCAGCTGAATAATAAGGAATATATTACTAGCTGTGATATTTTCCCTGCACTGTTGTCCAGCTTTGTGTTCCTTAGCAATCCCATTTCCTTGTTTATGCCTCGCCCGAACAGGCTTTCATAACCTTAACACAGGCATATTCTTATGCGCACATGTCCATGGGGAAATAAACTGCTTGGTATCCATTATAAAGTGCCAAATTATTTGCACCCCCCAGGTACGGACAATATTGCACCACCCTGAGCTACTCTTGCCCTCTCGTTACACTGATTTCATCTGTGAGTGTGGAAAAGGCCTGCGTTTCGCATGACCACAGGCCGGCAAAGGGGAAATCACGGTAGTGATGCAGCCATTATGTTTGGGTAATAGACTGCAGTCGAGTGCATTGAAATGAAATGAATCTGAAGTTTGTTGGCTTCAAGCTGGGACAAAGACGAAGCCTGGTCAGAAAAGGGTAGATCTTACAATGAGTCGGTTTGATACTGATTCTTCGCGTCTATGAGTTTTCAGAGGATTCGCTTTCATTACTTTTGTGCCGTTCAGAATTACAGTTTCAAAAATACACTAAATACATAAATACACTAAATTCATAAAACATGTGTCAAAAATGTCTTGATTCGACAGAGCTCTAATTACATACTGTATAATCATAAGTTATAGTCTAATTTCATTTTCATTTTTCATGGTGTGCATAACAGACAAGATTGGAGTTATATAGTCCATTGGAGGATCTACTGGGGGTCCAGTTTTGAATTTTAATACACTGTTTTGACTATTTTCCATTATTCTATATTAAAACTGTTTGAAATCCTTACTATTTACACACAGTAGTGGTGTATAGACAATCAAAACTCCCTCTCTCTCTCCTGCTCTCATTCTCTCCCTCTCTCTACTTCTCTCTCATTCTCTTTCTCTATCTCTCTCTCTTTCTCATTCTCTCTCTCTCTCTCTCCACGTCTCTCCTTCTCTCTCACTCCTTCCCTTTCTCTCTCTCTCTCTCCCTCTCTCTCTCTCTCTCTCTTCGCAGGCCAGCGTTTAGTTCACATTATACATTATAATTCAAATAAATACTATAATAAAATTGAAACAACATTTACATTATAATAGCTGTTTAAATTTTAAATCCTTATTCCTCAGTCGTTGCTAGGTGATGTTGAGGGCTGACCTCTGCACAGAGCTTCACTTAAATCAGAAGTCTAGTGCTGATGCATTTTCCAGTCCTTTTTGTAAAGAAGAAAGGTTACAGCTGTGTCACACTTGCTCTTTCACTCCATCACTCCCTCACTTACTCACTCTTTCATTCACTCACTCACTGACACGCTCTCCCGACCGTTTGTTTTTATCTTCTTTTAAGATTTGGCAGCCCGCCAGCTCAAGGCCTCTCATTGGTGGACTCGGAGAGGACGGAGGGGCGGAGGTGCGCGGCAGTTGCATTGTGGGTAAGGAGAGGCTCAGTGGGGGTTGTCTTTGATTTCGGAGGTTTCTCTACACTAAATGTATTCTCATTTACAAACCAATACAGCGCAGAGCATGTGCAGCTGGCCATAACAGATCACAGGGGCTATTCAAAAGCAGCAGGCAGTCTCACAAGGGGCACACACACACTCACACAAACACACACACTCACTCACACACCCAGGCACATATACAGATACACAAACATACACACGCACATATGTACACACACTATCGCAGTGGTACATTTGTAAGCTGGCTCTTTGGTCCAGCAGGGCCACGCAGAGAGCTAAAGCTGGGTTGTTTTGATCCGCAAGAGGAATCGATTGCTAAAACTCAGTTTAGAGCTCAAATCATTACATACTGGCCCTAAACCCAGCAAGAGACTACAGCCTGCCTGTGAGAGACTGCACATTAGAGCCACACTCTCTCTTTCAGTCTATTTCTCTCTCTCTCTCTATAACTCTTTTTCTTCTTTAACACCAGCCTCACTGATAAAACTAAACACTAATACAGCAGAGAGAGAGAGAGGGGAGAGAAAAATATATATAGAGAGAGGGAGATAGATGGGGAGTGAGAGAGAAAGAGAGGGGGAGAGAGAGAGAGGGGGAAAGAGAGAGGGAGAGAGAGAGAAATGGGGAGAGAGGGGGAAAGAGAGAGAGAGAGAGGGAGAGAGAGAGAGAGAGAGCGAGAGAGAGAGAGAGAAAGCATGTGACAAGCAGACAGAAAAGAGCTGATGTTATCATAAACCTGGATTCAGCAGTTGACAGTTTCATTCAAAGCCCGTTCCACCCCCCCCTTCTTTCTCTCTGCATTGTGCATTACTTCTGAGCTGTTTCTGTTCACAAAGGGCCACTTTAACCCTTGACAGTCCAATTAAAAGCAGTTCGGTTCTCTACGATTTTTTTTATCGCTTGTCATCCGATGCCTATTACAGTGCATGTTCTAAGCCTGTGTTCAGTGCTTGAGCACTTCAGTACATGATTGTGGCAGCAAGCGTGGCAACATGGCGACGTTCGACTGCCGGTCGCTTTATTTCGGACTCCCCAAAGGTGCACTGAGTTCATTTGTGTGACATTAACTTCCAACCTTCGATTTTAAGGCTCCCGCATTGAAAAAGCATTCTCTCTGAAACTAATTTAGGCATCAGGTGTGAGGCACATTTGCTTAAGTGAGCTCCAGGTAACCGGAGAGCACGCAGTGAAACCGGAGCCATCCTTTCATCTGATTCCTGGCATGGATGTAACATGAATTTGATCCCAGTTAATAAAAAATGCAACCATTCCTGTTCAGGTAATAAAAAATGCACTTATTTCTGGTCGCTGAATGAGTTTTAGTTGTTTAATAAGCCTGCCTTTACAACCCAAAACCATTCCCTTCAGCCCCAGTCTGGCAGGACATAATAAAGCTGAAATCTAATAAACCAGAATTTTAAAAGGACTGAATTACAGAACTCAATGGTTCACTGCATTTTGCATCAGATGCTATTAAAAAGCGTGAAGTTAGCGAAAGATCTACTGACAAATTAGCCATTGGGTATAGTCACAGCTATATATAATGTTACGTTAACATCATCCAACATTTACTAACTCACCCCATTTCATTTCTCTAGCTATGCATACATTATTTTACACGTCTTTTCTTTCCTTCCGCTTGATAATTTGAATGTTTCATGCAAATTGCTTTGCTCATTCATCTTCTCTGTAATAGCATTCCGCCTATTTGGTATGTGGGTTCTCAAATCTCATTACTACTAGCGCAACCATAGAAGTGGAAATGAGCGTTGGCCACTGATCCTTTAATCAGTGATGAAGGACACTACAGCATTATCAGTCAATTCGTGTTAGAATTCTATTTCTGCCATCCAGGTTACAACAGCTGGATAGCAAGAGTGGAAAAATAGCTCGCAATTGTTCCAACTTCTGGCTAACTTGGAGACTTGGGTACTCAATCATGGCTTGGATGAAGGTCCTTCTCTGAAGCAACCCAAACCCCAGCAGCGATGCAAAAACACTGTGGCTTGATTTTGGAAGCCAAACCCAATTCAGTGCCACATCAAACTACCATGTCTGTTATACCACACAAAATTCCAGTTCAAACTTTCCAACATTCAGAAAGAACTCCAGTAATCCAAACTCGAATATAAGAGTTGAATGAGCATCTTCTGCACATTCCAAGCTACCAAACATGTTCCTGAGGTTTATTCCTGCACTCTGGTGTAGCGAATCCGGAGCCCAAGATGCTGACAGAAGTGCCAAGTCGAAATGAGTTTGATGACATCAGCTGCCACCCACTGGCCCGGCATCTGTTACTATGGTGTAATAGACCTGTTCCTAGCAGCAAGGCCATTTTGTCATGTCTAAACACCTCCGATTAATGAGTACCTCCTCCTGCTCTTCCCTCTCCCATGGCAGTCACAGCTCAGTGCAGTCCAGCTTTCTTCTGCTTATTCTTAAAGAGGCCTCAAACTCAGCTGAGTCTCATCTTTGAATTTGTGGAGTGTAGAGCTACTGGCCTTTTGCCACAAAAGAGACTTAACACACACACTCACACATATACAAGCATATGAATGTACCAAATCAACATCGTGTTTTTCACAATTTTGCACTGATACTTGATTAATGTATGCCTCAATAGACGGAAGCTTTGAAAGCCCACTACATCCTATTCATCTTTGTCTAAATCTTGCAATAGACAGATTAATGGCTTTGTTTCTTTTGTAAGAGGTTAAAAAAGAACATTCAATATGTCATTTTGAATGTGTAATAATTCAGAAATGGTTCTGAGAGCTAACTACCGTGATCCAACTGGAATAACATAAGACATCATAAGTGAATCCTAAGTATCATATAATGGCCAGTACCTAGCACTAATATACACAGCTCTATACAAGCCAGTTTACGCATGATGCCTACACATGCATACACAAGCAAGCTCGCATGTACTAGCATGCCCCCACACAAGCACAAGTGAGCTCATGCATTTAAAGGGTGAATATAACTGCTGTGTCAGAGCAGCAGTCTTCAAAACACTTCAAAAGAGGCCATTTTCAAAGAGGAACTGCTCATCCTCGAAAAGCATTATGCGTGTAGTTTGTGCATTTCTGGAGCATCTCTTCTGAAAGCCATTTTATGCACTGCTACTTTGATATGCTCATTCAACAGTGAAAACCCTGTTTCTCCTTGATGTTAGCCCAACACTATTTTTCTGTTTCCTTCCCGCTGCACACGAGCCTGCGCCGCACATTTGCCGCACTTAGGAAAACAACGCTGCAGGACAGTTTGCCCACTCCCGGCTGCCCTGTTCCCATTTATTGCCCTTTCGATAAGACTGCGGCCGCTACATTGCCAGCCAGTTGTTCAGTCTCTATAAATCTGTGAAACACAAACTGCTAAGAGCTGAATCATATATCAGTCCATTATTCTGCCAGGGCTTCAGTGTATTAAACAAATGGATCAGCCTACAGCTGCGGAGAGGAAACTGGGAGGGAGGGGGCAAAGGTTATTGTCTAATTTAAATCTTGGCTGCCTTCCCAGGCCTGTGCCACATTCCAATTTGTGGCTGTGTAGCTTGGCGCTCCTGACAAAAGGGCCTTGCTGAAAATGCTGCTGTGGCCGCCCTCCAGAAATTGGTCGAGAAACGAAGCGATCAACAGGTCGGGGGAAGATTAACAGTGTGACTGGAGCTAATTAGCGTAAATTACGCCACTGTAAGGACATGCATGTTTGGTCGAGGCTTGATGCAACATTTCATCTCAATTTCTGTTATTTTCTTATTTCTGGTTATGGTTAAGTGCATGCAATCATAGGTCTTATTCACCTGTTACATGCAGAGACTGATTTAGTTTCAGATTTCAGATGTTAAGTGACAACTAAGGAGAGGTCTTGCAAGCAAAAAAAGACAGGTGTAGCTATTCGACAACAACGCGTTCACGTATCAAACATATATCAATTACTCCCTATTCATATTTAACTGACAAGCGTGCAGCAAAATAAGCTTTTTAAAATGAAACGGCCTGACAGCTCCACATTTGCAAAGGGTTTGTTTCTCCTTGCTGACAAGAGCAATCTGTTCTAAGTACCTTGTTCATTTATTCCTTGCGCATTTACACCTGAACTGTCATCTTAAACATTTTCCATTTCAAAAGAACAGTGAGATTATGATAGCAGCGTTGGGGGAAATTACAATGCCTAATCTTCGCCATTCATTTCTCGTCATTATGGTGACATTTTAGAGAGCTCGGGAACAAAGGCACACTAAAGGATTCGTTCAGTTGCACTGTAAAATTATTCCTCTCCCGAATGCAGGGAGACAGCAGGAAGATCAAAGGAAATGCAAAATATGACAGAATAAAGAATTACCGGAATTGTGCCGTGTTTTTAGGGGATTTCATTTCAGGAGCGGGTGGAAACAGCTCGGTTTCAGCAGCAAAGCAGTTATTATGGAAAGAAAACCCACTTTTATGTGCATCTTTTTTTTTTTAGACTCTGACACTAAAACAACAAGCAAAAGTGGAAGCGTTCCTCTTTACATGTTGGTTTCCTGATGGACAAAATCAAGCTAAGTATGCGGTCACTGTTAATGCTGCACGTCAATCATCTTCTTTCCAAGAACATTTAAACACGAAATCCTCATTTAAACATGAAACAGTCTTTCTTTTCCAAATGGTAGATGAAATGATGACTTTAACAGACTCGAAATGCAGGAAAATGCCATTTACTTTGATGTAGGTCACAGGGTAGACCTAGAATTTTTAAAGGAAATACTATGCATTAGGGTATGGAAGGGATACCATAGAGATACATTTGCTCTTATCCAGTATATTCAAAACACTGTATACCTTGCATGTGAATCTCACAATGAAACACACTTTCTGGTTCTATACCACCTAACTTGCCATCTTTCTTCACAATGTAGTATTAGTTTAGTGGTTCTTTCTTCTGTTCATCATAGGACTGCATGATACAAACAAAATCATAATTATATTATAACTGTATTTGCACATGTTTCAATGATGTGAGATCCTTGTAATGTCATGATTTAAGGACATGTATGCGTTATTTTCAGTCAAAACGGTTTACAATTGCATCAGGTGAAGGCTTTAATTAACACAACATGAATTGTGAATGTTCCTCATAGCGCACAATTATCCCACACGATTATTTGTTTAGATGCTAATTTGCACGCTGCACACGAGCCAAAGTGAACTTCATTGACTTCCTTCTCACCGAAGATGTGTTAATTGTCAGTTTTTCTATTGAAAGTACCAAACGGAACATTGTCCAATCTTTGGTCACCTGGAGTACAGCAAGAATGTGCTTTAATGTGAATTTTACAGAATGTTACACTGCGATCAATGAAATTAAACTGTGTAGAATTGTTTACCTTAGCACCGAACTAGAAAATGTGAGGTAGCAGAGTAAACGGGAACACACAGTCTACAGAAAAACACCTCGCTAGCCAAGCATCTTCCTGAAACCGTGTAACAGTATAGCTTTCCACAGTCATCTGTCTTCATTAGTCCAGTGTGTTTGACCTGTTTTTCAAGTTCTCTGTCGCATGGAGGAGGTCTGTAGGGACCTGGCGTGTAGGCTACTCTTAGCACAGTTAGCTTGGGTCTGCACAAGGCCTCAACCTTGATACAAACTGCACAGACAATTACTGACAATAACAGGCCAAGTCAGGCCCGCAGTAGACTGCTAGACTAAAGGGTGTCAGAAGAAGAGAACCCCCCCTCAGCACAGAGCGTAAGGGAAGGAGAAATACTTTTTTTCCCCGTCATTCTGTCACCAGGCAGTTTAGATGGAGATGGAAAATTCGAATTAGCAAACACAGAGGGAGACTTCATCCTGCCATTCACCTCTGTTAAAGATATCAATGCCATTAAATGGATTTGATGGAGACTGTCAAGACATTTCTGCCTTTCTGAATGAGACAGCTCACGGGCGTCATTCTGTCCAAATTTAGAACAATCATCTTCAGAAGAGAACGGAGACTGGGGAATGATGAGGAAATCTCCCGTGATGAGTTTTTCACGTGTCGAGCGACTGAATATTTCTTAGACTGTCCAGGGTATCTGGTGGACTGCAGGAAATTCGCCTCGGGATGTTCATTTTTTTCTTTCTCTCTTTAAAAGACCAGATCTTCTTTCAAAGCTGATCCTTCTACAAGGTGCCTGTGTAATCATTCCCTTTATGAGGGTCAGTATGAAAATCACACTCAGTTAAAAATCGGAAAATTGACAGCTCCAGAGATCAAGTGAGGCTTTCATTCTCCCCCTCGGTCTTTCATTTCATCCAGTGATATTCAAATCAAACTCCCTGTGACTGATGCAGTCTAATCTGTCATTCCGCTCTCTGGCCAGAGGCTCTGCGTTTCACACACTGGTAGAGATGCTGTCAGATCAGAGTTGTCATGTATAACAAAGCATGTTTAAGGGATAATTAGGGCCAGATGGTTGTTTCTGGTGCCAAGCTAGACAGACAGTCCATATGCCCGTCTGCGGCACATCTGCATGACTGTAAGCTAGACTACTCTCACAAGTGTCAGTCACTGCGATCTCTATAGCTTCGATGACATGCCCCTCCTTTGTTGGGACGAGTTAATGATCATATGCTCCTACAATGTGGCAGTACAAACACGGTCTGGGCAGCGTCCGTTTCTTTTACATGCAAGCGTAAAACAAATGGCCAGTTCATATAAGAGCAAAACAGTTGAGAGTATGAGGAACTGAGAGAGTGCAGCAAAACAAGCGAGCTGGACATTAATTGGTAATGATCAGTCAAGTCTGTAGGCCAAAGCTTTTGTTTTCTTTGACCATGTTCCTACAATTTGCATGTTGATGACTCTCAAGCTGGATCTCTTTCAACAAGACCACTCAAAGCAAGACTGAGAAGCAGCCATACTGTGTGGCCAACAGCATGCTGATTTCATTTTCAGCCATCAATTAGGATTAGCACAACGCATCTCCATATATTATGCTGTGGAAAGAAAAGAGAAATCTTTCATAAATAGACTCGTAAAATCGATACAGTCCATGTAACTCCATCTGGGTGATTTTGAAACGAACACCCTGGACTAATTTTGGCAGAGCGGCTGCCAGTAACAGTAATACCGGCATTAATAACCCCCCGGCAAATCCACGCGAACAGAACTGTATTTGGCCTGCCGCCCTCCCCATAGCACTTTATTAACTGTGTAGAAATAGCATATAATGCTTTCCATGTACCAAAACACACAGCTGGCGTTCTGGGGCCTAATTCGTCATTGTTATTCAAGAGCTTGCTCACCCAACACTTAAAACAAGATCCTTCTAGATTCTAATTAAGCACTAAGGTACCTCCCAAGGGTTCCGCTTTGGCAAAGCAAAAGCACTTTGATTTATGTAGCACTTTGTTGTTAGCACTCGCAGGCTCGCCTGTTGTGAGCACACCGCTGATGAGTATGTGCATAGAGCAATTACTCATATTTGTTAATTAACTCCCACTAACAATGTTTTCCTCCACATTGTGATAAAAATGCAGCAGATTGAACACAAATATGCCCCGTTATTTCATGTCTCCACCTACAAGCAATTAAAATGAAAATAATTTGCTGTCTATTGAGCCCTCGCTGGGAGGGGAAACTTTCGAAGCATACCAAATAACGGCCATTTAGCCCGCACAGCCAGCAATCACACACTACTGATAGGCTTTTAAAGCTCTAATTAGCTCTCAACCTTGTGGCCGTCCGACGGCATCCCTCTAAAGTGTGAGTGCTCGCGCTGGCGAATTACTCCAAATATCGCGGCTCTCCTCGGCTAGCCCTTCAGCCTCGCAATCATTAGACACAAACACTCTCCCACGGCAGAATCACTGAGGTTAGCCACCGCCACTCTCTCCCACTACAGAACCAGCCGGAGTAGACACAAGCACTTTCGCAGCATAATGTCAGAGATTAAGTACTGTGCCAAAACAGAGGCGCCGAGATTACACGCTAAATCAGGGCTGAAATTACACACTGAGTCAAAGTCACGTAGATTAAACACTAACACTCCACAACAGTGATGCTGGAATGAGACTCAAACACAACATCAACGAGATTAAACACACTCAGACCACCAACAAAGGCTTCATAATATATTGTCTGTTAATCCTTATCACAGTATCTGCAATACTAATATCATCTTCAAATGCTGTGTTTCTGACATGGCGTCCAATCACAGTTCTAGGAGAGTTACTGGGTGCTCTGATGAACTGAGGTCTTGTAATCCAACAAATGTATTTCAGTTTTTCCTTGACATTTTGCAGGTTTGTGGACCACAAATCAATTTATTCCTATATGACCATTTTGTAACTACTGTTTAGCCCTTAGAATTAATACAAGCTACTGTAATGAAAGAAATTGAGGATAAGGATCCGTTAATATATTGAAAGATATCAAAATCGCAATATGTAGCAGGATAATCGCAATATTCATATTTTATCCATATGTATACCTTCAAGAAATTCCAAAGATTAGACACAAACTTTGTTCTATACTTGATTAGTTTCTCTCTCTCTCTCTCTCTCTCTCTCTCTCTCACAGTTGTGAAAAAACGAACTAAAATTATTTAAAACTTGACAAAACTTGACAAAAACTGTGTTGACCTGGACTCCAAATTCCCAGAACTCAATCCAGTCCAATCCATGGGGAAAGCACCTCACAATTTACAGGACGTGTAAGTAAAGGATCTGCTGTTAACGTCTTGGTGCTAAATATCACAGCACACCTTCAGAGGTCTTTCGGAGTCCATGCCTCAATAGATCACAGCTGTTTTTGGTTGCACGAGGGAGACCTACACAATAGTAGGCAGATCGTTTTAATGTAATGGCTGATTGGTGTGTGTCCTCCTAATCATTTTACTGCGGCAGAAACATGAGCGGCTGAAGATCTATTTTGCTGGTTTGTTCAGGTCATATTGATTTAGGTCTCAAAATAAACGAAAGGCTGGAACTGAAAAGATCAAATCATACACTGAAATTTCTTATAGGGTGCCCCAACAGTGACTGTTTATTGCAGATTCCTTCAAAACACTGTTAATACTAAAGCTCATGTCTACTCACTTTCACAGCCCGTAGGCGAATACATACATTGCTAAGGAAATACATTCCTCTCTTATTATTTCTTGTACACTGAATGCAGCGTCAGACCAAACCTGTCTATTTCTGTTTCTATTTAATCTCAACTACCTCCATTACAGTGTCCAAGGGACAGAGATAAAGCCGATAGCAACTTAATTGCCTTCAGCCTTTGACAGAACACAGATGAATAGGCTTCACTTTCTTTTTTTGTGTGTGTGAGAGCAAAAATGGCCGATCACCAAGGTAATTACAGATACTGGAAGTCAAACGGAGTCGGTGTTTCCTCTCTCTAACTCCCCTCCGCTGCCTCATTAGCTGCGATTGCAACCTCGCCTTTTATTTGGATTTCACAAAATCTGCAAGTTTGTGAAAGACCCTACTCGCTAAACGCTCGAGGAGCTGAGGAGTGGATCGAGGGGTCGGAGTGAGCTTGGCCAGTGTTAACCCCCCCCCCCCAAGTCTCTGGTGATTTGATGTGTGAGCCAAGAAAGCAGAAGCAGATGAATGGTCTCCTATGAGAGGTTTATTAGGGGTGAGTTAAAGGGGGAACAGTATTACAGTATTAAAACAATACTCCATTAAACTGACAGAGACTTTGCATTGAAGAACTGCTACTGTTGGAAAAAAAGCAATTGATCTTCTACATCTGGTGACCCAAGGAAGACTGGACAAGCAAACACATGCAGCCACACACACGCACACACGCACACACTCCAGGAACACTGTCTACCGTTCTTTAAAGCTGAGCATGCACTAGAAATCTGTTGAATTATACGCTATCTAGAGACTGTGTGTTTATTTTTATGTGAGTGCTGGCAGGACTTTAATAATTGCTCTGAGACCGAAAAAGGTAACAAATGAGCTGTTAAATTTCCAAATTCATTTTTCTCAAGATAAGCATTTTGTTGTTGTTACTATTCCCTTATAAAGTTTAGTCAGAGTGCACAGTGGAATAACTTAAATGACTAAAATGACAACTAAACTGCTTACTTTAGGCCTAAAAGTCCCTGTAGACTGAACACGTTTGACAGAAACTTCTCTATGAAATGATAAGAATAGAGACCAGATTATTAGGTAAAGCTCCCATCATAAAATCCAAATGTGCATTGACTAGTTAACACCAGGCATCCACTCTTAAAACAAGATATCTAAGTGATTCTTGGCTTGAACATATGGTAAATGGGAAAACCTTCATAGGGCAAAGAGTATTTACATTATCTCCAGGTTTTCTGAACCTTTGAAAGGGTCTTCACACATATATCTCAGTTACAGACCAATCAACTCAATGGTTCATTTTGGAACTAAAATTCATTCTTAAATGGCTTTTGGCCCCGTTTTATTTAACAGAGTATTAAATCCAAATTCTGTAATCCAGAGTTTATATAATGGTTTGAAACAGAAGAAGTAAACTAACACATTTATGAACAATATTTTAGTAAAAATTAACTATTTGGATTCACTGTAAATGCACAGTATTAAAGATCTCAGCACACTGTACTCTGACTGGTGTCTTACATTCCCCTTTATGATCCTTTTGGAAATGAGCCTGTGGAAAAAAAATGGTTAGAGAGAGCCTTAACCGAACAATCCCAAGCTTTCATAAACCCACGCGGCGTGTCATTATTTTCACGCTCTTTCATAATGGCTGGTTAACCTTGGACAACTGTACTGTAACACTTTAATCAAAATCCAGTTAATGCTAAGATGATACGATGTAATCTTTTAGCAGCTTTCTAGCACGTCAATAAATAAAGAGAGAAAGATAGTGGGGAAAAAAAGAAGAGGGAAGAAAGGAAAAGATCTTGCTAGTCTCTAGGGAGAACTTGCTCAAGTCCAATTTACCTGTGCAATTTAAAGGAGCTGTGAGGAGGATGGGGAGCGTGAGGGTTGAGGAAGGTTAGCGGTGCTTTTCATCGATCTGGCACGCAAAGCAGTTATGTAGCCAAAGATGCAGAAGCTTTAAAAGCTGACTATCACCAAAGAACATCCATTATAAAAGCAAAAACTTAGTGTTTGTACTTTGGCTCTTGTATTTTCATCAAAACCGTTGTAAGCAGAGTAAGCAGTGCGCCCGTGAGCAAGAAAAACACCCAGTAAAATATTTTTAGACAAGTGAGATGTCCAAATACTTGGTGTTCATTTTTAAACTTCGCAAAGTAATCATGATTCATTCTTCTCCAAATAAGAGTATTGATTTAAAACCAGTTCTTACCTTTCTTGCCAAGGTGAGGATGATTATATGGACAGAACAAAGCAGATTCTAGACCTACAATCTGACACAAACACTTGCTGAAATATAATCTATAGCCCTGAGCTAGAATATCTGTTGGAAAAAGTGCCTGTAGAAAAAAAAAAGAAATGTTGGAAGCCACTTTTCAACAGGTACTACAAGAGTCTAATGAGTAACCAGTAGGGGTGCTACCTCTTGAAGGGACTACTGCTGTAGAAACGTGTAAGAAGGCCTCAAAATGTTCACCCTAGGCTGACAAAAGGTATAGTCAAGACCTCATTTCCCTGGCTGGATCATGATGGTTAACTCTTGCATCTCCACTGGTTATACTTCAGCAAGGACAATGTGAAACAAACAGCATGCCAGATGTTTGCAATACAAGAAGCCCTACAAGATGGCTTTTCGTAGCTACTGCCATTACGTATGTAGTTCATCCGTATCGACCAGGCTGTAGAAAGGGGTAGGAGACATAACTAAACAAATATTAGTGAAAGGGTTCAAGGGTTTCACAATATTATAAAAAAATACTGTTTTTCATCAATCAAGCATAGCATTGGACCAGCTCTACCATCAAAGCTATTCAGCAGTATAGATATACTGACAAACGTCTGGCCAATCTCACTCTTCTCCATGCATCAGTCTGTCAACAACACAAGTTCTTCTCATATTTCATTTAGCACGCAATCAGAGACGACTTTCTGAAACTCTTAATCTCCAATCCGAGTGTTTTCTAATGGTGAAGCAGTGGGTCGTGTGCCCCCCACTCCATGTCAATACTTTCTCCATAAGCTCCAGATGGGAACCAGATGCTCAGCTTCCCTAATACGACTTTATTAGAACCTAAATGTAACATTCGGTTGCTCTGTAGTACAGAGGGACGGGCTGGCGTTTTTGTTAAGGATGCTTCTGAGGCCAATAAAAATCACATCAGCAATGAAGCAATCACTGTACGATTTTTGGAAAGCAACTACAAAGGAGCCACTCTCCACTTTTAATACGCGCATGAAATAAATATCAGCACTGAGGGAAACCATATGCTTCTATGAAAAGCCTCACACTGCTTCAATCATCTTTTCGTTTTCGTTTTTCCCCCTAGAGTGCTCACCGAATTCTCTGGTTTTAAACTCTTTTCTTCTTCTTCTTCTTTTTTTTTTTGCTCAACATCAAAACCGTGAACATGTCAAAATGTGTTACAACATGATCAGCCACAAACTACCTTTCATTTAGCCACGTTAATAAAGAGAGGAGGTGGAAAGGGAGGAATCTGCACGCTGTCGGCTTTGCAGGAAAGTGGAGGTTTGTTTTACAATGGAAAACATGCAGTCGTGGACACGAAAACAATTTCATGGTTGGTGAACTGGAAGACAGTGCAAACACGTGTGTGAAAGGTCCCTGTTTTATTCTATGAGCGTGATTCACTATCATCTCAACACGTGCTATAGTCAAATGATTAATTGCTCCGGGTAGTTCTGTCAAGCACAGCCAAAAAGATGAGCTCCCAGGTTTTTACAGAGAATGTCCTTGGAGCGAGAGAGTACACGAGCCCAATTTTGTTTAGGCCTGCGCTGAAAGGGTAACACAGAGTATTACATATAAATGACACTTCTGTAGTTCAGATGTTCCAGGCGTTTGACAATAGAGAACTGGACCAAACTGAAGGGCAAAAAGCAATCAATGAATCAACTGCATAATAAATTGAAGCTTTGAAGATGATGTGGGGCCCTAATCTACATATAGAGATGAAGCAAATCCACTCAAGGACAAGATTCCAACAACTGAAAAATGAGTAGAGGAAGGAAAAAATGCGTATTAGACACTGAGAAAGAAAGAAAGAAAAAAAGAAAGAAAGAACAGGAAAAAAAGAAAGAAAAAAGAATGTGCACAATATGTAACATTTCATTTAAAATTATGGCAAATTGCATTCCCGGGGAAAACAAAGGGCCCTTATACTTATCAGTCTAATGCACTCCTATAAAAGATCCCATTAAAATCCTGAGAGAGGATGATGGTGCTTTTCCAATTTATATGAGCTTTTTTTGTAGTGACTATTAAAGTTTATTTATTGGGTGAAGATGACTTTAAATGGTACCGTATCGGTGCTTGGGCAGAATTGGATTAGGAAGGATTTGGACCTTGCATACACTCTGCAACCCCGTAGTTGTGTATGGTGTTTCTGGAGGGGGTGTGGGGGGGTTGAATGGGGCTATAGCTGGAGGATCAGTAACTGATGACCTCTCTAAGCCAATAGCAAACACACACATGGTTACCCGATTTCCATAACACAGCACCCAGCTGTGCTTGAGGACCTTTCCTGGTTGGGAAATCCCAAAGAATAGCAGGATGAGAAAAGATAAACATGGCAGAGTGGCAGTGGTCGAAAGAATCTCAAAGAGAGCCACAGGCCGATCCACACTTGTGTCCGTGTCATTAATGCGAAGGTGGTCTCACTTTTGTCAGCACAGGACGAAAAAAAGATGTTACCCCACCACCTCCACACCCCACCCGTCATGTTCGGTGTGCTCTGTTTGCACATTCAAATGAGTCTTTTATTTACTCCCACTCTCTGAACTCTTTGCTCACTGAGCCCTACTAGTATTTGAACACCTGCTGTTTTTTGTCAGTCCATACAGGGGCGACCAGCAGCAGAGGATTGTGGGTGCATGTCGTACAACAAGGAGCGTTCAAACAAAAGACTGATCGAATGATGATTTTACATCAATATCTGACACTTCATTCTCTTGCCATATTAACAAGGACATAAATGAGGACAGAGAATGTTCTTTCTCCTGTCACACCTTCAAATTAATGTCAAAACAACGACTAATGCCAGAGAAGCTACAGAAACACGAAACTTATACTGATCACTTCATAAAAAAGGACTGATATTGGGTAGATGCTGTATTCAATGCTGTTTCTTAGCCCTGACTGTTAATAAAATGGACATGCAATGTTATATAACTTTCCAAAACAAAAGCTATTGCACAATCCGAAAAAGAATGTTGACCGTCTCCTTTACGGAATATTAGCCTCCAGAAATACATATTTGTTAGGGGCTACTTGCAATGTGTGCAAAGCCAGCGTGCCGAGGGGTGGAAGTCAAAACAAGACGAGGCTAAAGTTGGACATCTTGGCCAGTCAACCTTAAATACAGTAGTGGTTAAATTACACTGTGCCCATGTCCTGTCTCCAAATTCACGTTATTTAAAATGTATTCGTTTTGCACTTTATTATTTTACACGGTTGTTGCTGCTAAAATGGACATAATAATTGAACTATTTAGATGATTCTCTCAAAACACGATGAGGCTAAAGTTGGGCATCTCGTAACTCAGTCGGTCTACCTTAAATACAGCAGTGATTAGATTACACTCTGCCTCATGTCTCCGAATTCACGTAATTTTAAATTTATTAGTTTTGCATAATATTTGAACTATTTAGATTATTCAGCCAAGATTGTTGTGTTTTAGATATTTACAGAACTTTTTTTTTTTTTTTGTGAAATGTGACATAAATAAATTCCTTAGTAGTTTATTTATTCTGTGATGTAACCTTACTAACAAACAAGACAATTTCAACAAAATAATGCTAATATTAAAGTAAAACAGATGTATTATATCGGAATCTGTATCCGTTTCGGCAGTCATGTTTCGAAATCGGATCGGAACTGGAAAAACGTGGATCGGCCCATCACTAATCTAAACAGAATGTATATTAAATAAATACATAAAAAAACAGATAGAACAATCTAAACATAAAATACAAGAACATATATAGTCATAATTTACACCAGTCCCTACATTCACAGTATTGCACTGTCATAATAATGATAATAATACATTACAGCATAAACCCACCAAAGTAAAATAAATAGCCTCATTTCAGATATCAGAATCAGTACTGAGAGACAAAAAATTGGATAATGTTCTTCTAACAATAACACTGCCGCGTTCTTCTTACTGGTTTGGGAGGGAAAGCAAAACATATTTTGGTTTTCAACCTTAAAAGAGTCTCGTAATTAGACGTTCGTGTTACTAACTGACATTTTTACTGTACTGACTCCGCTCGGCGCTTGTGGAATGGTGGAATAATTAGCTCGTTCTCTGCGAGCGCGCGCACATATGGTCTTGCACTGAACACTTTTTTAACTACCGGTTAAACTCGAAGAAGACTGAATAGAGGCTGAAATGGATAGGTATCTCATGGCAGCCTTTGAAATAGAACTGTGTGGGTGTGCAAGGCCTAACATTTATGGTACAAAATACTTCTTGAACTGCACATTGACAAATGACTGACTGGCTCTTAGAAAACAGCTCGGAGAAATGGCTGTTCCTGGGGCAATGAGACTGTTTCCTTTAATAAGTCAGAGAGGTTGGATCTATTGGAGAAAAGGCGGAACGAGAAACAACAGCCCAGTGAGCACCAGAAATACCATTTTAAAATAACCATTAGATGGCAAAGTACCAAATATAGGCCTAATTACTTCAACATTGTGCACAAACTGTAGAGAGGATTTAGCTGGCACGCGCTAGTAAGACTGTGAAACACATTTTGTACTTCGTCTCAATACAGCTTCTATATATTTAGCCAATACTGTTTGTTTCCACTGGATCCTGGAACGCACTATTAACAGACGTTTCATTCTGTTCTGCTTCTGTAGCTTTATGGTCATGAAAATTAAGAGTCCAATTACTAATCTAATTATAATTTCAGAAATGACACAAAAGACTACTGACACAGGAAATCACTATGTGGGTTTGCTGATGCCGCTGATTGGGCCTGCAGATAAAATAGGATGGATGTATTCATTGGCCGTGTAATAGCAATCTCTTGGGATGCACTTGACTGAAGAGCCAGATTTGGTGCCAAAATATGTAATGGTAGTGACATAAAGACATAAAACGGTAGACTATGTAGCATTAACACATTGAATTCTCAAGATTATGGCATCCTTTCGCTATTTGTTCAGTAACAACATGGCAGACAGCCCAGAGAGTTATATGGCAGAAGGATGGAAATCAGGTCCAGACCAGGCATCTAAAGCACCTCGAGTTTTTCTTAATATGTGCACGACTGTTATTACAACACACACAAATATATTTTGACAGAGTAAACAAAGTGGACACCAGATACTGTTGGTGCAAAGCTTTTTCATATCCTTCCAATTAAGATATTTGTTAGCCAAAAGACAGAAGAGGCCCCAGACCCAGTGAAACTAAAACAATGTATGGAAATGCTTACTCCAGTGTTATCAGAGGCTGGAATTATTGTCTCTTGACCAATATGACCAATCATCATTCCATATGGGCTTGTTTTTAAACAATGAGGTTTAGAGGAGTGCTTTGGAACAGGGTCAAGTCCCAAATTTCAGGTCATTTCCCAACAAAAGGACAAGGACACTCTAAACCTTCGCCACATTGTTCGTTGGCACCGGTGCAATGTGAGCTTGTTCTTTTCGAGCTGCCAGGGAGACGAGGACGAATTCCTGACTGTAAAAAGGCCTTCGAAATCTTTGTTCAACGCAATCTCACAGGACGATCTGATGACACTTTTCAGCATCTCTTAATCAACACTGCTTTTCTCCTGCTTCGTTCTTTCTTCCCATTAACATGGATCACCCCCACACACACACACATGAATGTGTCTAAGTGGCCTACTGATATTCAGTAATAAAATAACGTAATATGACACACCAGTTTCTTAGACTAACCGCTGTGCAGAAGTCATTTACAAAACCAAGGACAAGTAAAGGAAGTTTTGAAGCACGGCCATGCTATCATAGTCAAAGCTTTATTCTCTATAAATACTGAATTCTTTCATATTTCTCATTCGGAAGACCCAACTTCTCTCAGGTTACAGACCACAGAGTACACAGTGCAAGCAGTTTCAATCCACAATCAGGAAGTGAAACAGTGACATGGTGCAATATTAGCTCTTAGCTTCCCAACACATGAGCATGGTGAACATGCATGTTTTGTGTTTCACTGCACATGTGCCTGTGTATTTCAGCTAGAGTCTATAGACTGCCTCTTCTCCCCTTGCAATGGTTTTGCATTCTGAATGGCATTAGCACATTTTTATGTCCCTTTAAGCTCCAATGGTTTGGTTACTCTTAAAATAGTTTCAAAACATTCGGCCAAGTTTAAGGAACCTCTATATAATGTGCACAACATTCAATAATGTGCACAACCTCCACATAATGTGCACAACCTCTATATAACGTGCATAACCTCTATACAACGTGCACAACCTCTACATAACGTGCACAACCATTATATAATGTGCACAACCTCCATACAACATGCACAACCTCCATATAACATGCACAACTTTCATATAATGTGCACAACCTCCATATAATGTGCACAACCTCCATATAATGTGCATAACCTCCATATAACATGCACAACCGCCATATAATGTGCACAACATCTACATTATGTACACAACTGTCATAATGTGCACAACCTCTATATAATGTGCACCATGTTCATATAATGTGCACAACCTTCACGTAATGTGCACAACCTCTATATAATTTGCACAAGCTCTATATCATGTGCACTTGCTTCCTTCCATATAATGTGCACAACCTTCATATAATGTGCAAACTACATGTAATGTGCCCTATATATTTATAATGTGCAAAACCTTCATATAATGTGCACAACCTCCATATAATGTGCAAAACCTCCATATAATGTGTATATAGTGCGTTTTTCAACCATACTTCCACATCAGGAACCAATTAGGAACTTCTTTTTTTCAAAACATCTTCTCTAGATTTTAATTTAGCATTTTCTCAGCTTGGCTGCTTTGTTTGAATATACATTCTGGTTTTTTTTTAAGTGCTTCTGAGTGATCTCTACTTCCCTCTTTTGGTGACTCACCACCATGCCTTCAAAGGAAGAAAGGAAAATGTGATGATGCTGGAGTTATTTGATGTTAGTGCTCACCATTTTACTCACTGTAATCACTGGAGCTTATTAGACAATGAAATGAGATGTGCAAGAACATCACAGCGCAAGAGAACTATTTAGTGTCTTCACGCATGCACTTCTTCTGCCATAAAAAAAGACCAACCAGATCAGATTCTACATCATTTTCCTCAACTTCAAGATTACTTTCGTGTCTTTCCAGACCCTGACAGCTGGGGCCGAGACTAGCTTAACAGTATAAAGGCTCGTGTTTGGGAAGATAATCAGAAGCACTGAGGTTAAAGATGTGCTCTGTAACAGCTGATCTCATCTGGCTAATGGCGGGTGTCAGCTACAGATTAGCATAATTCTGTTTATCAGCTGCACAGCAGCACTCCATATAGATAATCAATCACATGGAAGATTATAGGTGAGTGTTAGAACCAGGCGAACAGACGCTATCAATGCAAAAAAAGAATTCTTTCACATCCTCCGAGGAGCCACATCACTTGTATCAACCATTACGCTCATATGCTTTGGCCATATTGTGAAGCACATGACACAAGAGCATTATCTTAGTGGTTCCACAGAACAGGGCAGTCTCCTAACCACACAACACACTCTCTCATATTTATAGGATATATTTATAGAATATAGTTATGGGATATACGACTACAACTGCTACCAGTGAGTGACTCTCCGGTCCTGGAACCACAATCACATTACAGTCCAAGTTCATCTGGGACGACGATCAATAGAGAGTACAGAGAGAGAGAGAGAGCGAGAGGGAGAGATGAGCACTTCATTTGATTTCAGTTCATCTTTCTGAAGAAAATGTGATATGATTGGAAGGTCACTTCAGTGTGTGTCTCAGTGTAGTCCATCTTTCTGACATTTCATTCACCGACTTCAGTACTCACATATTCACCTATTCACCAGGATATACAGGTTTAACATTATCTTATACGTTCATTTTTTTCTTTTCTAGTCCTACAAGTATGGGTTATATGGCAAAAACATAGCAGACTGTGAGAGTTTTATGACAGACAACTTATTTTATGAGGTCTGGAAACAAGTTGAAACAGATACCAGCCAAAGAGTAGTGGCACGTTTAAAAAGAAGCTCTGATAAACTATGAATGCGACATTTTTTATTCAACTTTTAGGAGGACCAGAAGGAAAATGAATTACAAAAATAAATGAATGAAGTAAGATAATGGGATAATAGGCTTACATACACACAGCTGCTTCATACTATATGGTTTATGCAGTTACTATACAGTGTTTTGGTTTATAGGCTATTATAAAACTACTCTATGGTTAAGTAGTGGTGATTATGTCAATAACATGTTATGGAGAACACATTATTTCTCAAGATTCTGACAATATTGTTGTACTGTCCAGCCTTAATACAAATTCAATAAAACTAAAAAAGTTGGCGGGTCAGTGCATGAGGCCTCTTTTTTGTGAGACTTCAGTTTTTCGTTCAGTTTTCGCTTTCGTTCAAGACGCTGCGCCACAATTCACGTCCTGTCATCGCATTACATGTAACACGATGTGGTCCTCTTTGTTTGGCAAATCCCAATGACAACAACATCTTCAACAGCTTCCCATTTTATGACCCGCTGATATTATGAATCGATGAAGAAAAGAAAAAAAGAAAAAAAACATAATGGAACTGGAAGCCACCCTGGATGAGCTGAACATGCATCAAACTGAGGAAACATGAAGTAAAACCTTCACATCTGCTTCCTCTCCAGCAAAATCTCCATCTAAAGAGCTGTCATTTGAAACCCGATCGCCAAAGCCCAAGGTTGTTTTCCTTTCAACACTTGATAATTCTGGCGACCAGCATTTTTCGCTCGCTCCAAATAGAAGGACACTTTGTCTGAGCAGCGGCCATGGCAACAGTTATCAGTGTTGTTGCAGCGTTGCTAAGGAAGTGCTGGAACTGACAGTAGACTCAGGCTAAAAGCACAAAGGCAAAGAAATAATCCAAAACACTACGGCTCTTTGTTAATGTGACACACACACACACACACACAGCTGGCTTTCATAAGAGACCAGAGCATGACAACATTAATAAATAAGTACAAAAAAAATACATTTTGCATGGCCAGTCCCTGAATGTGTGGCCCTCTCTCTCTCACACACACTCTGTTCTCTCTTAACTTTGTGCTAAAAATACGATCTGTTTCTTTTTTTTTTTGTGATCTCTGGAACAGCACCTTACTTGACAAATCCACCACAACATTCTGCAGACTGACAGAGTGCATTTCGAAAAAGGAATTTCTGAAACAGGTATCCACTTCCTCGAGATGTGAAACCAACCTGGATTAAGGATTAGTTTACATCAATCAAGCTTTGAGAAGAAGCTGGGCCGGAGCGAGAGACGCTGCGCCCAGGATGTTTTCATGTAAAGTAGTGTTTGGACAGGTGCAGGACGAGGTTTTTCCAGACAAAGCGTTTGTCATCGCTGGAGAAGTAGCTACATTCTCAAATAATCATTCCGATTCAGACCAATCAGACTTAACATACCATTAGCTCCATTACACCTCAGCCTTTTGGGATTAGCACTGGGACAAAAAGTCCAGTCTAATCATCTGTTAAATCTTGATGGACTAGAAGTGACCCAAGCTTTGTGCTAGAAGTAAAAGTTACTTCGTTTAACCCCTTAAACTACAACTATTATATAGTTACACATTTAATCATCATTCACTAACTACAACAAATGACCGGGTATCTACTATAAAACTAATATTTAGGATTTAAAGTTATGAGTGTGGGTCCTAGCAGTTAAAGAGAGTGGCACATACAGGAAAAAAGCATTAGGATTACATTTGGGGGTTAAGTTAATGCTGTTTCTTGGTTAACTGAACGTACTTGACTGAGCTAGCTTGCTACAAGTCACCAAACTAATTAACAGGCTTCATCCGGAGAGTTTAATAAATCCTCTGAGATATTGGTCATGCATTGAAACATCACTTATAACTGGAGACGGTTTACACTCTATGTTATTAATAGACAGATTTTAACTTTACCACGTAGAGTTTGGTTTGCATTACATTCGTAAAGTATGTATATAGCTAAATCATGCTATTTCATCCCAGTCTTTGTATTGTAATCACATACACTAATGCAATCCAAATGAGAGCAGAGTGTATATTTAGTTGGAATGACAAATGGTAGCTTTTAGGGGTAGAGTTACACGTAAACATTTGGTTCAGGTTAGGGTCACGACATAGATTTAGAGAGTTAGCGTTTAGTATAAAGCTCTTATAGGAGAAAACATGCAGCCAGATAGAAGGTATAGACTCTTCCAGTGTAGAGTGTGTGTGTGTGTGTGACGAAATGACAGCAGCTGTGTACACTCTAACAGTGCAAACACAGAGCAAACCGAGCAGTTTAACCCCTGCGTGCCTGATCCATCACAAAAGAGTGGTGTAGCCTCAGGGAAAAGTGTGTGTGTGTGTGTGTGTGTGTGTGTCACACAATGTCTGAATGGGTGTTTTTGTTTGTTTTGTGCTGGTGTAACAATGCATGAGAGAGAGAGAGAGAAAGAAAGAGAGAGAGAGAGAGAGAGAGAGAGAGAGAGTATATGACAGAGTGTGTAAGGGAGTAGTAGTTTAAATACCTTTGTAAATTACCATCTCTGATGGTTGTCACCTCATTTCCTTTCTTCCTTTGTTCTTTGTACAGGGGCATGAAATAACAGTTTCCAAAGCCTGACACATAAAGGCTTTAGTTCCAACAATTCTTCCTTTTACACCACCTTAATGAACTCCATTCCACCGAGTAGTGCGAGGCAATCAACTAGAACTGTGTATCAAAGCTGGTGTAACACCGTGATGCAGATAGTTTTAAAGGTTTGGAAAGATAAGCATTATATAAAGGTGCCACAATAACATTCTGTTGAATTTAATAACTACATGATAACATCTCTATTGCCTGGGGCTTTAGGTTTGTTTTTTTTTATTTTGCTGTTCTGGATTTTATTTTTTTTTTTGGTAACAGAATGAAAAATAACTGGGATGAACGGCCAAGGTGCAATTTTGCTTCACCTTCTATGATTCGAAGTGAAATGAACTTACGTTTTTTATTGTTTGTGTGCACTGCCAAGGTAGGGACCATCTAAAAATGACAAGAAGTGTAGCTTTTATTGGGTGCACACACACACACACACACAAACCCATTCACTTTTTAGCTTTACCTAGGAGAGGTTGAAGGGCACCTCATTTTCATGTATTTTTTACTGGAGGTCCACATATACCTCTTTATGGCTATAGAAGTCTTTGTACAGTCATATCTAGTCTCTAAGATCTAAAAAATGGAACACGTTTTGCCGGGGTGTTCTTCTTCTTTAGTTGTTGGCAAAAGGTCTTTAGGTGCATTACCATCACCTTCCAATGTCTGTAGTGAGCGCTGTTAAAAACTATAGTCGCATAAACTATTCAATTTTTCATCATTTAACAACTTCTTGATATCTCTAGTAAGGACATCTTTTGATGTTTCCATGAACATTACTAACAATACATTTTTTTTTGTGAATAACATGATAACATGATGCAGGCACAGGAGCAAAAAAAGTACAATGCAAACTGGAGGTTAATCTTTGTCAAATAATAGAACATCACAAACATGCAGTTCAGTAAATTGGTTGTGGAACATTAAACAAACTTGTCAAGCTTGTAGGACATGCTCACTATCGAGTGTCAATGACATACCACCTCTCAGGAAGAAAGTGTTCAACAGAGCGTACTTAAATGCCATTAAATTCAATGATACAGTGCAACATTTGAAATTCTATCAGTACCAATACCAATATCAATATCAACACTATCACTACACCAACAGCTGCAAAACACATCACCCATCCGAAATCAAATACAAGGGACGACGCTAAACCCAGCCTAATCCTGATGGCTAAATATAACGCTGACTCCAGACCCTTCCATTTGTTTATGGTGTGTATATGATTTGTTCAATATGTTTTTGTGAACAGAGTGGAAAAGAAATGTTCCACCGTACTGTGTTTCTGAAGCAATTTGTCACAAGTGTGTGTACACACTCGCCATCTGTTAGTACAAACCCTCACTTGCGCGCACACGCACACACCACACACACACAAACACACACTTCCTGACACAAAGTCCAGTGGGGTCGCCATGGAGAGAGAGAGGCACAAAGAGAAACGTCCATTCTTGCATAACTGAATGAAGCTTTTCATCAGATATAGAGGTGGGGGAGACTGAGAGACAGAGAGAGAGAGAGAGAGAGAGAGAGAGAGAGACAGAGAGAGAGAGAGAGAGAGAGAGAGAGAGAGAGTGAGAGACAGAGAGAGAGAGAGAGAGA
>JBBPCY010000039.1:16787185-16799865 GCA_037974405.1 Brachyalestes nurse
TAGATAGATAGATAGATAGATAGATAGATAGATAGATAGATAGATAGATAGATAGATAGATAGATAGATAGATATGTGGAAAACAGGGCCATCTAAAAATCTGAAACACACTCACAGGGAGCGAGAAAAAGAGAGAAAGAGAGAGATGAATAGAGTGAATGAATGTCTTTAGATAAGAAAAAAGATTGTTTGGAGGGAGAGGCAATATTTCAGGGAGTGAAAAGAGAGCAGGCAATCTGCCTGTAGAGGGGGAAGGCTGCAGTGCTTTATAATGGAAGAAATTCAATGTGACATGTTGAGAATGAATTGCTCAGTCAACCAGAAATATCCCTTGTTCTAATGGCTTGGGACATTCAATGGTGTGTTCTCCCTCTCTCTCTCTCCCTCTCCCCCTTTTATACACACCTTTTTTTCTCCCTCGTGCCCTTGGTAATCTAAACACTGGTGTAAGCTGAAATATACAGTAACACTCCATAATTGCGTACCTAGTTTTATTTTATGCTCTTCATAAACAGTTGACAGCTTTGCCGTACTCAATACAAACTGAAACGTGCACTTAACTGCTCCGCACACTTTACCAGGAAGACGTACCGAAGGACAGATGTACTGGCTGATTTCAGAGTTGGTTAAAGCATGGTAAACACAGCTTAATCGCTTAATTACTCACACGTGGAGGGTTTGGAGAGCGAGAGAGAGAGAGAGAGAGTGAGAGAGTGGGGAGCCCAGAGCTGTCTTACAGTGATGCTCCATTGAACCTCCATTTAATCTGCTTTTCTGAAAGGTTAAATTGGCAATAAATTCTGCGATCAGAGCCGAGCAGATGTGAACAGACCGTTATGAATGAGATATTAATGCAGTCGACCCCTGCAGGGAGAGAGAATGTCATTATTCTGTATTCCAACATCGTTTTGGGAGTCTCGTACGTCTGTAATGTTCTTTGGCTTTGGAGACAAAAGGGTTGTTGTTGTTTTTTTTTCTTCTTGTGTTTGATGCTGGAGCCGGTATTTACTGTAGCTTTCTGTCATAAAGAGACGTCTTTAACGGAAGCATTGTCTGGGACGATTAGAGTTCATCGCAAAGAATGAAGAGAAAAATAATGGATGCTTTGAATATGCATTAGGTCATGTCCATTACTGAAATAACACACACACACACACACACACACACATTTTAGGCCCATGCCCAGCGACGGTTAACCGAGTTACCACGGTAACAGACCCGGTATTACCATGGGTTGGAAAAAACACATTATTCATTTATTGATTTTCATGCAAACCACAAGACACAAGATTCCCACAGGTGAACATAACATAACAAATGAAGAGTGATGATTTTCTTTCATTTTTTCATCAGTTTTCATGTACCAAAAGCAGTCCATTTCGTTTACATAATCATTATACAACCTCTCTTTATCCCTTGGATTTAAACAGACTGGTTTTGTTACTGTACTTTTAAGCCTGACACATGAAAATAGGCTCTATTCTGACTGGAAAAAAGGTAGTCCAAAACACTCCCTATTACTTCAGTTTAAATAGGTGGGGCTCAACTGCCCTAGGCTGGTTATACAAATGTGTGTAAAAACATTCGGTTTCATCACAACTCCAAACTAGCTGTTTTTGCTGCATAGTTTCCAAACATGAACCGCAGGTGGGTGAATGACCTGTTTTAAAACAATGTTTGTGCACAACATTAAACTATTTCCATATGGAAATTTCATATGGGCCCTTCAATAGTACACTTATTGAATCTTTAAAAGAGACGCAGCTGTTGAGCTGGGCTGGTTGAACACACTTGAGAGGAGGCTTGGGGGGCTCTAGGTGCTGTGGTGGCAGGCAGATATGACCTCCATGGTGTCAGGCTTCAGATATCAGATAAAATAGCTTCAGATCTCAAGAAAAAACACAGTCACATCTCAGCTTTGTACAAGTGGACACCAATAGACACATCCTTGGACCAGAAGACAGCGTCAGACCACAGCATCAAAACACAGTCTCAGATGGTAAACATTTACAATTCCTTTCCTTACTACTTGATAAATTATGCATTCATGGCCAAATTAGAAGGACAGTATTCAATTACCCATAAGCTTTACTGAACTGTTTTTAGTTAACAGAGATTAACACTTCAACATCAGCTTCAGCGTTAGAGATCATCGCAAAATTACCAGATAAAAAAGTGTCAGTATTGTTTTTGTTATTGCTCTGCGTGCTTTGTGTGTAAAACCAGTAAAGCAAAGAACTACCTCATTAATAAAACACAAGATAACATACACACACTTGGGTGTGTGCATACATCAGCATAAAAACCAGTTATATAGTCTTACTTTTAAACAGTGGCAGCACTGTATATATTTCATTATGCAGTTGTGTGTTCAGGTATTCCAAAATTAATCTATAATCTAAACATAATCTTTAATATATAATAAATATATATAATAAATAAAACCTAATAGTAGAGGTTTACAATATTGATGCTGTGAACAAACCTCTAAAATTCCACAAGACTGATCAAAATGTGCAAGTGTTGCAAAATGTCTACACGATATTAATTCTAACACTGTTACATTAATGCGCTCCAGAGTGATACAGGCTCACACAATGGCCATTTGATCCAAGGAAAAAGGCAGCAAGATTTAACATGCACTCACACACACACACACACACACACACATACACATTCTGCTCTTCACAATATTTAGACACACCACACCATTAGTCACATCTCGCCTTTTTTGGCTGAGAGTGAAAAAAAAAAATCACATGCATAAATTCAACACATTTGTTACCATGGCAACCATTCACCATGTCATTCACATGTCAAAGCGAATCAGAGGAGATGAGAGCTGTCTGCACACCCCCGTCCCTCCCCCTCCCCCTCTCTCTCTCTCTGTCTCTCTCTCTTTCTCTCTCTCCCCCTGCCGTGCCCCCTCCCCTCTCTCTATCACAGTCCTTAGAGATCTTTTTTTTTTCTTTTTTCAGGAAGATTTTTGCTTTATGTTAATGCAGTAAAGTCAACTGTGCACCACATCTTTATATGTAAGCAGATCTTTTTGATTTTTATAGTTCGCTGAGCGATAAGACATTCAGTATGCAGTGCAGATAGACGCACTGAAAGAAAAAACAAAAAAACACATGGCAACAATACTAATGTTATCCAGAAGCACTATTATACTGAATCTACCAGTGAAATCAGTTCTTAAAATGCATCCCGGCACTCATATTCCCTTCTCAGAGAAACCTCACCCCCTTCTAGCGAGGACTGAAAGCCCGAACGGAGACAAATGGCCCACCCTACAGACAGAAACAGAAACACAGTGAGACTTGCTTTCTCATCTTTTGGCATTGTGTGTGTGTGTGTGTGTGTGTGTGTGTATTGGAAATGTGCACAAAGTGCTCAAGAAGATATATGTAAAATTAAACCTGACAGATTAATGGAAACTGAAAAATCACAGATCTGCTTTCATTTCTGTTTATTTATATATAAATAAATAAAACTATAAATCAATAAATAAATCAATAAATCCATAGATCAATAAATCAATAGATCAATAGATTAATGAATCAATAAATCACAAACTTCTGCCAAAGGATGGCTCAAGTATGAACTAAGCTCTCAAAAACAGCATAAATAGTCAAAAGTATTCAGACATCAGAATAAAAAAACTCACCTCTTTCTTTGCTATAATTTCTAAATCGATCTCAAATATAAATCCAATAAAATGCTGAAAGCGAGGAGCGTGAGCAATATCACAGCAGTCCAACTTCCGAACCAACGGAACAAAAATGCATAAAAAAACCTTTTTAAACATTTAAACGGATAGTTCTGCTCTTGCTTGCGTGAGACATTTGAAATAAAATTAAAGACATAACAAATATGAATCAAATAAAAGGGTTAAAGTTTCTAAACATTTCTCAAAGGCAGCCAAAATTCTGATCCAGAAGAATCCGGTTAAAACATGTAGTTTCCGTTTACCTACAAATATCTTCAAGAAAATGTATAAAATGAAAGAAATCATCTCATTAACTGATTTTTAGACCCAAAAGTAAAATTTCAGCTGGAAATGTCTTCCTTAAACTTAAACTTTACTAAACACCGCGGCCAAGTCCACAGTCACATTCTAATTTGTTACAAAATACACACACACAAACACACAGACACATAATAAATCATTATAAATCATGAATCATATGTAACTGAACAGAGCATAAATCTAAGACCTTGTCAATTCCTGTGGCTCCATTTGATTTAGCTTCTGCCAGGGCTTAATTTAATGCACATGTACAGAACGCAGGCCAGGAGTGATGGTCATTAGATACAGGCCGAGGAAAATGCTGAGTGGACACACACTTTAGATTGGTTTGCACTAAAAGCAAGTCTTTTGAAATGCTGGCAGTGGAATTTGCTTTCTTGTCTTTTTGGTTGTTTGTGTGTGTGTATGTGTGTGAAGAAAATGCAAGAAAATATCTTCAATACATGAACATATTATCAGCCTTGTGCTGATAACTATGATCATGTAACCTCACTAAATCAGCCCCAGAGTGGTTGGAACACATGCATGTTCAGAGTAAAATGTATCAGCATGTGTAATTGGAGCTTTCTGTTTCAATTTTGCTGTGTTTATTGTTGGCTACACTGTGATGATGTTTACAATAGGCTGTAGCTCAAACCAGACCAGGGCTTATTCTAGTTTGGTTTAATGCCTGAAAATATAGTGCTTAGAACTGACATATTGAAGGGGTTTTTTTTAGATTAAGGGAAAGTTAGCATCAAAATGTGTCCATCAGATTTACCAGAAGGAAAAATATTATGCCAGTACAGTTGCTGCCTAAAGAGAGTAAATGAAAGGCAGTAACTGTGTTGATATATTTAATTCATGTGGAATCAGTATAAATTAAAAACAATATATTTTTGAGTGTTACTGAAACAGGAGAGTAGATTTAACACAGTTTTTATGCTGATGTGGCTTCCAGAGGTTGTCTGGTGTAATGAGGTAATAGTGAGTGATGCAACCACAGATAGATGATTTTTAACCTGTTATATGCTTTAGCACTCGGTGGTCCCATTCAGTTCTACCAGTTTGCATGTTGTACCAGTTTTTTTTTAGCAGTTGTTACTTCTTGATGCACTTACAGTTGACTAGGGCAGATCTAGCAGGGCAGAAATCTCACTAGAGGCACTCTTCTATAGGCATACAGGAACCGTGCTGTGATAGTTCTGAAACAGAACTTGTAGTATGCTTTGATTTTCCATTGTATCTCAGTTCAGTAGCAGAGATTCTGATGCGTCAGCAGCTCAGTTCTCTCCCCCATGGTTTATGTCTGATCACTTTCCCAAAACCGCGCCCATGGAGTCGAATCGGCGGCAAGTTTTTCTGAGCTTTTAAATGTTTTCTTTTCTCTGCATTCTTCATCCATGTGATGAGAACCTTGGCCAGCCAACTTGTTAACGGTGTCCTGCTTCATCTTCATGTTTCTTCCAGAGTTAAAGATCACTAAAAAAATGGCCTCTTTCCATGTTGTGAAGATATTCCGACCAATCAGAAAGCAGGGATGCTCAGCTCAGCTGCGGCCCACTTTTAGCCCTGCCAGAGATCAGCAGCGATACAGCTCAGGTATGGGTCACTTTATTTATAATGGAAACCCATTTGTGCCAGTGGAAAAGCGCCATAACTGACTTGTCTGGCGAAGGTGGCGCCCTGTGACAGTGTCACAATTAAAATCAGTGAACCTGTTAGTACGACCCATTCTACCGCCAGTGTTTATCTATGGAGGTCAATATATTTATAATGAATCTAATTAGCTCTGATTTTACACACATGCATCAACCTATTATTTTTTCACCATTTGAGCTAAAGCCCTCAAATGAGAAAAAATGAAAGGAGGGGAAGGAATGGAGAGAAAAAATAATGAAAATAATGAAAGGAAGGAAAGAGAGAGAGGGAGGAAGGGACTGAGAGAGGCAGATAAAAGAAACTGAAGAGAAAATGAGAGAACGAAAGAACAGCTTCTGTTTCACCATGGTGGCTCTAACAGCAGAGGCAGCCGAGTGGTAAACTCAACAGGGCCTGTGCTGCGCGGAATAAATGACACCTTTATTTTACTATATTAAAACTAAACCAGGGCGTCACACTTACATAATCACCCGCAAGCTGCGTGCCGTGGAAACCGAATTTAACTGATAGGCACAATAAAATGCTACATGGCTTCTGTAAAGCTCTGTGGGAGACATAAAAGGGGAGAAAAATCCGATCAGGGATTCTCTTTCATATACAGCATCTGTTATAAAAACCTGTAGTCATTGATTCCCAGCATGCTATTTGTTGTTTAACAAGACGGCGTGAATGATGCCTCCCTTGGACTGGATATGAAACTCAGAAGTTTATTATGCTTTCTTGTAGCCTTCTCATTCATCATTCTTTGCAGGCATGTTACAAATGATGTATTATAAATGCAGTGGGCAATAAGTATCCTGAATAGAACAAAACTCAAGGTTATATATTAAGCACTGAGAGTAGAATTGCTATATACTTATTCAGGTAAATACGACAGCAATTGATTTTTCAGGTTTTTGAAGTTATTTAGTGGAACCCGTAGACGTGACTATCCTTTACATACAAATACTGATTTAAAATTTTATTAGGTCCATGAACAATAAGACTACATTTATTTTATCAGCTCACTTTACCAAACAGATGCATGTTGTAGTTTACGATTACAATTACATTTACATATACGGCATTTAGCAGGTACTTTAGCAGACTTTCATCTTTGCTTAACGTTTTCATTGAAACACAGAAGAAACAGGCATGAGGACCTAAACATAAATCTTTACTTAACTAAAGGAGACAGGAGCAAACGAAGCAAGTACGACGGTGGTCCGACACTGAGGTCCAACACAAAGGGACTTAAACGCGAAACTCAGTAAACCAATAAGAATTCCATACTACTTTAACTGAGCACACCGGTCAGCTGAACCACATAACATAAACCAACTGAAGACTGGTGTGCTCAGGCATGTCAAAATAAAAGCTCCACACATACAAACAGAAAAGGAAGGCCTCTAGCAGCCGCCAACCGTTACAACACTCTTATCCTGAGTGACGTATATCAGAGCTTAAGTAGTCCACAACTGTCCTTCATACCTGTAAAGCTAGACTCAAATCAACATCTATTTTAACCAAGTTACTGCACCTTAACAAACCCTGTCAGAAAGAAAAAAGGCAGAGGTTAGTACACAAGTAAGGAAAAACAGAGGGTAAGTGTTTGAGTTTTTTTGTAATATATAGGAAAAGATGTATAGGAGGGGACTAGTCAGTCACCAAGGTACTCCTTGAAGAGGCGGGTCTTCAGACGATGCTGAGGGAGCTCGTTCCATCACTTGGGGGGGCAGAGACTGATTATTATAATTATTTTTACCCCATTCATTAATGTTCAGGACCCTCAAAGGATCCAACCCATGGGATTATTTGGATAGTGGATCATTTTCAGCCCAGTAGTGAAACTAACAGCAGTCCGGATAAAGACTGTTCCTGACTAACCAAGTACATTCCAGTGTACCACCTCACTTTATACCTTAAGTACCTGTTTACTTTTTACTGCCACTACAGGCACACTTATGCCCTGTTACTTGATTTGATAAGCTACAATTTACACGCACTTAATGTGGTTCAGTGCTGCTGACTGTCGGATGTGCAATAAAATACGCATGGTGCAATTTTAATATTATATTCGTTCTGGAGGGTTTGCCTCCCTTTCTCACTTTTCTCTTGTGCTACATTATACACATGGTGCAATACTATTTATTCTGGAAGGTTTACATTCCTTTTCCACGTTACTCTTACATTGCTGTATTGTCTGTTTATTGTATTGTTTCAGATTTACACTACTGTTACGGTGCTCTATTGTCCATTCATTGTACTGTTTCTGTCATTCCTTGCATCAATGCTGCTACGTGTCTCCTGTGCAATAATCGCACTTAAGATGTCCACACCATACTGTTACATTACATTACTGTTACATTGTTATGGTGTCGATGTATTGTGTTGTCTGTGTTGTCTCTGTGATAACTTGCACTCTGTTGAATGTTGCTATATGTTGCACCATGGTCCTTGGAGAAACATCTCCTCACACTATGTACATGTACACAGCTGCTGCTGACAATAAAGTAACTTTCAAGCTTGAAACCTTGAGATTTTGTGAGTTCTGGGTTCCTGGGCAAGATCCTTAACCCCAAGTTGCTCTAGGGAGACTGTCCCTGTAGTTAGAGAATGGAAGTGGCTTTGGATAAAAGCGTCTGATAAATGCCTTAAAATGAACGGGCAGAGACAACAACTGGGACGAGGGGTTTTAATGAGCAAATTCCATTGATTTAACAATCTTTAAGGGGTTCTTAAAATAAAACAAGACTCCTGAAGGAATGATTTCTGTTGTATATGACAAAAAGAGTGGGAAGCTGAGGTGTACTGCATGATACAATTAAGCAATTAGCATCCCATCATGCTCTGAGGCATGTGTAAAATGCTGAGCAGACCCAGCTGACCTCAATTTTCGATCAAGATGGAAAGAGGAAAGATCTGATTGATTTTGAAAGAGGTTTTATTATTGGGACACGAATGGCTGGAGCTTCACACAGGCCTTCTCAACTGGCCTGTGTTCCCATAGGAACAGTGACTAGAGCAGCCTCTGTATTTAGATCTAGGCAAAGACATCAGTAAACAGGGTTAGCAATTGTGCTTGGAAGTGTGCATTCAGCGAGCAGGATGTTTGAGCATTAGTGAGATATGGAAGGGAAAACAGAAGAGAGGCCACTGAGAATGTCAGTGCAGAATATTCTGAGCAATCTGTCAACAACCACATAGAGTGGGATGTTATAGAAAGGCTGCAGTGCATAAACCCCTCATTACAAAGAAGATTGACCATCTGAGAGACGATGGTGTAAAAATCCGACACTGATCTCCAGAGATAGGGAAAAATACAATCAGTTATCTTTCCCCATATTCTCAAGAGCAACAAAACAAGAGGATTGGACACCATTTAGTGCAGTCGACAATAGTATGGTAGCTGTCGTCGATGGTACAAACATGTTGTTTTGCGTTCTTCTTTCATCCTGTCCACACTTGTGGTCTTTTGGTGTTCTGTTTTGGTTCGTGTTGCACCATGATCCTGGAGAAACGTTATTTCATCTCATTCTATACTGTGTGTATGGTTGAAATGACAATAAACATACTTGACTTGACTGACTTGACTTGGGTGAGTGCATGCATGGCATAGAGATTACAGTACAGGCATAGTTTCGGCCATAGTTTGGGTCTTCTTGTCCCTTCGCGTAAAGGGTTACAGCAGGAAAATACACAATGATTCTAACTGATCACCCTTTTCTTATAATGGAACACTGCAATTCTGATGACGCTGTTAGACAGTGCTGTCCACCACCATCAACAAAACACTAAGTGATGGAGTATCTTTCGGAAGAACAATGTCTCTTCCCTTCAGCACAGTTCCAGAGACTTGTAGAATCTATGCCAAAGCACTACCAAGCTTTTCTTGACATGCAAAACACCTTATTAAGACACTCTGATATTGATATTGCCCAGCAATATCAGATCTGCACCAACTGTAGGCAGATTTAAAAAGCTGCTAAAAACGGCACTATTCTCCTCCACCTTCTTTTAAATAGTTGCACTTCTACTGCACCTTCAGTTTTCTTTTATGCATTCATTGATTTCTTTATCTCTTCCATGATCTTTTTCTATTTTATATCTTGTTCTATTTTACTCTCTATTTCTGTAAGGCACACTGAACAACCTTTTGTGTTTAATAATGTGCTATAGAAATAAACTTAAACCTTGAAACTTTGTGTTGGTTTTTCCTTGAATTTGTCACCCACTTGTGTGTATCACCATGTATATTGTATATTGTTGCTGTTGGAGCAAAACCTTGTATCTTCAAGAGGCAACTGTATAGGAGAAGGAAAATACATTTTGAACATCCAGGGCACATTGAATGCTACCAGATGTTTTTAGACCATTTCTAACGATCCTCTCATCATTTAATGTTGACACAGTGTTAAAAGCAGCTGAAACAGTACAGTGACCACCTATTGTCAGCTGAACCAAAGACTTCCACTCAACAAACAGTTCTTTATTCGTACCACATTTGGTAAAGAAACCAAAAGCAGGCTTAATTGACGTGGGGCTTTAAATCCTCTCTGTTTTGGCAGCTCTCTTTTTCTACATTATGACATTCTGCAGGCGTGCATCTGGCTGCTGATAATGTTCTTTGAAAGTTATGTAGCAAATTACGGATGACTCACCCAAACATCCCCTCTTCTGTTTGTCGAATCAAATTTGAACAGAGCCATTAGCGTTTCGCTCTCTGCGTTTCTGCGCTTGAGGAGGTTTAAGAAAGACTTGTTGTCATTTGTGCAAATTCCTTAGCCATTGGCTTTACATCAGTGCTTAACTTGATGGTTTGTACTAACAAAAACAAGATTATTCTCTTTGTCCTGAGCGTATGTTTCCTGTGTGAGGATCTACGGCTGGTTTTCTAGCATCTCCCAAGGTTATGTGGTGAGGTAATGGCATTTTTCAACAGTACAAAATGAAAGGCCCTCTAACTGAAGCAATCACTAACTGCTATATAAAGATGTTATTTGGAAAGGAGCCCACAGATAACGACAGTTTGTGAAGCTTTTTTTGTCTTAGATGTGAAAGCAAACTATTCTCTTCCATGCATTTCTGTTCAAACACTGAGAATGATCAGGAATAGAAAAGGAATCAATATATTAAATAAGATGAAGATACATTTATACAATGTTTATGATTTTATTGTTGACGCAAGTTGATGGGTTACTAGTACAAATGAATACATTTTTCTGGATCTAGCTTCAGGAATGACATTATTATCATATGAATTAATCTCTAAATCTCAAAGCAGACAAAAATATTTAAAATAGATGAAGATAGTGTATCATGTGTCACTTATCAATGTATTTTTGAAAAAAATTGAATAAGAAAAATAAAACAGAGGCCTCCTTAGCTTCTCTGTAGTTTGCCTAGTCTCTTGTTGCTCAGATGTTTCTCCTGAGAAAATGTCCCTAGCACTTTCACATGTCTTGAGTTTCAGTAAAATCACAGATCGAGCTCCAATTTGTCAAGATAATAATACTCATGCTTATAGCATTACTATTAAAGTTGAACTGAAATCAAAATGAACCTTTTTTCACCTTTTCATGTCCTTTTGCCCACCTCTAAACTTCTTGATTATTTCAAGTTGTACATGGGGCAGGGAAGAATAACATTAAACTAACGATACTTTTTGGACAACGCCATGCTTTGCAGACCCAGTTTGGGGAAGAAGCTTTTCTATTCCAGCATGACTGTGTCCCAGTGAACAAAGCAGCTCCATAAAGACATGGCTGGAGGAGTTCAGTGTGGAAGAGCTTGCCTGGCCACTTGACAGTCCTGACCTCAACCCCATCCAGCACCTTTGGGATGAACTGGAACGGAGAATGCGAGCCAGGCCTGACCTCATAAATGCTCTACAGAAGGAGTGGGCAAAAATCTCCACAAAAACTCCAAAACCTTGTGAAAAGCCTTCCAAGAAGAGTGGAAGGTGTTATATCTGAAAAGGGGGACCAACTCCATATTAAAGTCTGTGTATCTGAATGCAGTGTCATTAAAGTTCCTGTTGGTGTAATGGTCATGCGTTCCAATACTTTTGTCCATATAGTGTACGTGGTCAGTGAATATGATCAAATGGACACTGAGTGTAGGTACAAGGCAGATGTATCTAATAAAATGGCTTGTTGGTTTAGTTACTGTACATTAAAGGAGTTTGTTAATATGATGATTCCAAACCTTTGAAGAGTAATGTAGGTCTGTACTCTTGGCACCATCTGTTGCAAAATAAGGCGGAACTCACTTCAGAAGTTCATGATGGCCAAACATTTGCTGTTTTTCTCCAGGAATACAGCCAGATTGCTTAGAAATCAGTTCATCTGTTTTCAGAGGCTTTTTCATATGTGAAGTGGGTGAACAGAAGTTGTGAGAGTGTGTACGAGTGCAACCTCTCTGCTGTTTAGAGTGGCATTTGGAGAGAGCCAGGGGAGATTTCATGTGAACTTGGCCTTTCCTGCTCTTTCCTCATCCAGTCACCTGGGAGCTCTCTGCACGCCTGACAGCATTAAACAAGCTCAGACACTCTCCCTTCTCAGGTCAGTCTGGGTCCTTTCAGTCTGTACTCCTGCTTTTAATATCACAGTGTTAAAAGGTTCACTTTCATTTCATTTTAAGCAAAGGATTTATTCTTGTTCTAGATTTGCTGCCAGTATATCTGTAGCTTTTCTAAATCCCCTCTTTACTCTGCCTTTAGAGAAGATCACAGCTGCATGAAAGAAGACTCAACATATTTTTGATATTTTTATACCTTTTGACATTGTATAATGTGTTAAAATGTCTTTATTCTACAGATCTCTAAATATATACTGCCTGGATTGGGAGCAATAAAATAAATCCCTTAAAATCACTCCTTTACGACACTGTAGTGTGGCTATAATTATACATATATGTAATGACACATCAAACCCACGATTCGGTTCGTTTCGCGATTTTTGACTCACGATTCGGTTCGTATCACGATTCATTTGCAGTGAAGGAGAGGAGAAATTCTGAGGCGCCATTT
>JBBPCY010000039.1:16811260-16840752 GCA_037974405.1 Brachyalestes nurse
CGCGAGTCAGTATTCCCCCACGCTACATTGGGACCACCCTACAACCAGCTCGTTCTCGTCTAGCCTCCGTGACAACTTCATTGTCATCTTAGCTATACACATGTTTACAGTGAGATGTGGTGCGTGATTTTGTAAACATATATAAATAAACTATAAATATAAGCTCTAAGCTAGAAGTAAAAATGTGCTATTTGGTACAAGGATGTGCAATTTAGTATTTTAGTAAGGTCCTTTTTTTACATTCAAAAATTGTGTCAGCACAAAGTATGTAAAGTAAAAAATACATATAGTCTAAATAAAATGTACATATACTATATAAATAAAAAATCAGCAGTCAAGTGGAATGCAACAATACTGGAATGTAACTGTGTGCTTTATATGTGCACAAGAGTAGCAGCAGTTCAAAATAAACAAACGTACCATCAATCTACGAAAAATACAGAAACTCTGAGACAGTATGAGTTTATCGTATGAACACTGATTATTAGTGAAAGGCACACTAACACTTTTCTCTCTTTTTCTCTCATTCACATTTGAACTCTCTCTTACGCTCTCTCTTGTCTCTCCTTCTTGGAGTGTTGGCTACAAAATGGGTTTTAAGTGAAGTGAAAGTGACCATTCTGTCATAGGTGAACACACCACAGCACACAGTGTGAACAGTGTGAAATTCTTTCTCTGTATTTCACCCATTTACCAAGTAAAGCAGCGGGCAGTCAGGAACACGGCACCCGGGGAGCAGTGTGTGGAGACGGTACCTTACTCAAGGGAAGCTCAGAGGTGCTTAGCAGTCTTGGGAATCGAACCCACGACTTCCGGATTGCAGGGCAAACGCCCCAACCACTGTTTCCGCTTGTTTGTTAAGTTCTCCTAAAGTGCTGCGTAGAGCTTTAGAACAGGGAGACTAAGAGTTAGAAGCTTAAAGCTTATCTCTGTAAGATACAATCAGTTATTTAAAAAAAAAAAGATAATGAACACTTTGAGTGTATTACCAGTTTATCCAAGAAAAAAAAAATCAGTATATCAACTCAAGCACTAAGACCAGGGGTGTCAAATCTTATCCACAAAGGTGCAAATAGTCCATTAGTCATAGGTGTACACCCCACAGCACACAGTGTGAACAGTGGGGAGCAGTGTGTGGGGGTGGTACCTTGCTCAAGGGTACCTCAGTGGTGCCACTTACAGTCCTGGGATTCAAACCCACAACCTTCTGATTGCAGGGGCAGATTCCTAACCACCAGACCACCAGCTGCATAATGGACCAGTGTGGCTGCAGATTTTCATTCTAAACAAGCAGGAGCACCCCTGATCAACTGTCTGAAGGCTCAGACCAAGTGGAATCAGGTGTGTTTCTGATTGGTTGGAACACAAACCTGCAGCCACACCCTATTTACACCCTTAAACCCTATTTACACCCGATTCTTTCATAGATCCTAAGTGTAAGAATTATATCCGAATAAGGCCAAGTCTCACCTAACATGCTTTTAAAACAGGCTTAAAGAAAACGACTTGGTCTGAGGAACATTCGAACTCCTGATGCGAGTTTCACTCTTTGAGCTTCCTCTGAATTTATTTTTAATTCCATAACCAACTTTGGATGAGCCAGTTCGCTCGAATAAAACATCAGCTTGCTTAAACCTTATCTCGCCTCATTATTCGTCACCGTCTCGCTGCGAGACACCGTATTTTAATGCATGTGGTTCATGATAGCGATGATAGAGGAGGATAATTATTCTTAACAACCACTTCTTGCACAAACTGTGTAGTGCAAATTGTTTCTTTTCTGAATAGAACAGAAAAACGAGGAGCAGCAAAGGTGATTTGTTGTTGAATATGAGCTGATTTGCATATTACTCATGACATAGTCATTGGATTTCAGTCTTTGACGACCAAATACAAATGCATATAACTAAAATCTTAACAGGATACAATCCAGATGCTATATATATATATATATATATATATATATATATAGAAGTGACTGGGTGTAAACACGACAAAAGCATAGTAAAACGGCTGTAGCTTTTCATCATAATTAAATGAATTGAATGTGAGCTGAACTACACATGAGAAATAATGTATTTGAAATGATAGTGATAACTGCAGTCTCTAAAGGGTAAAAATGACACTAACAGCCATATAGAAAACGAAGTGATGCTTCAAAGAGATGATTATGCTAACTGGCTCTTATTCTTTAGGCTATACAGCTAGCGCCCCTGGAACGTTTTCACAACATGGCTACAAACACTAATCAGCCACAACATTAAAACCATTGACAGGTGAAGGGAATAACAATGATTATGTCGTAACAGTGGCATCTATCAAGAGTTTGAATATATGCAACATGCTCACATAAGCAAAAACGTATTGCCAAGTCAGTGGAGGTGAAATGACTGAACCTGGTGGGCCGCTTTTATCACTGAATGCATTTGACTAGATGCATAAGACTAAAATCTTACCAGGATACAGTCCAGATGCTACTCGCATGAAGTATGCGGGTGTAAACAGGGTTGAAGGAACGTAAAGAGGGGGTCCCAGCAATAGGGTTTAAAAAAGTAAAGCTCTAAAGTACTGAATTTGTGATAATCCATCTCTGTTAGTGCATGCAAAGAGGTTCATGTTTCAAATTTAAATTTTAAATCTTTTTTTTTAAGCTATTGAACAATAATGTGCCGTTGAGAGGATGACAGCTTGACCAGTTTGACATATTTCAGAGCTATGATGGCAATTAAGAGTGTAAAAACGCACTCTCTCTCTCTCTCTCTCTCTCTCTCCCTCTCTCTCTCTCTATCCCTCTCTCTCTCTCTATCCCTCTCTCTCTCTCTCTCTCTCAGAAAGCAGAGCTCCAGGAGGTCTGCTAAAGCACTTTGAACACAAACACACATTACGAAGCCTCATTCGACTGCCATTACAGCCCAGATTGGATTTCAAATTGAAATTCCTTTCAACAGAAGAGTAAGGTCACCAACCCACATCCCTGCTAAAGGATCTGTTTCATTATCAAAGCAAATATGTGAAGAGACTGAGGAACAAAAGGAGACTTCAATATTTAATACGGGAACATGTCGATGATTTCCTCCGCTTGGTTTCTTTGTGTAACAGACATGAAGGGGAAAACAGTCGCAGAAGTTCTTCAGAAAGAAGGAGGCAGAAAATGGAAACAGAGAGAGAGAGGGAGAGAGAGAGAAAGGTAGAGAAAGGGAGGGATGAAGAAGTAAGACTAAACGGCTGTATTGAGAAGTGGATCTTGCTCTGTGCATTTCTCTACTCGGGGTCCATGACCTGAATACAGATGGACCTTGTTACATAATGAATGAGAGCTTTACTCAGGGAAAAAGATTAGCAACTGACCCTTTTTACATCAGCTACTTATTTCAGGAACATGACGCTCTTGGGCAGAACTTCTTTCTCTTTCTCTGCAGTCCACAGAAAGCCAGAGGGAATGGCTAATTGGGAAATGTGCATGTGTAGAAGAACTGGGTTAAAGGTAGCTGATTGGTCCCTTGTTGGAATTAAACTGGAGGCCGTTGGAAAACAATGAGCAAGTCTGATTGACTGAGGTGACTTCAAGGCTGTACGATTTTAACACAATACTAGTATTGTGATTATAGTGCTGCATATTGCAATTTTGATTTATTATTTTTAAAATTATTATTATTATTATAGTTACATGAATATTGTTTCTTCAGAGTATTTGGCCTTCTGTTAGGGACTCTGAGTATGCAATATCTTAAAGATGAATCAATAATGTAAAACATTAACCTGCATAATTTTAATCTAAAATGGTTTGCGTTCGTAAACTTAATTCAAAATGCCCACAGAAAGAAAAACGTGACCCGTCTCTAGTTTTTTTGCCCAAACCCAAACAAATAGCATAAGAAAAATGCAAGCTATGAGTCCTTTAATAGCAACGACGAGTAGGAAAGAGCATTTGCAAGTGCATCTGAGAGTGCATGGCAATTCTAACAGTTAAATTGAAAAATTCATTTGGAACTGTGGCTGCCCCCATTTAACTAGTTCTGTGAATTTGCAGTGATCTTGGTACGCACTCTTTCTTCCCTGCTGGCTTTGGCGGTCAGAAAATTAAAGTCTTTAAGTTAAAGAGAGAAAGATGGTATTTCTACTAAGAGATTCAAATTGATACTATTATCAAGATCAATACTCTTTGACCCCACCCACCCCTTTCTCTCACCACATTTCTATTCATATACAATGTGTCGGTCTCTTGTTCTCCACCTCCTTTCATTCGCCCTCTATCTCTCCCTCCCTCTTTCTCCTCACTCCTGGCGTCTGTCCAGGAGGCTCTTTTGTCCCTGTTGGTGGTAAGGGTTTCGAGCTGCCCATTTTCCACTGCTGAATTAAACATTAAACATTAAACGCTGTCTGACAGCAATAAATAACATATCAGAATGGCGATCTGATAATGACCTGGCTCTCAGTCGTACCCCATTGCATGACTCCCTCAGCTGACAACTGCTGAAATGTGATTAGCTGGCAGCTGCTCGAGTCCACTGGGCGTAGACGATTGTGGTCCCAAGCCGTCACTTTGATCTCCCCCAACGCATGAAATTACACCAGAGTTCTGTTTGGAATAGACACTGTTTCTCTCCACCAACCAATTATCATCATAATCAATGGAATTATTGCCCTGTTAGCATTGCCATGGACTCTCAGATGCACCCACAGATGCTCTCCCTTTCTTTCCCTTGCTGTTAAAGGGCTCATAGCTTACATTTGCCTTGTATTTTATTTATACCATTCGTTTGGGTTTGTGCATAAAACTTGGGATGTGTCATGAGTGATATCAAACAGACATTGAGTTATGAAAATTCATAGTTTATAAGACAATTTTGTGATTATTTTGTTTTTATCAGCATTACTACCACCAGTAATCTGTCACTACTGCCAGAAGGTGACTAATGCACCTGAAAGCTGTTTGTCAACCGCCACTATACAACAGGGCTCTACTACCAGGGATTGCCAGTAAAACGTGTGTGGTACTTGTGAGATTACAAACAGATGAAACATGCAAGGCCAAAGACTTTACTGTGGCTATGAAACAGTTGGATATGGAAAAATAAACAAATGAAAATGAGGTGCAGTGCAAACTCTGTCAGGTAAAAATAAAAAGGTTGAAGGGGCTCTTTTTCCTTGTGTGTGTGTGTGTGTGTGTGTGTAGGGGCAGATCTGTGTGTTCTGGAACTGGCAATCTGTGTGTTCTGGAAAAATCCAGAATGGCTGTCTGGTCCACGGGTGTTGGTCTGCCTTTCACCCCCACCCCACCTGGACGACAGTAGACCTGAATGGGAGTATATATATAAGCAGATAGTTTCCGTTTCCGGTTTGGTATTGTGGATGTGATGTTAGTATATAAATATGTTAGCTGGACACTTCTTTACAACCATACTGTTAAATAATGATTTGTCACTGACCTTTGTCATGTCGACTCCAGGGAGAGATTTCCATAACTTGAACTTTATTACAAAACACAAAGAAGGCAAGAGGCCCAAAAACATAAACCAAAACACAGGAGACTAGACAGGTGTAAATTCAGGACAGAACACGGTGGACAGACCCTGGGTTACAACCCAGGGGAAACCTAAATACAGACAGGACTAACTCAGGAACCAATAAGAACTAATAATTACTTTAACCTAAACTTTGAACACTCACCCGACCGGTGTACACACACAATTTCAAAATAAGAGTCCAAACAGGGCAGGGCAGCCTATAGTGCTGACCAGGGGTGTTACAACCATAAGGCTTTTAGTCATTATTAAGCAAAAAATGCTATTCTTACTAATCAAACATGATATTTAGATTAGTCCTCTCCACAGATTCAAAGTTATCCTCTGTTTCTAGGCCAATAGAATCACAATAGAATAGTATCAGCTAGAATATTATGCAGTTCCATGCAGTTCAGCCAGTATTACAAGTCTCTGGATGTGCCACCAGAACAGACTTCACATTTGAGTACATCTGTTTGCATTGTGTCGAGAGAAACTCTTTGCATAGTAAAATCCCCAGTGTTAAATGTGTTCGTTTGGGTCCAGCTGGATTTAAATGAACTGTGTAGGTGTTAATTCAGTGCTGCAGGTGTTAATTCTGCATGGAGATTTCAGTCTCGATGGAGCATATGGCCTATCCCATAAAATCCACAAATGGGCTTTTACTGTTACAACTAAAGCAGTTGATTAGTTTCTGTCTTTGTTTTTTGTGGAAAGTATAAAACAGTTTATTGGACTCAATTCACTACTTTTCCTTTTCTGTTTCTCTTATTCACTGTTTTCTCTAAGAAGCATTGTTGCATTAATACCTCGGTTTGTTTAAGTAAGTCTGTGCTCCTTCATATCTGATGTCAACTCTGAATACAGACATTTAACAGACATGGAAGAAACAAATTACTCTATTTTCTGTTATTTATTATTGGAGTTTTATCAGCTTCTACTGGTCGCATTTTGGGCATGGACTCACTATAATAACTGGGCTCTTTCAAAGAATGATTATGCAGCCATTTTCATGACCACTGAATCTGGGCTTTCTTCAGAGATTTGTTCTCCTATTTTTTTTGTTCTTGATGTACTTTCAGCTTTTTGCACCAGAACAGTGGTCAGCAGTCCTGGTTCTAGAGAACTACTTCCTGGCCCAATCTGGAGCACCTGCTCTGGCTGATTAGCACTTTCAGAGGTCCCTGACAGTTCCTGAAGTTATTGTGAGTTTAAAAAACATAACTGCTTTATAAAAATGCCATCACACCCAAATGTGACAGGCGCCAGGAGAAAGGGCAGCAAACGGTGAGCATGTAGGAGAACAAACATCAGTTTTAGACTGTCTTACAGCATTTATATTTACTGAAATCAGATTTCACTGATACACTCAACTATAATAACTAGTGACTTTGAAGCTACATTCATGATCTCTGAATCTGGCCTTTCTTCTTCTTAATCCTCCATTCTCTTGTTTTGTTTAATTCTTGATATATTTTCAGTTTTATGCTCCAGAACAGTGGGCACCAACCCTGGTCCTTGAGCTCTACTTTCTTGAGAATTCTAGTTCCTGCAACACCTGCTCTGGCTAATGAATTTCTTCATTTCGCTGGTGGCGTGGGGTCAGTTGAGGTAGCAGCATGTCATATGCAGGTCGGAGCTAAACACAGCAGGAAAGTAGATCTTCAGTAGAAGGGTTGGGGACCACTGCTCCAGAACAGAAATAATTAAATATGTAAAGGCTTAGCACACTTTAACTTGTAATGAATGACACTTCTGTTCCTAACTGAATATTCCATTTATAATCAGCTGGCCATGTGAAAATTAAGAAGCAGGAGACACCAAAAATGGTTCTGCCTCATACAACATATGGTTCATCAACAAGGACGAGTTCTCAAAAGAGCCATGGCTGTTATGATTTCCCGCAGTGTGTAGTCTCTCGGTCTAAATACTGTCACAGCACATATACATGTATTTTATAGAGTTTTGAGAGTCAGTGTACACTAGAGCCCCTGTTTGGAGTATGCTGAGATGAGAGTGTTTGCATACTGTATACATAACAAGCGGTGTCCTTTTCTTCTGGAAGAAATCAACACATTCTTCTGTTTCTCTCTCTTCTTCATCGCTCTGCTTTCTTTCTTCTCCTAGATTCTCCTGATTCCCGATGGCTTTAGAGCGAAATGATCCTTTTCCAGCAAGTAAATAAAAAAAGGGGAGTTACATAATCAATCTTTCATAAGACTTTGGGAAACGTAATATTGAGTCGAGATGTCAGCTGTGCCATTAGAGTGATTCATTCCTGCCGTTTCACATTTACAATCTCCCTACAAGAGCAACATTGATTCTCTCCCTGTGCCTCTGCTGCGATTTCCTCCCCATTTTCATCCATAATTTGAATGTGCAAAAAAAGGGGGGGGGGGGGTATTCATTTTGCAGGAGCAGCACAGAAAGCCTTGATGCAGACAGGGAAAATAAATCTCTTGCATTATTGCGCACAACACCGTGTCACAGCCATTGTTCATCTCACAACATCATAATTAATTATGCTGCAAAACTATTCCGTACAGAATGAGGGAAAAAGAAGAAACAGCAGGAAAATGAGAAAGAGAGCCCCAGACACAACATCTTTACTCTTGTTAATTATGTAAGCTTCAGCAACAAAAAGTCTATATCCATGTTATTGTTTGGTGGAACAAGAAAGCAAATGGAAACGAAGGACAAAATGGTATCCATACTGATGACTTCTAGCCCGGTGGATTTGGTGGGACTTCAGAAGACACTGGGCTAAAACACTGGTAGTAATGCAGTAATAGTGGGATCGTGTTGTGTTGGGGCTGTAGTTGATTAATTTTTGTTGTTATAGTTTGTTTTTTGGCTTCCCAACATTACCAGTATCACTGCAAAGTGGGACAGTAAATGTACACTATAATATTTACTCTTTAATCTTAAATACAGAAATAGTGTAAATTAGAATAAGACATAATGTAGCAATGTAAGCATGATACATTGGGAGCAGTGTGTGGAGACAGTGCCTTACTAAAGAGTGTGGTGACATATGCAGTCCTGGGATTCAAACCCACAACCTTCTGATTGCAAGTGAAACTCCCTAAACACTAGACCACCAGCTTTAACCTTAATACTGTCAATATAAACTACAGTTTGTTTTCTGGTGACATTTTCTAAAACCTCAGAATATAAAGATGATGTTCTAAGCAGGCTAGTCAAACCTATGCGAGGTCTTCACAGTCACAGCATTTGGGAATCAATTTAGAAGAAAGGAAAATACATTATGAGACATTATAAATACTGTTTATTCATATTCCTTTCTTTTTTACCTTCCTTCTAACATTCTTCTCAGGTTCCTCCCAAAGGACACAAGGCGAAAAGTTTGCCTGAGATCTCCTGTTCAAAAACAAGAACACTCGTTATATAATATGATCAAATTTGCCTTCATGGCGGCTAGGCTAATCGACTGTGTTTGGCCATGGATGTGGTGTGAGGATGCAGAAATAGGCCAGTGAGTAAACAGGGAAAGGCCTGTGTGTCTGCTAGCTCACTGCGTCTGTTTGCTTTGGCTGTGCTTAGCAACAAGAGCGAGTGAACGGGCTTCATACACACGGCACTGACGCCGAGCCAGCACCGAGCATGGATGAAAAGGAGGGGAAAAAACCTCTTTTATAGCTTCTCCCCGCACAGAGCAGCAATTACACATTATGTGTAACGAAATGAGCACCTTGGACTGCTTCTCTTGCTTTGACATGTAAGCTCATGTCGAGCCTGTTCTTTGCTGCTGCAGCTGTGCGGACGCTAAGTAGCTAGTTAGCCTGTGTTTACGTTCCGCTGACGAGGAAATCGCTTCTACTGTGTGTTAGCTTCCTGCGCTCAAGGGCCTGGTGAGGTCGGGGAAAGATGGAGAATGGTTATGAGATCAGGGTTAGGGAGATATTTTTGTTTTATTTTATTTGTAATGGAAAATCCCTCTCTGTTGGTGTCCCCGGTGTTTGGTTTGGGCCAGAATGAAAAGAGGGAAATTGATCTGTCCTCCATAGACAAGCATGTTTCAGACAGGGCTGAGGCAGAGTACCAACGGTTGGTGTGGGTAGAGTGTGTGTGGGTGTGTGTGTGGGTGTGAGAGTGGGTGTGGGTGTGAGCGTGGCAGTGTGTATGGGACAGGGAGAGAAAGAGAGAGAAGGAGGGAGTGAGAGAGAGATGGAAAGGTAGAGATAGGGGAAGAGATTGTAAGAATAAAAAAGAGAGCAAGAAAGAATGAGAGCGCATAAGGAGGGGTGAGAGAGAGGGGGGAGAGATGGAGAGAGGAGAGAGAGAGAGAGAGAGAGAGAGAGAGAGAGAGAGAGAGAGAGAGAGAAAGAGATACAATCGGGATGTGACAGACAGAGTGAAGGAAGGAATGAGAAAGAAAATGATGGAGAGGGAGAGAGAGAGGAATAGACTGAGTGAGAGATAGACAGAGAAAGAAGGAAAGAGAGAATTAAGGAGGGAGTGAGAGAGAGAAAGAGAGAGAGAGAGAAAGGTTGATTTGATGAAGTACTTGTTTTCTCTGTCATGACTGATTACATTTGAAGTGATGATTTCATGTTGCACTAAAATGGCAGTAATCAGTTCACATAAATTTACTTGTTTTTTTCTGTCTTGAATGATTTAATCAAAAATGAAATAATGTGTAATGGTCCAGATTTCTTGGATTTTGTGTTTGTTTGATGATGGCATGTTAAGGATTAAAGTACTCAATCAAGATTTGAGAATTGGGATACTGATATAGTTCAACTTCCATGATTTACAAAAAGGTCTCTACAGTTAACTTCTACCACTCCACAGTCACTGAATGAGCAGTTTTTATTTAAAGCACCACTCAAACACCACAACCCCACAGGACAAAATACACAGCTAACAACATTTCAAGCTCAACTTGTTACAGGGTTGGTTCAGATTAGTTACCTTTCTCCCAGATCCTGAGATTCTAGAAGCAAACAGCTTCCATTTTGTGGAACAATTCCAAACAATTCTAGACAATTCCAAAACTTGTCCATTTATGTTGAATATGACAACTCCCTGTCAATACATCAGTTTTAGTGGCTAACTGATTATAATTAAACCAATGGTTGCAGGTCTTACTGGAATATTTTGAGACAAGGTTTTGGTGGGCTTGTGATCAGATTTTGTAGAATTATCATTCTTATAACAGATTTTATCTATTAGGGATGCACAGTATATCAAGGCTACTATATTATTTGCTGAATTATTATCAGCTTAGTGCTGAAATTCTGGCTAATCATTACAATTGAGAAATTGTCAAATTGGTGTCCAGTTTGTATCTGGTGCATGCACTGAGACAATTGCAGTCGATAGTGTTGTGAATTTCCCTATTTAATTTAGTGATATACGTACATACCTTAGTCTTGAACAACCTCATAGTTCATAAATACTTTCTGGGGAAAACACCATGACATGAATGGTGCAAGTTATATATGTGTGAAGGTATACCATATTTACACCATCAGTTACAACACAAAACTTGCATTGGTTTTGTGTTGTGACTGCATTAGTACTTCTCAAGGGTTGGGATATTTCAGGCAGCAAGTGGATGGCCAGTTCTTGAAACTGATGTGTTGAAAGCAATAGAAATGGGTAAACACAAGCAAATGGAGTGACTTTGACAAGTGCAAAATTCTGATGGCTAGATGACTCACTAAATCATCTCCAAAACGGCAGATCTTGAAGGTGCCACTACGAAACCAGACCCCTTAATTTTACCCCTTAAAATTGCCTTAATTTTGACCTTAATTTCCAAGAAATTAAGAAAAATTAAGGGGAAAAGTGCACAGATTAAAACTACTGAATTTCCCCCTTACTTTTTAAGGGGTTTCACACTCATGCCTTAAATCAAATTTTAAGGTAAAATTAAGGGATCGGTTCACAAATTAATGGCCATTTAATTCAAATGAAGGGGTTTTGTGTATTTCCAGGGGTACATTAAGGTATGGTTAAGCACATTTTAAGTACATTGTGTTTCATAGTGTGCCCAAGGCTCACTAATGCATTGAGGGCATGTAAGGCCAGCCTATGTGGTCAAATCCCTCAGAAGAGCTACTGTAACACAAACTGCTAAAAAGGTTTGTTCTGGTTATGATTGAATGGAACATACACTGCATGCTGTGTCTGGTCTGCATAGAAGCAGACCAGTCAGAGTGCCCATGCTGACCCCTGTTCACCACCAAAATCATTTTCAATGGGTACGTGAGCATCAGAACTGGATAACTGATCAGTGGAAGAAGATGGCCTGGTCTGATTAATGACATTTTCTTCCACAATATTTGCACAACCAGGTGCATGTGCACTGCTTGGAAGAGGGCAAGCTGGCAGAGATAATGTGAAGCTCTGGACAATGATCTGCTGGGAAGCACTGAGTCCTGGCATTCATGTAAATGTTACTTTGACATTTACCACCTACTTAAACATTGTTACAGAATCAGTTCACCCCTTCATGGCAACAGTATTCCCTAATGGCAGTGGCCTCTTTCAGCAGGATAATTTATCTTGTCATACTGCAAGAACTGTTCAGGAATATATATATATAAAATTTTCCACCTGTCTTTCCACTTATCTTATATTGAGGAACTTGACAAAGAGTTCAAAGTGTTGACTAGGCCTCCAAATTCCTCAGATCTCAGTCGAAACAAGCATCTGTAGAATGTCCTGGACAACTAGTCCAACCAATGAAGAACCCATTTTACAACTTACAGGACTTAAAGAATCTGCTGCTAACATCTTTGTGCTAGATACCACAACACGTCATGAGACGTCATGTGGAGTCTGTGCCTTAACAGGTCAGAGCTGTTTTAGAGACCTACACAACATGTGATTTTAATGTCATTACTGATCGGAGGATGCACCCATAAGCAAAAATGTGGAGTCAATTCAGTGGAAGATTTGATGCATCAACTCAAATGAACTCATCAAATGAAAAAATATAACTACTTTACCTACTAAACCTAATTAACACGAGATTTTATCTGAAATTTGAGTGAATTTGTCTGGGAAACTTATCGTACGTATGCATATGTATCTATCTTATCTGAGCTCTCTTAGCTGTAGTCTTTCCATATGAAACACTGAAATTAATACCACATTCTACATTTAACTGCTTTGACACAGAAACTGAGCTACAATTTCTTGCAAGTTTGAATTAGTTTTTTCACCTTAAGTTGTATAATTAGTTGCTGTAATTAGTGAGCTGTGTAAATATTTGTCTCGGATTCAGACTGATTAGAACACAAAGTTCAGGAATGCACTGAAATGGCACAACACTAACTAACAATGGCAAAATCATGCACTAAGAGTGATGAAAGAGTTAAATCTTGTATCTCATGGTAGACCAAGAGATTATCTCTAGCCAAGAGGCAACCTTACATATATCGCAGCCATAAATTCACAAAGTCTCTATCTAATATTAGCAGTTAAGGCTGGTCAAGGCCAGCATTATAGAGCGAAAATGGGGGAGGGAGAGACAAAGCGGAAGATCTATTTCGCTTTTATGTGCTCGGTATTGTGTGAATCATATTGCCTCGGTGGGCTGGCAAACATTATAACAACTTAAATGCTCCTGCATTGCCTAAAGCCATGGCAGCTGCATTTAAAGCAGGGTTAAAAGGATCTGTGTTGAAAACCATCAGTCTAACCAACACAGACACGGTCACATTGTGCATTGCTGTTTTCAACAATCAGATTGCTAATTACTACATATTCATTAGTATTTCTATTCAAATTGTTATTGTATCTGATCTGCCCTTTCGGGTGACTCTTAATTAAGCATACGTAGCCGGGCCGTCCCATTTCCCCTGCACCCCTTTTCGCTCTGGGAAATGGAAAGGGTGATGAAAACAAAACAAAAAAAAAAGGAAAAAAAGAAAGGCACTTCTTCTTCCATTTGTCAGTCCATAAAAATGCAGCCTGTGCTTAGAATGGAAATGGCTCATGAAAGGAGAGAAGGATGGAGTGGGGGGATGGGGGCTGAACAAGGGAGAAGGAGGGGCTGAGAGGGAGGAGGAGGAGGAGGAGGAGGAGGACAACGACGACGAGAGGAAAGGTTGTTTTCTGAACTGGGAGAAATGAACCTGGCAACCCCATCATTCAGTGTTTGAATAGAGCAGGCACTTCATTGCTTCTCAAATCAACACACACACCACCCCGAGCTACCAGTTCATTATACTGACCAAACATAACAACACATTTCGTCTCTCACTTCTCCTCAGCCCCGTTCGGCCTGCCCGTGTAAATGAAAAACAAGCATTTGGATTAATCAAGCCCTCTCTAGCTCGCTCCATCTGCAGTTTATTCACACATTCATAGCGGTAAGAGGCCAGAGCAGGAAAGATTTCATTACAGCACACAATAACTATCACGCCGTACATCTTTATATAAGCCAGCGATGGTAGACTTGATTGAATTTCACACTTGGAACACAACTACACTTAGAGAAAGTGGGGGAAAAAAAAACAACGACGAGAGACACTGGAGAGCGTAACACTGATCCCAAACAGGGGATCCGTGTAAATATGCTGCTAACTATTCTAGTGCATGAGCATCAATCACAAGAAATTTGACAGCCTCTTTTGTTCCCCACACACAAAACAAACACAGCTGCTCACAGACAGGAGAGGTTCTCCGGCCTATCTCAGTCTTCCACCTGTCCTTAGTCTTAAGTCTGTCCCGAGCCATATCTTGCTGTTTCACCTGCCCTGCGCACTCCTTATACACAGCACGGAACGCTTATTATCCTAATTACACCCTGCTAGCCCAAGCTCTCACCAGCACACACACACACACACACACACACACACACACTCACCGACCAATTAAAAACAGTGCTAAATGAGCTTGAGCCAAAGGATGGCAGTGGAGAGGCAATTACACTGCTAAAGTATTTGATATATAGGGGCTTAAGTATGCTTTTATTTCTGCACCACTAATGCCGTGTTCTAAAATGGTACCTCACATCTGTGCTGTTCTGTGGCAAATATTTATAGCTTTCAGTGTTTGGAGAGATTTAATGTTCATATAAAATAATATAATGCACTGGTTTCCTGGCCTAGAGAGACCCTATATATAGACCTAAAGAAACAAAAACACTCTCAGCTACACAGAATTTCACAAGCAAAGTGAATCCAGACATGAACTTCTCAACATGAAATAAGCATGCTGTGTAAATGGCTGTATGACTTGCTTCAGCCTTCATTTTCACTCTGCACTGATTATTTCATTTTAGCAACCAGATCTACACCCGAAAGGTTTCTCTGTGGTTCTGGGATTGGCCGTATGATTCTAGGACAACATGGGTGCAGAACCTTTTAAGGTATAAAAGGTTCATTTACAAAAATAGATCTTTAAAGAACCGTTCATTTCAAGGTTCAAGGTTACTTTATCGTCAGCAGCAGCTGTGTACATGTTCATAGTGTGATGAGATGTTTCTCCAAGGACCATGGTGCAACATATAGCAACATTCAAGAGAGTTACAACAATCCAATAAATAGGCACTACAACAATGTACAATAATCTAACAGTATAGTGTGGACGCTGTGTAAACCTTCCAGTGGGACTACTATTGCACCAGAAGTATGATTATTGCATAGGAGGCATTTGGCAGCATTGAACAAGGAAAGACAGAAATAATACAATTAATAAACAATACTGCAATGTAACAGTATTGTGAGAATGGGATGGAGATCTGAAACAATGCAATCAATAGACAATACTGCAATGTAACATTAGTGTGAATGGGATGTAAAGGTTCTTTAGGAAACCAGATGTGTTCTTCTATGCCATGGCTTCAAAAACAGTAGAATCAAAAGACAATAGTGCAATGTAACAGTATTCTGAGAAAGTATCAAATAATACTGCAGTGTAACAGTACTGTGAATGGGATTTAAAGGTTCTTTAAGACACCAAACTTGTTCTTCCATGTTGCGGCTTCAAAAACCCTTTTGAGTTTCATTTGCCACACACATAAGAATGCGTTATAAAAAATGGTTTGACTTTTATGGTTTTCCAGACTAAATGTGCATGGCATGGTAGGCATAGGTCCATCAAACCTGTTTCTGCTTACATCCTGCATGGACTGAAGGAGTTCTTGCGGTAATGGCCTTACACTTTCTATAGACAAGGTTAGAATAAGACTGAGAAAGTGAGAATGAATTACAAGATGGAGGAAAGAGAACCTGTTTCAATGGAGGGAAGGGAAAAGACTGTGCAACTCTATTTGCTCTAAAGCAAACTGGCATTGCGACGATAGGATAGATTATCTTCTGCTTTGTGATCCCTTCTCCTAATCCTCAAAACAGTGATATCCAAGAACAAAATTATCCTTCCTAGATACCCAAAACAATCCCTTTTCAGGCAATGTGACAATAAGGATTAAATATTTGTTAGGTTAGTGATAAAAGAGATATGACTGTTTTGTCCTTAACAACAATCAAATTCTTTATCTGTAGACCTTTTTGGGTTAAATGTCATATTCTTTATCTGTTCTCCTCTGCGGTCACTATTTCCTTCCAGGACCACAACCTTCCCCAGTCTCCCTTGGAATAACTTCCTCTGTTGTGTTTTGATGTTCTCTTTCATAAGACAATTAGGTTCCTGGCAAGATGGGAAATGGGGCATCACATTTTCATGTGTTGTTCTTCTGTAAGTCATAAAAACATCCCACAAGATTATGTTTGACTGGCAACTCACCACCTTTGAAGACCCTGAACAAGCACTGTTGAACTCTGGTCTTCTGCTTCCTCCATCCAATTATGCCTTGTTCTAGTTTTGCTAATTTGCATAGTGCTGAGCCTCCTCTGTTGATATAGAAAAATAATTGCTTCTGGCACCCACAACGTTTTCATGACAGCGTGGAATATGTTCTGCTCAGAATATGGTGTCTGTGTAGAAAAAAAAATTGGAATCTATTTGGTTGCCCCTAGTGAGGGCCAGGTTTACAAAGTCTATTTGGCATTCCACTTCTCTGGAACTACAAGTGCACACAAGGATTGGATTAGAGTTTGTGCTTCCTGCACACTGGAAAGGAGATGAGTTTCTTAATGCAAATTCTTAGACTTAATATCTGGTTTACAAAGGACATTATACAATCCATTTATCCTCATTTGGGGGTTTTCCTCTTGAAGTTTTACTCTTGAAGTTCACTGTGTTTCTCTTTATTCTTTTGGTGTAACTTTCCAACAGTCTTCCGTATTATTATATCTGTGCTAGGCCAGATTTACAGCTGATTCTAAATCCTGCAGTTTGATCCAAGCTTTGTCTTTATGTTGCATGTCCTGAGCTCAGCTTACAACTTCTTCACTTTGCCATTCCTTTTCAACTTCTAGGCCAATCTGATTGACCCATACCAGCCGGCTCCCCATCAATAACCTACTTTTTCACCTACTATGTGAGTCCATATCAATATACACCAGAGATGGGGACTCATGTTAATGATTTAGGGCATTTTTTTTACACCTGAAAATCCGAACCATGATTTGGCTCATTTTTACTTTTATTCTTCAGTAATCTGCTTCAATATCCTGTAATTGATTTGAAAGCTTAAACCAGCCAAAACAGTATTTTCACACTGCAAATGAACCAAACCATGGTTTAGTTAGATCTGAACTGAGATCACCTCGTTTGTTCTCGGACCCAGGCATGGTCCAAGGTACCTCTCACACCTGCAATCTTGGTTCTGAAAACCTCAGAACCAAAAACAGTCCAAAGATCTGGACCAAATGAGGTAGGTGTGAAAGTACCTTTAGGCTCAAGGCACATTTGAGTTGCATGTGAACTAAGGCTAATGGGACTTTCCTAGTTAATGTTTCGGTTGTGTGCATTCATTACTACAATGATGTTCAAGACAGAATGAAGTACTAGACCCAGGGAATGCAATTTTTCAAGAAAGAAGATAAACAACAAAGTGTGCTAGCCTGTAGTTTGGACTGCAGTTACGCTAGTAAGTGAGTGATCATATTCCTTTAAAACTTACCAAAAAATCAGTTGGATTAATTATTGCACTAGCATGCTGTGTAAAGTACAGAGTAATCAACTGATCCAAGTAGAGCTTCTGTTATGTTCCTCAGACTGAAGGTTTTTCTCATGAAAGACTGGTTGGGACTTATTTTTGTAGAATGTGATTTCTGCAGCTGATACTGAGTCTAAACTAAAATTCTCAGAACTAAAGACTGAAGATTTGACTCGCCAAACCAGATACTCAACACTCGACTTGGAATTGCAACCCAGATACTCAAGACTGTACTCGGACTCGAAAACAGTTTGACTTTTTGAAGTACTTGCTGAGTGTCTTCCTCAGAGCTTTGATCCAGCAGTTTTCCATCATGAGGCAGTTTTGATGTGCTTTGCATTCACTCTGCTGCAATCACTCTTAGCGCTGCACTAAATTAATCTATTTTCATGTGTAGCCACCAGATGGCTACATTGTGTCTAATCTAATGAATACTATTCTCCACAGTAATTAAAGCACTTCTAGCCTACATTTACATAGGAATTTCTTCGAACATAGATACTGATATCATAGGAACTACAATAGGTAGGTTACACAGTAGGTAACCAGGTAACAAGCAAAGCAAAGCACAACACAACACACAATATTGGCGCAAATGTTTTTCCATTAGAAGGTAACCGGCCCATACCTGTGCCTTCATTGCTTTTTGATTGGTCAAAATGTCATCATAAAATGGAAGGAGACATTTTTTTACTGCAAAAAAACAACAATGGAGATACAAACTAAAAACAAAGTACAAGCACTACTCTTTGTTTGGGCTGAAGATAAAGATGAAGTGTTCCATTGCTAACAAGTAAGCTGGGTTAGGTTTTCATCACATGACTAAAAAAATGCACCGAAGTTTTTTAAAGGTTTTAAAGGTTAAAGGTTTTAAAGGTTTTAAAGGTTTTCATCACATGACTAAAAAAGTTTTTTAAAAGTTTTTTAAAACTCAAACAAGACTATAAATAATAAAGAAACACAATATCAAAAGCAGCTCTGACAGAAAAAAAGCTTTCCGCTGATTCGACTCCATGGACAGGGTTTTGAGACTATGACCGGCCGTAAACAGTGTGGAGAGAATTGCACTGCTGACACATCAGAAACCCCGTTACCGGACTGAGATACACTGGAAGATCAAAGCATGCTGCAAGTTTTGTACCATCACAGTACAGTTTAGGTGAACCATGGTTCCTGTATACCTCAGGAAATATATGTTTATGTCATAGCCAAAGCTGTTACTATATTAACAGAACTGACACAATATCTTGATCATAGCCTTTGTCATTTTGGCCATTATCCTACCAACTGTACCAACAGTAAATATGATTTATTCTAATGTCACAGATGTAACAAAACTACAAAAGCAAAAAGTGTGTTCTGTTTTAGATATTTCCTTTTCTACTGTATTGTTGAGGCTGGCTCCCACACAAACGCGGTTGTTTCAGAGCCACATTGCAATGCCTTTTCTATGGAGAAATATATCTGTATCTGTCTTTTGTTGTTTCAGGCAGTGTTTGTGAGTCTTTTTGCACCTCCAGAGAAACAGTTCTGAACAGGTCTGTTCTTACACCCACCTTCTTCTTTCATTCTCATCCCCGTGACCTGCTTTCATTGTGACCCGCATTACTTCACCTGGCATCGGAGCAGAAGAGCTTAAAAAAAGTCCCCAGTCTTTTATTCTACTTCAACTTACTGCAGTTATAATCACACCCACTCTAAAAAAACACATACACACTTACTCAGCTTTTCTGAATTCATTTGCATGAGTTATCAAAAGGTTGACGACGGCAGCTTTTAGAAGAGAACTGCTGATCGTCCTAAAAATCTCTTTAAAGTAGGGGAAGCCCAAGTTTATACTTACAGTTCTGCTGTTTCTTTCTTTCTTTCTCTGTTTTCTTATTAATTTTGGAGTGCAGTTATTACCTGAGGTTGTAGAGGGTCTTATCCTGAACGTCTTACAATCATTAGATACAGGGACAGTCAACCTGGAGACACTGAGGGTTAAGTGTCTTGCTCAAGGACGCAGTGGTAGAAAGTGGGGTTTCGAACCCACGACTTTGTGGGCATCGGGTTCAACGGGCAGATTAATTTGCTTTTATTGTTTTACTAAATCGACCCTCTTTTAATTTTTAGACCCTAAATATAACTGTCGTGTTGGGCATATCATTTTATGGTTATATTACACCATTATCTACTGATGATTTTCAGTAATACCAGTTATCAGCATGTCTCAAAGCATTAGATAAAAATATTATGCAAATCTTTGTTGTTCAATTTTTTTTTACGTTTGACTGTTTTTCAGATTTGTTTCACATTTCACTGCTTTTCACATTTACACTTTCTACTGCAAAAAACAATAAGAAAATAAGAAGCAGAAACAACATGAATGAGATGAATGATCAAATCAAACAACCACTTTAATAAAGTTATAAGTGTCACTGGAAATATTGGTTCTCTATATGTGCAAGTCTGGGACCACTTGTCCGAACACGGTGAGTAAGCATTTTCTGTTTATGCTACTATTGATGATATATTAGCTATGCAGCTCTACAGAGCCACATTACACTCCAGACATTCCTCAGATGTTTCCAGCCTCATCTTTACTGCCCTAGAAAAGCATTGGTAGCAATTCAGCGCACATCTTGATGCATTAAGTTCACTGTGTGAGGAAACCATTCCAGACCATTCTGAGACCTTGATGCTTCAACCTTTGCGTTTTACAGTTCTTTTAGGGCAGTCTGGTTGGAACCTTTCTCCAGATGTTTTCCGCACATACGCTCTACCATCAGTCTAATTTTGGGCCAAACTGACTTTTCTCTGAAACAACTTTCAACATTTATTAAACATTTGAAGAAATAACCTAAACAGTTTCAGTTCTTATGTGTATCTATCGCGAAAAAAGGTTAAACACTTTGTTGCGGCCGACTGGAAAAACAGGAGAACTGGAAAACGAATCCTTTAGACACCCATGAGAAAATCTATTTGGGGAACTTACTGCTTACAGGGAGCTGTGAACACTTGTCCTCAATCACATGCTCTGTGCTGGTGTGGTTTTGGCTCTCGTGTACTCCCTCATGCTCGCAGCTCGCGATTACAAAAGCAAAACGATCAACAGCTTTCACAAGATATTAAAGCGCTTTCTTAGTCCATTACACTGACATCAGTGTAAGAGGCGTGTGAAGGCAGAGAATGGTCGTTACAGAGAGGGTGAAAGTGTACCTTCTGGAGGTTTTGTTTTATCAAGCATGATACATAAACACAGTTCTTACCAGACAAGCCAGAGAATCGGGTGGAGACCCTCCTGGCACCCGTTTCTGCATGTCCACACAGCTAAATTGAGAGCAAACACACTGCAGGCACGGCTAGCTGCCCAGCAGGTAATAGAGGATGAGGCTGTTATATTGGTGCAAATACACACACACACACACACACAAATCCATATACTGATGTACCCACAAGCAAGAGCATAAATTCAACTATTGTTCCATGTGTGGCTTTTAGTAGCTTTCAGCTTCTGTGCAATTTGGAATTTACATTCATCCGTTCATTTTTACACTTTAATTGAATAATTAGCCAGAATATTATATCAACAGTAGCTTTTACAATGTGGACCTAGACTTAAATACAGTACTGTGTTAACATCAGGCCAAGAAAATGCCAAGAACCCCTAAGGAACATCTAAGGAACTGCTTGAATCGCTCACTTCAAATAAGGCCAGCATTCATAATTTCATAATTCAAACAGAACGAGGCTGGAGAGAAATGATATGCAGGGAGAGCTGCTCTGTGAAAAGCACTGCTAACATGAATTTTGCTCCCTACCAGAAATCTGCAAGAGAATGTCTGGAATGAGTATCTTCTCTAATATTCGTGATTTTCAGAGCAAATAAATGCCTACTGCCCAAAAAAAACTTTTCACAGAACTGCACATTACTTTTTTATTTTTATTTTTATTTTTTTGGGGGGGGTTGTGTTTGTATTTCTCTAATTATTATATTACTATTTTGGAGGCACAATATTACTATTTTTTTACTACAACAGCAATGATTTAATGGCTTTGTTGTTCTGACTCTTTGAATATAAATGAGAACAATGCAGCTTTGGAAATGATGTTATCCTAACCTTCATACCAACAAAGTTTCCTTGAACTGAATTAAATAAACAGCAATAAGGAGTCAGTACTTTCAAAAGCATGAGTCATCCATAGAAAAAGCAGCTTCCACATGACAGACTCTGTGACCTTCAATGCAGTGCATCTACGAATAAATAATGCCTTTATCAGAGATCTCTCTCTCTCTCTCTCTTTCTCTCTGTCCTTCTCTCTCTTTTCTCTGCCTTTGTTTCCTTTTCATGTTCATCTCTCTCTCTTTCCCTCTCTCCCTCTCTCTCTCCCCCCTCTCTCTCTTCCCCTCTCTCTCCCCCTCTCTCTCTCTCTCCCTCTCTCTCTCCCTCTCTCTCTCTCTCTCCCGCTCCCCCCCCCCTCTCTCTGCTGGCATATGGTTGTTTAAATGGCTATTGCCATATGGACGCATATGGCAAGCACTGGAGAAATAATAAAGACAGACCAAATTTAGGGTCACTTGCGACAGCCGGAGAGAGATCTGGCTTTTGGAGGATAAAGGAAATCTGGGTAATTTGGCGACAGATTTCTGAGTGTAACAAATCTGTGATGGCACCCAAACAGACACAAGCAGATGCAGGCAGCTTGAACACAAACACTCGGGCAGGAAAACCCAGTTTTACAGCCCAGTACACTACACCAGACAAAGTGTGGCTCTGGTCCTGATTTATTATAGGCATGGCATAGCAAAACCTTTGTTCAAAATGTTTAGTCAAAGTAGGACTCAGCCAGATGTGCTTAGGCACAGCACAGAATGTCTGAAGTGAATGTTTGATATACTATCGCCACTCCTAGGGCTGCAAACTGCGCATAAACACCATCTACTATACTAATGGCATCTGTTTTTTAATAGTCAGGCCCCATAAGCTGAACACTCCTCATGTACTTGTGCAATGCATGAACAGAATGCATTAATTTGTGCAAAAAAGGAGCCCCTAGCCTCCTCACACAGAGTCATGCTTTTAATAGTACTGCAGTTATGACACTATGAATTTGTTTTAGGTTTTATCAGTTTTACAAACCACCTTCTACCAGCCAAAAGAAAGCAAAAACTGAGCTTCTGAACCAACTGCCACTGCATGGGACATCCCTCTGTCTCAGTCCCAGTTAGATATTTCTTGATAAAGTACCCCAACAATACCAGGCTTAGCCCTAAATTTAATAATATGCATTAAAAGTTGTGTAACTCCTTATATTGTAATTTTAAAGATATGTAATATAATCATTGCTACTGGGGTTTTAATATGGTGTCACATGCAAATGGCCAAATTGCTTTTATTGCAGATCTTAGAAACAAACAAAAAAAAACACAAGAACCCGGGAGAACTTTCAGGATAGTCTCCAACCACAAATGGGTGGGGAAACCCTACAGAGGGAGGGGGTCCGGAGAGCAGCCGAGCGGCGTGCGTGTAGGAGAGCAAACACGAGTTTTAGACTGTTTTACGCTGTTTACATTTGTTGAAATCAGATTTTTACTAATATGCGAGTTCTAAGCATTTGTTACTGTAGTAGCTGCAAGTGTAAAACTTTCAGACTGCCACTGGGAAAAATCTGAAATAGTCTCACAAGCCAAACTCTCGCCGTCAGGGAGTCTGGTGGGTTCAATCGCTCAGTGTCCCTAATAACTGCCTACTCTGATTAAATGAGGCGGATTTAAAAATAAGGAAAATTACCAACCCAAACTGTAGTGTGATGCATGGGGCAGCCTGTTGCTAAAAAAGCCACAAGAACCAATATAGTATCCTTAGGTAACCATGTAAGAACATCTGTTTTACTGATTACTAAAAGAAATGTGTTATACAAACATATATATCTTGCTGGGAATGACTATAGAAAAGTTAAAGATGGTCATTAGTTATTAGAGACAGATCATGGAACAGCAAATGAGCTTGTTACTAGGATGAAAAGATGGGAATCAAACAATAAAAAAAGAGGGTAGAAAAAACAACAACAAGACCAGTGGCCAAGCCAGTCGTTCCCTTTCTCATGTTGAGTAACTGCAGGTGTAGAACAGAGGAGCCCGTGAAGTGGAGCCTGGGAAATGGGAACGTTTTGCATAATGCGCGCTCCCATGAGTGACTAGCGCAGAGAACTGGTATTCTTCAGCAGCTTTTGTAACTGAACCTGCTTTTGATAGGCCTTTTCTTTACCAAAAAAAAGCACTGTTCTGTGTTCAGTTCTCAGGGCTTTGTCGGTTACTTCGGCTCGACGCTCCGAACACTAAGCAAAGACTCAACTTGCTTTATTCTCTGTGGTGAGCTGGATATAGATGACTGTATGTAGAGACACCTTGACTCATTTTCTCCAGGCAAAGTGTGTGTGCATGTGTGTATGTGTTTGTTTGTGCATCTTGTGTGCTCTCTCTCTCTCCCTCTCTCTTTCTCTCTCGCTCTTTCTCTCTCTCCCCCCATTACAGGGTACTGGTAGTGCTTGGGGCTTGAAACTCAATTTCTCAGCCCTTGAATGGGCAGCGATTGCACAGAGCTAACTCAATTGTGGAGAGAGGCCAGCGCAGCCCCTTCAATAGATTGGGGCCTCGACTTTAATACAACATCAGTCATGTAACATGCAAACACATTGCTATTCCATTTCAAACCACAACGCTTACAAATGGACGGCTTTAAAAGCAAGCTATACACTCATTATATTGTGGGGGGAGCCAAAAAAAATCCCATGAATATGTTTAGTGAACAATTTATTTATTTATGTTACAGCCTCACATTAAATCACAGGATGTTAGCTCAGAAGGTTTTTCTATTACTTCTCTATTATTACAGTGTGTGTTTTTTTTATCCCGCAGCAAAACAGACGACAGGGAGAAGAAAAAAAAACAGCCAATTGTAATAACCACAGAGCAAAACTGTGTGCGCAGAATATATTGTTTGTTACTGAGGAGACAGTAAATATTTTATGTTGATTCAAATTATGCAGGGTTGGTGGGGGGGTGTGCTTGCCATGGCTGCGTGGTGAAACGGGTCATTTATTTGCAATTACCAGCTCATTGTGAGTGCTGAGGAGTGTGTTGTTTGGCAAATGTCTCGCAGAGAGAGCGACCTCATTTCTTGTCATACAGGTGCGTGTCGGCAAACAGAAAACAGATACCACCACCCACCCCCCACCCACACCAGTACGGAGTTCATGCAGTTGCGTCTGAATCACAATGCAGGTTCAGAATTGCCTTCTTATTCTCATGAAATGGGATATGAAACAGCGTTGGTTTCTGTTCTGGGTCATTTTAAGGAATAAGTGCAAATAGAAAAGACTGATTAGTAGCTGAATGCTGAAATTTTCATTTGCAATTGGATGAGAGGTTATTTAATCTGTGGAGTGGCGTTCTAAGGCAAGGCAAGTTTATTTGCATAGCACATTATTATGCACATTTAAAGGTCATTCAATGTGTTTTACAGAGATAAAATAAGCATAAAAGTATGAAAGATATGTAAGCAATAAAAATAAGTATAAATGAGTGTAGAGTAAAACATTTTTTTTTTCTATTCTGATCTGGGGACCAGCTCTAGATGATCTAAGGAACCTTTTAGGCTCATAGTTATGAAACATCTCAGAAATATATTTAGGGCCCAAAAAAAATGAGTGACTCATCAACAGTTAGCAACACTTTGAGCCCAGTTCTTGGAGTTCTTGGACTGAAGTAGTGTACTCTCTTTTCTTGGTTTTTGTTAAAACTCTAGCAGCAGCATTTTGAATAAGCTGTACCTGTCTAATGGTCTTTTTGACAATGCCAGTGAGTAGAGCAATGCATTGTGAATCCTGCAGAATACTGTATACAGATGTGGGTGAGTTTCTCCTAGTCTTGCTTTGAAACAAAATCTCTAACCTTAGCTTCTTGAGAATCAAGAATCAGCCAGAAAGCTGATTTATAGCTTTAAAGTGATCACTGAAACCAAGATTCCCATCCATGATTACACCAAGGTTTTTGGCTTGGGTTGTAGTTTTATTGGCCTAGATTCTAGACTGCAAAGTTGCGACCTTCCTTCTTTGTTCCTGAAGGAAGGAAATAAAATTTTTTGTGGCATGACCACAATGTGACTATAAGACTGAAGTCTTTTGGAGAAGGAGCTAGATAGATAGCTATGATGAGCTGCCTTGTACTCTTAAAAAATCTGACTGAGAAAAAGCTTGCATAGGTTGAACAAAACAAGCCTAAGAATGGATCCTTTTCTTAGAAAAAGGTTGTGGCCTGCCACCAGACCTTTTTAGCAATAATGTATTTTTCTTGTTTTATGTAGTAGTGTAGGCTGAAATCTAGTTGCTCATGTATTGCTGCTTTGACTCTGCAACTACAGCCTTATTTAGATGCAGCTTCTTCATTAAAAAATCCGAAATGTTGTGGTTGTTTATAACTAATGTTATTTGTTACAAGCAAAATAGAGGCTACTTGTAGACAGAACACATGTATGAGCCCTGACAGTGTCAGTAAATGGGCAGGGCACACTGGAAAGTGCTTGTGGGACACGTGTGGAAAAATGAACAAGCAGCAAACTAACAAAAGCAATGAGAAAGTGGAAAGCGACCACACCCCTTTAGAGCCTCCACTTTACACAAGAGCTTTATGTACTATGAGAGTGAAAAGCTAGTGATGTAGAAGTTGGCTACATTGACTGTATATGTGGTGTTAATAACCATTTCAGCTATAATTGCATGTCAGTAATGAACACTGGAAACAAAATTCACTCTCTTGTTGCATTTCATGTCAACTCTGTATCTAATGATTCTTTCATTCTCTGAGCTCAAATTTTAACATACAAGGCAAATAGTGATTAATCACTTAACTGAGCAAAGTATTGACAGCCTTGTAGAAACTAGGCATGCTGTTCTCATGGACCACGTAACTTGAGATGAAACATCTTGCTAAGTTTTCTTAGAAGGAACAGAACCGAAAAGTAACACCTATAAGAGTATGAGATGTGCTGTGGCTTGGATTGTGCAGTACTCCTAGTGTAATCGTTGGAAAAATGGAAGTGAAAATGGTTTTTCATAAGTGAAAAATGACTTTTCAGCAAAGCATTTCACAAGTCAGGACAGATTCTCTGCATTTCAAATGGTGTCCCAAAGAATTATGGAACTTTTCTTCTCATGGCAAGTCACCCTCAACTGCTGACAGCCTGTTCATTCTTGAGTATTGGGATTAAACCCCTTAACATCCCAGGCTTTTTACATACCTTTTACACAGTAGCTAAATGGACTACATGCAAAGTGTAGAATTTTAAAAGGTAGAGAATTATGTACTAAAAGTCTGGACCTTCTAACAGCACATGGCTAAAATTTGATTTGAACACAAAAAAAATATGCAATGCATGAAGACATCAATGCTTATAACTGTAAAATGTTGCAAGATAAGCTGTATCGGCAAGCAATCGTGGATTGATAGTGTGATGATTATGGCCACTTTAGTAGCTATGTGCAATAAAAGAAACCTGCATAGTGGGTCAGAAATAACTGAGACTAGGAAATGTTGCTAACCGTAAAGAAGTATCAACTGAATAAATACATAAATTAATAAGTCAGTAAAAACATACAAAGCATATGTCATGAGCCGCAAAACGTTGCATTGCTCCTTCAGTGTCGCTGAGAAAAAGTCAATCCGGTTGCACAGTAACTGTTCTTAATATTAGTAGTAGTAGGTGGACATAGACATATTCAAATTTTTACAACGTTCAGAAATGTATCTATGTACATTTACGCCATTTAGCAGATGCTCTTATCCAAAGCGATGGACATCAGTGCTCAAGCAGTCCACATCTGATCTTCAAACCTGAAAAGCTAAACTTAAATCAATACCAGGTATTCAATCAAGTTACTGCCAGCTATGTTACACACGGTAGTAGATCCTGTCATAGAAAAGTCGGAGTCTAAAGCATAAGCAAGAAAAACATTTAAGAGGGTAAGTGTATTTTTAACATGCAATGTTTTGTTAGTTTTTTTCCATTTTTAAAGATCATTTTTTAACACTCATAGAAAAATTAGAAAAACAGTGAGATGATGGGAGACAAAAATACTGTCTCACTTACTGAACTGGAACCATAAATAACATTTCATTGTCCTGGTTGGACAGCTTTGCAGTATTCAGTCAAAAGATGCAGGTTTCTGTTATTAATGCAGACTGTTCTGACCCAATGACTGACAAGCAACGAGGTCGGGCACATCATTTAGAGAATTCCCCAGAACAGCCGCCAGCCTACATATTATACACCCCTCCTGCAAAGTGATGGCAGAATCGCTTTAACCCTTAAAAGTCACAGTTACACACAACAGTAAAAAAGGATGGTGTACTTCAGTATTAATTTTTTTTTTTATCATTGCTCATTAAAACAAGCCCAGGAATTCAGTCAGAAGTGATGATGATGATGATGATGATGATGATGATGATGATGATTAGTTCATTCCTCATCAGGAGACATAATTTTACCGTGATTTCATTTGACGGAATTTACATTTTCATGTTTTTTATCTTTTCTTGACATTGAAACAACCTGAAACTACGCAGAATGTTGACGAAGTGTAAACTGTGTAATTAAATGTGTGATTACAGAAAACCATAGCAAAACCAGCAACAAAATATACATTTTTGCCATTAAAAAAAAAACATTTAAACCCCAAAAAACAACAACAGTGATACAAATGCGGCAGTTATTAGGAGCGGTGATGTGTAATCTTTCACAGCATTTGCTTGCGCCCTAGTAATCCCAGTAGACGGAGAAAGTGGGATCAGATGGAATGTGGAAGTAGGCTGCTAAGGAGACAGGAGGAATCATGGGTGACGGTGAAGGGAAGATGACAGGCCATAAGTTAGAGCTGGCTTTCTGTTGTTCTACCTTGTTATTCTCTCCTAGCCCCCACTGCGAGGCAAGAGCTACATTTCAAACTTAATTACCTTTCAGGTTGCCTCATCAAGTCAGAGGTTCGCCGAAGATGGATAGCAATTGCGGGCGCACACGCATGCACACACACACACACACACACATACCCCACATCACAACTGTTTCCTGTCTTCACAATACTTTCAAGTTACTCCTCAAGCGTTAAAAAGAAAACTGCATTTTTACTGAAACATCTTTCGATCCAATCGCACTATTCCTTTCAGACTCTGTTATTGTACTCAGGCCACTGAAATAACAGTAGTTGCTTGCCAGGTGCTATTCAGGTAATACTTCAGTGTGCTACTATAAAATGCTGGTTTGTGCCGCTGCTGTAATGGGCATTAGCTGTGTTTTATAGAGCTCTTCTCTGCGTATTATGGCCCAACCCTCAGATCCACAGCACACGGCGAGCTGGAGATAAGCTCTCAGCACGAACTGCCGATTACTCCGCACGGTCCCAATGACAGTGTATGAGTGCAGAGTGCAAGGCGCCCTCGGTCAAAATCAATATGATAAACGGTCACCAACACTTAACAGATCTCTGGTTATACGATGACGAAACGTGGCAAGAGGGAGGGAGCAAGTCAACTGAGAAAGAGAGAGAGCGAGAAACTCTCGGTTACATTGAACCAGAAATGCTCTGTTCACTTGATTAATGCAAACAGGGAATGGAACATTACTAACTTAATTAGATCATGAGGGCCAACCTAAATATCCCATCAGTTACTCTACAGGCGCTGGGAGCAACGTCACTATTTTATGTACTAATGAATTCTGAATAGACTGTTTTTGTGATGTCATAAAATCCAACTCATATACATAAGCTCATGACACGAAATATTAATCACTTGTTTTATTTCTTTTCCAACTTATGATGAACCATTAGAAGTCTGATTTCAGTAAATATAAACAGTGTAAAACAGTCTAGAACTGGTGTTTACCCTCAGAACTCAGAGTGTATCAGTA
>JBBPCY010000039.1:16847899-16860620 GCA_037974405.1 Brachyalestes nurse
GTTCACTTGTAAAATTAATATTATATGGATTTTTGCATAATGCATTCTTATATCATCCAAACAACATTTCCGCATATTCTTTATATTATTTCCTGCATTGCTGACTGGCTTGCTTTAGTAAATCTTTTAAATCTCTGTTGCTCATGGTTACCAACTTCTAGTGAATGGGAATGGTGAGAGCTGACTGTGTGTGTGTGTGTGTGTGTGAGAGAGAGAGAGAGAGAGAGAGAGAGTGAGTGTCACAGCATCTAGCTGTGTAAATCTTAATGATATTGGCTCCAGCTCCTCAGGGAAAAAGCCAATCTAATGCCAGCTTCTGTATCACACAAACCAAATGGTGCAAATGTAATCTCTCTTCACTGCAACACACTCCTCTGTTTTTCACTTTATTGAACAGGTGATTTTTTATCCCTTGGCTGCTGCCAAATCAAAAAGGCACAACATTTATTTTTACTCCTTTCCTGCACAGGCATTATCAAAGGTATATTATAGAATGTGTATATATATATATATATATATACACACACACACACACACTCTCTCTCTCACACACACACACACACACACACACACACACAAACACACAGCCATAGAAAAAATAAGAGACTGCATCATTTTTTTCTGGTTATTGCTTTTGTAATTTGTGGGAGTGTGTCTGTGTAAAATGTGTGTGTGACTATTGTTTTATACACTATTGATCACACTTGATTCATAATTCCAAACAAAAAAATGTTTGGAGATAATTTTTATATAAAACATATAAATAATTTATTACACCTTGGAAATGTTAAACTATACATTATTTTACCACTGCAACAATTATAACAGTGATGTTAAGAGCAGAGTGTGACTGTTACATCCCCTCAGAAAATACAGCACATAGAAAAGCTGCTCTACAAACACTACTGCACTCACAACACTTATGGAGGCGTTTCTTATTTTTATACAGCTCACACTGAAATAGTTCAGAAAAGAATAGCAACCTGTGCATTTTACACACACACACACACACACACAGCCACAAATTCTATAAACAGTGAACAGAAAGACAGGGAAAGTGGTCTCTAATTTTTTTCCATGGCTGTGTATAAGCTCTGTGTTAGTAATGTGTAGAATTTAGTTTTCTGTTATGTTGAAATGAAAAATCACTAAACACTAAACATCATTATTTTAAAAGATTGTGTGCAGTCCTCAGTAAATTTTGTGTATATGGTTGTTGGTGGAGCTTTCAGCTCTGCCATCATCAAGTTGTCTCTTAGAGCAACTGCAGTCCCTTGAAAACCTGAAAACCTCAGCAAAATATGATGGCCTATGTCATGGTGAGAACGCGACAGGCACTGTACCAAGCCAGGCAGAGATGGTTCAGCACAGAGCTACACCAAGTCAAACAAACCAGTCGATGTGGTCATGTGACCACCAATAAGAAGTTATCAGGCTAATACGCACTTTTTGATTTTATGTTTTGCACTAATTATGAACTGTAATCACACAATTTTCTTCACTTATTTTCTCAGGTGAGTGTGAATTATCACATCAGTCAGTCAGACCGTATACATTTGCACAGGTTTTAATTAACAGCCTTAATTAAAAAACAAGACCCACCTTCAATGCACGGTATGGCGTATCTACATTTCACACCTGTTTCAGGCCCAGAAGGATTTGATAATTAGATTAATGAAGTGACTCAGGTGCTGGAAAAACATGAAAATGCGCAGTACAGGTGGGGCCTCCAGTGTCAGAGTTGGAAAACACTGCTGCAGTGAAAACAAGAACATGAAACTAGGTCTTTGTGGAGGACTAAAGCTTTGTCTTATGTCAACTCCTGAATCCATACAACCCGGTCTCGCGACTTTTCGTGCAGCCATCACGACATAAAAATCCATTCAAACATGCTGCGAACACACTTTAGGCCCTTTTAACGTGCTAGGACAACGCTTCACTACCCTATGTATTTTAATGCATGCACAGTGCATAACACCGCCACTATGAGCGCTAACTGGTGACTAAGGCCTCGTTCACACGAATGTTTGAATCTTGGATAAATTAACGTGCTCTGAACGCCACAGACGTTTTTGTAGAGTTTTGTATCTGCGCTTGATTGGCATTACACTGGCGTTCGTCTGACGCTGTTTAACTCCAGCCTGCAGCCCAGTGTGTAGTTTCGTGTATTCACCTGTGGGGGCAGTAATCATTCTCTCCAAATTTTTGTAGTTTTACATTTTCCTTCAAAACTTGATTTGTTGCGGTTCCCAGAAAAATTGAATGATGGGACATATTCAGTCCTCCAGTATGTCAACCGAACGCCATGTAAATGCAGTACCGGCGTTTTCTTCGCGTTTGTCAGGATTTTGGCAGAAATTGACGGCAAGATGATGTTGCATGCAGCGTTTTTTTGACGCCACCCGAACGCACAGCCGACCGAGCGCCGGGGCTGAACGCCTATGTGGATGCTGTGATTTGCTCCAATGAGCAGAAAAATGGTTCGCGCTCACCTGACACCACGAACGCCAGAAAAACACCCCATTCAGACACCCATGTGAACTAGGCCTAAGGGACGTGATCTGGTAACGCTGTGGATAATGTGTAATGGTTCCGTGCAAAATTGTGAAAATATACTACACATTTCCCACTAAAAGTGAAATAATAATGAGTCGATTCTTTATCGTTTTTGTTTGCAAAGCGGTTGAAAGAGGCTGAAAGGCAGTGAGATGGGGAAAATCATACAAGCCCCACAATGTTTTTGTTTCTTATGCTTTGTCATTGGCAAACCCAAAAAACCTAAGAGACAAGATCCATGAGAAAATGCATAGAGTGATGGCATGATTGCTACTGAAGCAGTGTTTGGAGACACAAAGACATTGGTTTAATGGGCAAAAAAGAAATAAAACTACTCGCACTATGGATTTGAACCAGCAATCTTCTGATTTTCTTCATTTGGTGCCCGGCGTCTTATCACAGCACCATCAAAGGGCTCTTACCAAGCCATTTATGGTTGAGGTTAAGCTTGTAATTTTAAGTTCAGTTCCCAGGGATGCCATTGCCATGCGTGACTAGGAGTCTAAGACAGGACAATTGGCCTCGGCCTCTCTGATGGCCCTCACTCAGTTTAAAAAGCACATGGTATCCACATGGTATGTAAAATAGTCTGGGAACGTGAACAAAATTTATTCAAAGAACATAAGTAAACACGCAGACCGTCTAACATTATACAAATACAGACACAGTAACTCTGAATGTTGCTAAAATGGTACATAGATTACACTTGTTTTGCACAGTACTGATCATTTCTTCCTGAGTTTCTTTTTAAGGTTAGTTTTTTTCTGTTCTGACGTCAATGTCTAGCAGACACCTCATATATATGTGGTTTATTGTAGTTAGGTTTGTCCCTGATGTGGATTTGTTGTGCCCATCCAAAATAGCCGTCTACTGCTCATCCAAAACAACAGTCTTCAACAGCCACTACTTATAAGAATGTGAGTGTCTTGAAAAGGTGATAAAGGGGATTACTGAAAGGAAGGTTAAGACTTTTCTGGAACCAAAAGTGTTCTTCTGTGGCATTGTGCCTTTTTGGCACCTCTTTAAAGGGAGCAATAAATAGCAAAAGGCAGAAAAAAAAAATGACAAATTCGTCACGCAGCAATTAAAAACATCTGGATCATGAATGTTTCTAAAATGTTAATGTATTACTACAAAAGCCTAACAGATGTTCATATACTCGTACTGGAACTCATCCAGGGTTTGCTGTTGGTTGGTTTAATTTGAAGTGTGGTGTGGGTTAATGCAAAGGATTGTTTCTACATATTGAGTCACATTGTGGGATACAGTTATAGGAAAATCCAACTTTTTTCAGGTAAAAAAATCAGTTTTCCATAGTTTCAATCACATACTGCTCTTATTAAAATGATCCAGTTCAGCTATTTTTGAGCCAAATAACACTGAGAAATGCAAACACAACACACTCAGCTTGTGATGGGGAAAATGTGGAGGGATGGAACATCTAACACTGTGTAGTCTTTCACATTCCCTGTAATCAAGGTTAGACCTGCTAGAGATGGCTTAAATAAATGTAACTCTTCATGTATGACTTCATGTTATACTGTGTGTGTGTGTGTGGTGAGGGGGCATTGAAGCTCAAGGACACAGATAAACCATAAAATTTCACTGAAATTTGGCCATGGCATTTTTCACGTTAATTAAACGTTAATTGATTAATATTTCAGATGTTATTTAAGTGAAAGTGATCATTCTGTCATACGTGAACACACCACAATGTAAAATTCTTTCTCTGTTTTCAACCCATTCACCAAGTGAAGCAGCAGCCAGCCAGGAACACAGCACACTGGGAGCAGTGTGTGGGGACGGCACCTTACTCAAGGGTACTTCAGAGACGCTTAGCAGTCTTGGGAATCGAACCCACAACTTAACCACTAAGCTACCAGTTCTATTTCAGACCTTAATGACTGCCAATGAAACAATGAAAAAAATACTAGAGTTTTTTTTAAGTATATGTGCAAAATCTATTTTGCAATGTACATTGTGTTGATTTTTTTATCACTCAATGTTAATACAGCATCAGCGGTTGCAGATATAATATATATACACACATACACACATCTATCATCTTGTGATGAGCTGTAGAGATATATGCAGTCATGAGAGTATGACACTAACTGTAGACCTGACTGATCTTTTAAGCTGCCTGACAGATCTTAGAAGGTTCCATCTCTATGGCTGCTGCAGTGGATATATTGCTGCTCATTACGTTCATGTTGAAATTGCTACAGCAGTTTAAATGCTTGACATGTTACACTGCGTGTCAAAGGTCTTTCTCTTGCCGAGGAAAAACAGAAAACCCATTTAGGCCAGAGGAGAGGACCAGAACGGGCCTGACAGGCAGGGGAAATAGACTTTCTTTTTTTAAACCCATCGGTAGATATTGGATCATGCCAGAAAGAGGTCGCGCTGGTTAGTTCTATGACTCCAGGTCCGTTCGCCACAAAGACAAAAAAGAACAAGGAGAAAATGGTAGAGGGGGATATCAACCTTGTCTGATAAAAATACATCGAAATATATTCCCTGGAAAGAACTTTGAAGATTTTTTTTTTTGCCGATGTATATTATCCCCCATCAGTACTCTATGGGGATTAATATGGCCAAAAAAATGCCTCTTCATCATTTGGCTTTCTTTAACATAACATATACCTCAGCGCAGTGCAAGTTGTTTTATTGAACGGGCTGGAGAGAAAGCTGAATGCCTTCTAGAAAAGAAAAAAAAAAAATCTTACTTTGCTACATTTATTGCTTGCTTGGGATTTCTATTCCATTTCATTTTTTCCTTCCCTCTTTCTCTCTTTCTCTTTCTGTCTCTCATGCCATTTTTATTATAAGTCCCTTGTCAGCAGACCACGTTTTTCCCATTCCTCAAGTTCATTATCATCAATAAGTCAAATATGGTCTATCCTTCACAGCCACATCATACGCTGCAGCTGCAAAAGCTTTTTTTTTTTTTTTTCTTCTTTTTTTTCCTGTGCAATGTAAACCAATTTGCCTTCCTTTCTCCATTGCAGATAGTATTAAACAATGCCCTGTGAGTACGAGGCTGTCTGAAAGGGGATGATTTATTGCGGAGTGAGAAGTCTTTGCGTCGCTTTGCGAGGCTGTGCAGTGTAAAATAAGCTCATTTATATTCCATATTGCCATAGCTGCCTCACTTAATATTCCTGTCAGCCAATGCCGGGCAGTGGATTCACTCTGATTCAGACGTGGCATAAAAGAAGCCTCTTCCTGGCTTTGAGCAGCGTACTAACATTGTTAAAAACATTTCATTACATTATGGCAATGTGAGGAAAACAGCTCCAATATAAAAGCGCGGGTTAAGAGAGACGCTCGTTGCCTGAGATTTGACAATCTACCAGTAGAGCTTCTATGAGCGGTGCTTTTTTTCACCATTGTCCTCTGATGCCGTCCCACTCCCGTGTTGAAAGACATCGGTAAAAGCTTCAAGTCGTGCTGTTTAATGCAAGCTGAACAAACGAAAGAACAAACGAGCGCAAGTGCAATACGTGACACACTCAAAAGCTCCCTTATGCTTTCATCATTGGCTACTATGAAAGTCTTCTGCATATTCGCGCTTTGAGTAATTCAATAAACATGACAGATAATCTTACATAGGTTCACAATTACAAGCTTATACATAAGCTCATATTCCAGTATGCATAATCATTTCCATACAGATACCGTGATTAAGTATAGGTATAGGTGTTCTAAAACCCATAATATTGTAGTTACTTGATATTTTGCAGAATGTGTGACCATAGCTTAATGGGATATGTGGTTGCAAAACATACAATTTGATCTGAAAATCATTCCATTCTAAACTTCCATTATATATATTTGCCCCATTCTGCTGTAAAGTTGTTGTTTCGACTGTGAGGATTTGTTGATTGTTGCTGATTTACTAATACAATACAGTACTAGTAAATAGTAGTACTGTATATATACTGTATATATAATATATACTGATTGCACATGGCATTAAAAGCACTGACAGGTAAAAGGAAAAACACTGATGAGCTCATTACAATGGCACCTGTCAAGGGGTTGGAAAATATTAAGCAGCGAGTGAACAGTCACTTCTTGAAGCTGATGTGAAAGCAGAAAAATGGGCAAGCATAAGGATCTGAGTTGTGATGGCTTGCAGGAGCAGTGGAGGAAGGTGTCTTGTTCTGCTGAATCAAATTTCCTTTCACATCATGTAGAAGTGCATCTCTTACCTGGGGAAGAAATGGCACCAGGATGAAATATGAGAAGGCGGCAATCTGGTGAAGGCAGGGTGATGCTCCGGGCAATGATCTGCTGAGTCCTGGCATTCCTGTGAATGTTGCTTTGACATGTACCCCCATTGTTGTACAGTACTATATTCTCTGGTGGTGGCCTCCTTCATCATATATTGCAAAAATTGTTCAGAAATGGTTTGAGGAGTTTGGCCTCCAAATTTCACAAATCTCAACACGAGGGGGATCTTCACCATATCAGGCGGTAGTTTTAATGACTGATAGATGTATATGTTCTATACATATAGTGGCTGGTTGTTAGGGAGTTGCCAAGGCAATTGGAAGGTTGTGGGTTCAGATCCCAGGACTCTCAGTGGCACCACTGAGATATTCTTGAGCAAAGCATCCTCCCCACACACCGCACTGCATTGCTTGCTGCTGACTGCTTCACTTAGTGAATGGATTATACACAGAGAAGAATTTCACTTTGTTTACACTGTGTGCTGTGGTGTGTTCACATGTGACAGTAAAGGCCACTTTACTGTACTCATATAGGTGCACTTTGCTGATTTATATGGACTATAGCCCACCTGTTCCTTAGCAATTGCTGTCAGAACTTGTCAGCATAGCAAGAGGTACTATGGTGTTGTGTAATACTGGTATGAGCATGTCAGGCATAGCAGCATTGCTACAGAATCTACAAAGTACACCTATATGGTAGGTGTTTGTGATACAGCAACGAGTCTCCGCACCCCAACTGCCAACTCAGTGTGTACCAGCAATGCTGGAGAAAATAGACTTTTGCAAATGACCACCCACGTTAGCTTCTCCAGTCCCAGATGCAAAGTAATGCAGAAATATGGTTAGTGTTTCAGACAAAGCATCAGTTAAAATGAATAGATATATAATACTTCCTGAGAAATAAGGAGCCTGACAAAGTATCACTGGTGGGAAGATGTGTTCTCTTTCCATGGTTTCTTGTAAACAATGCAGAGCCCTTTCAGCTATCAGAAGTCAGAATCAAGTAGTAAGTATTGAATGACCATGAATAACAATGGCAGGCTTCCGATAAAGTCTTCCAGACTGAAGCAGTAGGAATAGTGCCCTAAAACAAATGCTTTATCTAACTGCATAAACCAAATCAAAACAAGACTCCATTGGAGGGTAGCATTGTTACCTTAAATGCTAAATTATCATTTATACTCCACTTGTCCATTTTTGTAGAATACATGACTAAATAGCACATCTTTGCCTCAGTCTATATTCAAATCACACAAATTTGACTCCTAAAGAGTAAAAGCCATTTGTTCAGCCTCACTCCTGATCATGACACCTTTTTGTAAGTTTAACGTGCCTTCAGCTCCAGACAAAATCAGTGAAAAGATTAAGTGTATAGTCAAGCCCTGGAGACAAGTCTATAGGACCTGGTCATTACATGCCCTTCATATGACTTCAAAAAAAAGTTCCACATGCTGTGTCTGGCTGTATGGTACATTCCAGGGGGGGTGGTATATGGACAATTAGGGTCCAATGTTCAGCCATCTTGATTGGTTGCATTGAGGTTCCAGTGAGCTCAGTTTTCCTTCATTGTGTTGTTGATGGCGCAGAGAATTCTGGACTCTGAAAATCATAAATGCTAGGTAAAACCTTTTAGAACATTATTTTTCATCTTCAAATAAAGTTTATGACAGTAATGGAGCAAATAGGCGAACACAGTCTGAAGTACTTCATGCAGAACAGTTATTAGCTTATTCTATGTAATGTGATCTCCAAAATATGTTGAATGAAAAAAAAACCTTTAGCATGGCCTATAGTCAAGCAAAAGCATAATAGTTTAAATTAGCACATTTAATAAAATGATTTAGGTCCTAATCTTTCATCGTGGACAGATCATATTCCAAGCTCTTTGCAGGAGATTACAAGGTGCCACATTAATTAGGCCTTTAGCCTGCCCAATCAATAATAATGATGTGCCCCATGAAGTAAAGCCAAGATGTAATGATATTTTTGCAAGTTGTTCCTTAATACATTTAGGCATCACTGGTAAATGTATTTGTTTCAAGTAATGTGTCTACATTTGACAGGACTTGATAATGTATTATAAATAATCTCATTATGAAAATGTGTGCTACAAACTCAATGCACTATTTGACCGAATGTCTGAACACAAATGATCATCTCGGCTCATAGGACATGCCATTCCAAAACCACAGGAATTTAAAAGTGCCCCCCACCACCACCCATTATCATCTGACACTGAAAGCCTAGCCCAAAATCATGAAAAACCCATAATCAGCATTCTTTCTTTACCAAACATTACTGTTGGTATTTTGCATTGGAGTAGGAATTTGTGCATCAGACAGTCAAATAGTGAAGCGTGATTCATCATTCCAGAGAACAATGTTTTAGAGCCTGTACTTCACACTGCTGGAGTTTGAATTGCAGTTGCTCAGCCAAGAAAAGCCATTTCATGAAATGGAATGATGCACATGTTTCTAGGGGTCGTTTGCAGCAGATGCTAGGGCTGGTTTAAGTGCTACACACTTTAGCACCCAACCCCATGACCTTGGTTGAAGATAAGCAACTCCGATAATGAATGATTGAATAAATGAATGAATGAATGCATGAATGATGATGCAACCAGATCAATAAACCTTTTTAAATGTCCTTCACCTGATGTCCAGTACTATAATTTTTTTCAGTGATTTCACACAGGAAAAAAAATGTAATTTTAAAACTTGTACTTTGAAAGTTTTACGCCAAGGCAATTGTTTTTTAGGAGCAAAGCAGACCTCCTTCCTGTTTTGTAATAAAACATGGTAAGAAAATTAATAGAACAGAGTTAAATGTATATTTAAGTGTCATGGTCCTTAAATTTTATACTCCCCGACTTGGTTAGTACATTACCTTATGTACAATAAAAAAAAAAAAAATTAATTCTCCTTTCACCAGCTTCACTTCACATCTGGTTTCTGAAGGGGGGTTGCCATTCAGCCACTTTGATCTCAGTAATGTCCTTTGAATGTAAATATAGGCCACATTCCAAACTGTATACACTAAATAGCCTGTAAAAATATTACGCCACCAAAATACTGTACTATGTAAAGTTTAGAAGTGTGTGGTTTGATTCAATGTTCTAATGCCCTTTCTAATGTGACGCTCACTCCTACTCCCTTGTATCAGTACTTCTTTGTACAACAGACTAAAGGGTAATCCAAAGACAGGCCAAACTAGAAATTAGGCCATAAAAACAAGAGTAAAGTGGGAAAACGTCAAAATGGTAATAAACAAAAAAAATGACCAAAACTAGGACAAGGACAAGGCTTTGTAAAGCAGCAGTATAAACAAGACTTAACAAAGATTAAGCCAAACATAGGGATTTATACAGGACACTCACAGGTGTAGGTGATCAGTACTTTGGAGATAGGAAACAACAATGATTGGTTGTAGAGGTACATGTGAGGGAGGGTGTCGCTTCTGCAGGGGGATCCTGGGAAGTGTAGGAAACTCGTATTAATGTTCAAAAATCTCACAAAATGAAATTTTCATGTCATGGGACCTTTTCAAAGATTTAACTCTGTAGTACTAGTGATTATTTTCATCAATCATAGAATAAAAAGATGATTGAGAGACAGTCTATTCAGTCATTTCACTTTTGATTTGGTTCAAAAGCCAAATCAAAATGTAGTGCAGTTAATGAGAAAAATGATGATATGATGGGGATGATTAGAAAACATTATAAAATACCACAGCGGTAGAGTCATCACACTTTACTGGCACTCAACCATGTACATATTTATTCTTTACTTGGCATGTTTACTCTCATGTAGTAACAGAAATATATTGTAACAATACGGTTAAAAACTTGGTCGGCATTGTATCATACTTTAATATACATCAAACATTTTACAAACACAGAAATCCTTAATTGTGAAATGTTATGTAAACTGCAAATATATTAAAACTTCATAAAGTGTTGCTGTATTCTTGTAAACTGAACTTATAACAAATACTGTTGTCAGGCTGACATTACTAAATTACTAAATTGACATTACTAAAAATAAATGAATAGGTACATGCCTATGGAATATTAACTCAAAATTAATAAATAACAACCAAAAGGCTAATAAGCACGGTGAGCACCCTTTAATTGTTAATAAAAAAATTCCACACCCCTAAAATGTTTCTAAACGTCCATGAAATATTAATAAACATCAAGCATTGCCAACACCCTCAAAATGTTAATGAGCTTTTAAGGTGTGTCTCAAATCGCGCACTTATGTGAGTGCACAGGAATGTAGTGCCTAGCGCGCACTGAGCACTTCCTTCTGTAGTGCACACTGCCGTGGGTAAGTATCGTCCCAAACAGAGCACTGGCGTTTTGCACTTAGCAGAAGTGATGGACTGACATTTGATTGCGATTCTCCAGCCTGCCAAAATATCGGCCCGCTTTTGTTTAAGATAAGATAAGATAAACCTTTATTAATCCCATAAGTGGGAAATTTGTTTTGCCATGGCAGAAAGTGGACAGTACAAAGTAAAAAATTAAAAAACAACAGAATAAAAAAGAATAAAAATTAAAATTAAAATAAAGAAAAATTAAAAAACAATGAATTTCCTCGTGCGTTTATTTGCTTTTGTTTACCCTCTACTACACCCCACCCAACGGCACATTCAACATTGACGCAGGATCCTCTTCCTATTGGCTGAATTATTAAACTCTGAAAGCTTGTCGAAAGTCCCTCCCCTTCCGCTACCTGGTCAAAATGGCGTCCGTTTAGTGTGAGTAGTGTCCATCGTTTTACACTGGGTTTTTTGGCTGTTATTAGTGTACCACCTGGGTACTTTCAGTGCACTGAATTTTAGCTTTGTTGTCAGAGTGAACGCACTATGCGCTAAAACAGGGATGGGCAACTCCAGCACAGTTTGATGGTAGTTCTCCTCAAACACATTCACTAAACCTGACAATTTACTGGCGAGGTGAACCATATGTTTCTGAGCAGGGAAATCACCAAAACGTGCTGGATCACGTCCCTCCAGGACCCGAGTTGCCCACCCCTGCACTAAAACACAGTGTTCAAAGTGTGCAAGTGCGCGATTTGAGACACTCTGTTAGTCAGTGGATCTAAATGTTAAATAACAGTGTAATAAAAAGAAGTCAGAAGAACCCTTGAAATACTGATTAACAATGGTCAAAGCATCAATAATCATCAAATGCTAGTGAACATGAAGTCACCTTCACTTTGTTCTTTTCGTTGAAGGTTCTCCAAGCTCTTCAGCAGCAGACGTTTCTCCAGCCACTACAGTAAAAAGATATTTCCAGCACGTCATTGTGATTAGTGACTGAGTTCATGAATAAATATACAGAACTCTTTAATTCTCACATCTGTTGTTGATGTCTAACTAAACCCATTTTCATTGTTGTTTCTGTCGTTATTGTCTAATTAAACCCAGCTCAAAGTTTCCGAATACTGTACCGCAAAAGTCCTGCACTGCAGTTCATTGTTTTGCTTGACAGTTCGCTGGCTCTTACCAAGTCATTTATGGATGAGAATGGCTGAATGCATAGCAGCATTCACGAACATATTATTCTTAATTAAACCACAACAAATAGTCACACATCTGTTTATATAGCTATAGAGTCTCGAAATACATTTTATTAGTGTGCTGTGTGTTTTGCTCTTTGTTTGTTTCTTCGAGTTTGGTTTTTCACCTTTTTGTCTTCTTTTGCTGAGGATCAAACCCCGGCTGTCTGGTTCAGACTTCGGTGCCCTTCCCGCAAAGCTCTGGGGAGACTCTTACCAAGCCATTTATGAGTGAGAATTCATTAGGAGTGAGAATTCATGAGTAGGATTCATGGTCTCATTATTCTTAACCCTCTAAGCACCAAAGTCGCAGAATTGCGACAAGACGTCATCATGAATAAAATAGACTGTAGTTACAAATAT
>JBBPCY010000039.1:16876262-16886530 GCA_037974405.1 Brachyalestes nurse
GCATAATTCCATGTGTTCCTTCATCATTTTGTTTGTTTTCAATATTAATCTACAATGTAGAAAATAATAAAAACAAAAAAAAGTCTTGTGACGTGTACAGTGGTTAGTACCTACCAGATGTCATCCAAGGAAGGACAACCAGTGAACTGGCAACAGTGTCATGGATGCCCATATTCATGTGTGTGGGGATCAAAGACCAGTACGTCAGGTCAGATCCCATAGAAGAGGCTCTAAAGCGTAAACTATAGATAAAAAGGTGTCAGAATACATAATGCATCACATATTGCTGATTATGGGACTGCATAGCCACAGGCTGGTCAGAATGCCCATGCTGACCCCTGTCCACCACTAAAGTGCTAATGTGCCCTGCCACAATGCAAAAACCGTTCAGGTTTGAGGAACATGACGAAGCGTTCAAGGTGTTAACGTCTTGTGTTGGACCAAGTAGCAAAATCCATAGAGGTCTTACCTCACAATTTACAAGACTATGTATATTTGGTGTTTTTTCTGTTGCACAAAGAATTGTAACCTTTGGTCTCCCCTCAAAAAGCAAAACTGTACTTTTTCCATTGGCCATCGACCCAGTACTGAAGGATCCAGCTTTTTGTTGTTTTGTACCTGCTTAAGAGCTAATGGTACCCAAGAGTGTTCTCCTCTATCTTTAGTAACACTTGCAAGCCAAAGACAATTTTGTTTTTTTTCTTTTATGTAAAGATAAATGAAAAAATGTCAAAGTATTAGTGTCAATTGCTATTTTAAAGTCTTATTTCTTCTTTTAAGAAGGTTGCTAATGGTGTTTATGGACTTTTATGTACCAAAAACAAGTATCTGTCATTTGTACATGGCTGTTTTTCAATCGTTCTGCATGCCTTGCGATTTAACAGGATATTTTTTGGTACCATGCCTTTAAGCCTGATATATGTAAATAATCTCTGTTTCTGACTGGCTGCTTTTTCCTGTTCCTCTTTTAAAAAGTAATCTGGACTGAAACACCACTTCTTACTTCAGCATAAATGGGCACTGCTAAATGGCTGTACATTAATGTATGCAGATTTATGCGAATACATGGTCTTTAATAACATCGCAGAAGCTGTGGACTCAAAACTAGATGATTTTGCGTCTTGTTTTCTATATCTGGACTTTATAGGCTGAGAAGTGAAAAGTATGCTTGGAAACAATGTTTACATATTACATCACAATCTAATGTTGCAAAAAAGTGAGGAAATGTCACTTTTCCATGATTTGGGTCTTTAAAGTAACTAGTAAATAAGCTAATTGGATGCTTTAAAGTGACATAAAAGGCCAAAAAGACAGATTTTTTTAAAATTATAACAGTTCCATGTGGAAAATGAAATGAAAACATAACTTTTCACATTCTGATTTACAAGATTAAGCTTAAAAAGTGGTTACCTACACAAATATTGTATATTTGGCAGGTAATATCTATGCATAAATGTATTTCCAAATAATTAAAGGTACAAATATTATTCCCTTGTAAAATGTTCACCAAAAAGTACTGTTCTAAAAAGGTTCACTGGGTGTGTACTGCTTTTTGTGTGGGCAGTGATAGAGATCCCAGCGCTCCTAAAGCCTGTAAAAGGAAATTGTTTCAGTCTATTGTTTCATGTTGTGTACAAACAAGGTGTTGGTGCCATTCTTGCTGATTATTTTTATGCACATTGGCAACAGCCCGTTAAAACGGCTCGACTTCGTAAACAACATTAGTTTGCTTCATTCCCATTGTCCATTGTTTAAGAGTGTAACAAATTGGAACTTGGCTCATGTTGTTAAGAGTCAATTTGAGTAAATTAGTCCCAAATTCTGAAGAAACACAGTCAAAAGGCAATATTCTGCAACGGATGACTGAGGCTTTTGATAAAACTGTTACACCACACATTCCACACTGCGGAGCAGATCTGTTGCTGTACCTCTGCCAGTGCTATTCCAGGTCAAAACTATCTGGAGCATACTCTCAAAAAAATGATATGTGAAGTTGGGCTCAGGCGAGCAGGCGGGAAAGCAGGGATTGGCTGCTGGAAAGTCGTGCGGAAACTCCTACCTACACTCCAACATGTGTTTTAGAAGGTAGCATAAACTCAGTGTGCTTGGAGGCTGGACAGATATCATACAAAAATGCCTCTGCAAGCCCTAAATCACCACTTGTGCATCCCTCTCAGGATTAAGTCTGAGCTCCCTAAGCAAAGGAAGGTCAGAAGAGGATTTATAGCTTTTGTGTACCAAAATAAATCATCATGAGAATCATTTAAGTTATATATTTTTATAATGAAATCATTTGTGGTCAATTGTTCTAACACTTTGTTTTTCTCCAATAAATATAACATAAAGTATGTTGTCATATCAGCATTTTGAGTTACTGATGTTCAGAGGAGTTTTTCAAGATGAAATGTGTGGGATAAAGTGATTGGTAGAACTGTGAAGTACTTTTGTTGTCATTTAATGTTCTTCCAATCTATCCGTTCACCATAAGTGTGCTTACGTGTTTTGACTTTGTACTGTAGACGCACTATGTGGATAAAAGTATTGGGTCATCTGACCATCACACCAACAGGGACTTTAATGACAATGTATTCAAAGACTTTAATATGGAGTTACACCCCCCTTATCAGCTATAACAGCTTCCACTCTTCTTGGAAGGTTTTCCCCAAGATTTTGGAGTTTCTGTGGGAGTTTGTCCCCATTCATTCTGTAGATTTATGAGGTCAGACACTGATGTTGGACGATAACGTCTGGCTCTGTTCATCCCAAAGGTGCTGGTTGGGGTTGAGGTCAGGACTCTGTGTGGCCAGTCAAGTTCTTCCACACTGAACTCCTCCAGTCATGTCTTTATGGAGCTGCTTTGTGCACTGGAACACAGTCATGCTGGAACAGAAAAGGTTCTTCCACAAACTGTGTCCACAATGTTGGAAGCATGGCGTTGTCCAGAATGTCTTGGTCTGCTGAAGCATTAAGTTTGTCCTTCACTGGAAGTAAGGGTCCTAGCACTAACCCTGAAAAACAGGTGTGTCCCAATACTTTTGTCCACATTGTGTATTTTACCGGTGCAACTTGACACTTGTAGTCACAGGTGGTGGTCCCTCCTGTGCACTGGACCAAGCTTTTTACAATGAGATAACAAAGTGTGGTACTTGAGGTGGTGGGTACATCAGGAACTGCAGACACTTCCACATTTACATTTCATTTTCTTTTCATTCCATTAAGCAGAGATAGCCAATGAGTGAGTATGATAGTTATAAAAACCCATTTCCTGACCTGCTTTTCTAATATGGTATTTTGCTCTTTATTATTATTTGTATGAAAGGCTGTCCTTGGAGAAAAGGTGCTCCACTCCGGCCCTTTCTAAGCGGTGCGGATGAACTAATGGCGGTAGAATGAATTCATTAGCTTAGCGTGGGCTGTTGTGTGTGGATGAAGTGAGTATCTTTTACTGACTGTTGTTAAGGCATATTAACTGGAGCGTGCACTCAAGTTAGTTTCAGTTTTACAGATCGTTTAGTTTGTGGTTGTAGTGAGTCATGTAGCCCTCAGCTGTTTGGTTGTGTGTTTGTAGAGCTGCTTCGTGTTAAATGCTGAGCAGATGATGTAACTGTGATGTGTGGGATCTGTGGCACATGCTTCTGAACAGTTAGTTATTCATTGTTCTTTCTTTTTTTACAGCCACAAACTCTCTCTTGCACACACACGTGCCCTTATATTGACCTGCTTTGTCCTTCCATTGACCTGCCCTTGTGTAAAAAGTTCATTCTTCTATCTCATCCCTGCGTTCTAGCCACCTCTCTAGGGTAAACTGCACCTAATATACAGGCCTTGCAAGCTTCCCTTTGTTATTTATTTATTCAGTCTTTTTCTGTACATAGTGTGTGTTCCTGTATCATAAACATGTTTGATATTTCTAAATATCTTATGCATCACGGCACAGTGTAAGTGGGGGGGACCGTGCAGCAGGACCAGAAATGTAGAAGACTGTGGAAGATTTAAGAACCACCACGTTAGAAAATAGCTTAATGCCCAGATAACCCATTACATATGGAACTCACAGAAAGATTGAGACACTGCCAATGAATAGCCTGCAACCAGACAGAAGCTGAAACAGTGCTTTGTTGCAGGAGAGATTATTAGAGCCAGTCAAAGGTCTAGCACAATACCACCCTGTGAGGGAAATTACCGCCGAGATGGACCTGTATTGTGTCTATAAGAACTATTCTGTTGCCAGGTTACATTATTTGATCCCCTGCCACTATGATTCTAATGAGGGAGTGCTAGCAGACTGGGTTTCATTTGAACCAACTCAAAAGGTACCTCATCAGTGAAACATCTACAACACCAGTCCTGAATGTCAAAACCACTGGTTTGGGTTTGCACATTATACAGCTGCACAGTCTGTTACATATGATGTATTGGTTTCATAAAACTCATTTGTGGACAAACTAAATACTAGGGCTGTTTTTCTACCTCAGTATAAGAGAAGACATGACCTAAAAGGGAGGCAGCAGGATTTATATTTCTGGTTTTCCTTATGATTGAGTCTGTTATGATAACCACTAGAGTCTTATTTGGCTGCCTTGTTTGCTAGTTAGTTTAACTTAGCGACCGATTGCTAACAAAATAAGGTAACAAAGCTTGCTTTTTTCATCTAAGGTATGAAAATATTAGCAAAACGTTTAGGATAAATGAGAATAGTGTTAGTGTCCAAGCCAGCTTTAGGTCAATTTAGCAAACTAGTTTCTGATTTACAAAGTAAAAATAGCAAATAGTTGACTATCCCCTTCTGTACAATTCGCTAAATTGTCCCAGGCTTCAGCTAAGTGTTACCTCATGTACCATTAGGTCCTGTTGCTACCAGTCTTGAAGGGGTACCAAAACCCGTAAAACTGGACCCTTCAATACTGGGCCAATGAACACAAAAAGCACATTTCCAGACCTCGGGTGCCAAAGGTTCCGATACTTTGTGCTGTGGAAAAGCACCCTAAGACTCTGAACATTCAACTCAATCATGCATAAAGTATTATACTGTATTTTGTTTCAAAATAGCCCCATAATATGCAGCAAGCAAAGCACCAAGCTATGTGTGTACACGACTTTTGCTTCTACCTTATATATGGTGGTTTGTGCACATCTCACGCGTTAATTTTTACATACATGTTAAAAAATATGATCACTTGAGAAAAACATGTAATCAAATTTGAACCACCGGTTAAAAAATAGGCATTTTTACGTGTTTACTTGTGAACATGCATTTTTTAGACATTTCATAGGTAAGCTATGTTAGACCAAAACACACTTTTCTGTAAAGTTTGGGTGGCCCCACCGTACAAGCGTTATCCTTTTTCAGATTTTATTTGGTTAAATAAAATAAACAGAGCCCATATCCTGATATAATAGAAATGTTACATGTAGCTTCTATTGGGTCATCAAGTGTCTTGTTAAATTGTAGAGAAATTAAGCTAAATTAAAGAAAACAACTGGTAGTGAGAATTATCAACAAATATGATTGTTGTAACTGTTTTATGCCATGAGAGCCCCCCTTAGTCCTAATTTTCAAACTTGTCTGACAGCAGTACTATCAAAGTACCACACTCTTACTACCATAATCTCTCACATTCACAATCAAACCTCTTATTATCACCATCAAATTCCCTTACAGACATTATCCAAATCCCTCACAGATTCGGTCAAACTCTCTAACACTCACCCTAACACTCAACATCAGTAAGTCACATCAGATTAAAAACACAAACTGAAACTGAAATACTAATGGACTCTCATGACCAAAGCATGACTTGTGTAGACGGCTTACTTGACAGTATTGGGAGCCTTTTGATTATCCAGTTGTAACTTACTGTTAGGACAATATGTTATTCAGTATAGTTCTTTACAAAAGGCCTCTCACTTGTAATAATTGTTGTGGCTTTTTTGCTCTTGGTTGCTATGCTCAGTAGCGAAAATAAGGCAGTATGATGGTGTGTGTAAGTTGTTTGATAGTGTGTGTGCAAGGGCTGTCCAAGAAATGTTGGAGTTTATTTGGAAATTTGTGCCCATTCGTTCTTTAGAGCATTTATGAGGTCAGACACTGATGTTGGATGAGGGGCACTGGGGCACAGTCATGCTGGAATAGAAAAGGGCCTACCCCAAACTGTATTCACACAGTTGGCAGCATGGCTTTGTGCAAAATGTCTTAACATTAAGATTGCCCTTCACTGGAAATAAGGGACCTAGCCCAAATCCTGAAAAACAAGTATATCCCAATACCTTTGTCAATATAGTGTATGTGAGAAAGTATCATAGTGTATGCAAGAAATTATGACTTTGAATAGTGTGTAAGAGGTCTGATGATGTGAGCAAGAGAGTATGATAGTGCGAGTGAGAGTTTGATAGTGTGTGTGTCAGTGTGTTAGATTACTGGCCTAAAGGGACTTTCATATTATTATAAGCCATTTTTCTTACTTCTTTTTGTAAAAAAATAGCAGGCTTGAAGAAAATGGCTCCGGGTCTTGCAACCAATTACACCACACAACCTATAATTTAACATATAGTTTATCATCTAGTAGACTCAAAAAATTACTTCCAGAATATACTGCATCATTGATGTTTTGTACACACGTTTTTTTGTATGCATTTCATAAATGCATGGTAATAATTTACATTACATAAGAAACAGACATTCTGTAATGTGTCTGTATGTAATAGACAATTCTGTATGTAATATTAGACAACCTTGACATTTTTGGTAGATAGAGAAACCATTACCTCTCGGCATTTATGCAGTAATGTGCTCTCATAGCTCACAGAGGAGCACATCTGACCAACTGAGAGATCCAAACTCGCACACATGCACAAATGATCAATATGCGAATGACTATTGCTGTAGTCATTGCTATAACTAGCTCAGTCCTTATTGAAACTACATGCTAATTTTGCATGAATTGTGCATTGTTTTTGTTCCAAAAGTGTGTCATTCCAAAAGATTCACTAATGTATCATTCTGCTATGAAACCAATATATAAGTACAAAACATTAAATGAGTATAAAGTGGCCCTTTATAGTCACGTATGAACACATCACAGCACACAGTGTGAACCATATGAATTCTTTCTCTCAAGGGTACCTCAGTGGTGTCACAAGCAGTCCTGGGATTCAAACCCACAATCTTCTGACTGCAGGGGCAACGGCCCAATCACTAGCCCACCAGCTAAACACAATAGGACTGAATTCCAGTCATAAATAGGTTAGTAGCTTAGGTAATTCCAAACTCATAGACTTTCACAACATTTTTGTTTCTAGAACAAGAAAAATAAGAGCCCATCACAAAACACAGTTTTGGTCAAAACATCCCCTGTCGTTAACCTGATAATTGCAGAGTGTTGAACTGCAATGGGATTATTATCATTATTGTAAAAAAAAAAAACAAAACAAAACAACATGCTACCAAAAAAAAAACCCAACATTCTCTGTTCTTTCCACTTACCAACACTGTGCAGGGTCTTTAAGAGAGAGAGAGAGATGGGGAGAGAGAAGTGAAAGAGAGAGGCAGACAAGAACAAATGAGTCAGGCAGAGGAAGAGACAATAATGGGTGAGTCAGAAAGACAGGGAGAGAGAAAGAAAAAAGTAAGCACAGAAAAAATAAGGAAAGAGACAGAAAGGTTAGTTCAGTGGAACAGTCAAAAGCACTGAGCTTTGTTGTGGTGGAAACTATAGCCACTTTGGAATATTTGTGCTATACGTCCATCTGCATTAGGAGAAACAAACACGCGTGCACACACACACACACACACACACACACTCTGCTCCCCCGGCCTCTCGCCAAGTCAATCTCATAGCAGATGTGCGCTCACTTAAACATTTGGAAACAGTTATCTTTACTTTCAGTTAACTTTACAAAGCTGGCCTCAAAAATATGACTTTTGTTTGAGAAGTCCAAACGAGAACTTTCCCAAGCCTGTCATAGTGTCAGCATAAAGCCATCATTATGTCATCACCCTGGTGATATTGGTACTGTTTGGGGGAAAGTAAGGGACATTGCTATTAGAAGGGTTTATTAGAAAGTGTGCTTGATGTATATCATCGCTGCCATTAAAACTTTAAAAGAGTGGTTCGGAATATAAATTTACACAATTTTCCACTTATTCCAGACGCAGTTGATCCTCCAAGAGTCAATGTTTAAATGTCTGGAGTCCAAATTATATTTCTTTAGTTTAGCACTGCAGCTACAGGGCTTCTGTCAAACACTGGAAGTCAATACTTTCCATTAATACATTCCCAAACTACTTAACTGTGAGCGATAAAAGTGAATAAAACTTCACCCTGTAGCCAGATGCAGGCAGCCTTTTCAGACAACAGGGTCTGTTTTCACAAACCTCCTCAAGAACAGGAATGCTGATCTTGACTGGTATAAATATATAGGAATCCGATCTAAGATCAGGCCTCACTAGCCATGGTGTTTTCCTCATTTTGGCCTAAGCCACAAGTCTGTGCCACCTTAAAGAAGAACTGGATGCAGCTTTAAGAGAGTTGAGTTAATATCAGTCTATTTACATTCATTACATTAGGTTTACTAGCAGGTTTAGCCTTGTAACGCCAACAACTGATCAACATTTGGGGTATGTGGGAATTAGCTTTTTGTCAAGCTAAGAATTAGCCAAAAAGAACTGAAATCCAGTGTTAGTCATGAGAAAGAGAGAGAGAGAGAGAGAGATACTTGCACTGAGGGTTAAGACTCACTTGCTCATCCGTGCTCATAGACCAATTGAACAGAGCAGTAATATTCTAATTGCATCCATCCCATTAAAAAAATCTTGTTTTCTTTGATTATTTTGATGTTCGAATGGGAGCACTGGGGCCATTCCCATTTATTTATTTATTCTGCTGCCTGACTCTCTCACACTCTCTTACTCTCTCACCCTTTCCTTCTCTCAGCACAGTATTTGAATTACTGCAACCATGTCCAAGATCCATTTATTAGTATAACACTTCAGTGCCCTCTACAGGTCAGAGCTGGTACTACCTACCTTGCCTATTCAAAGCATGTTTTCCAGTCTGGCTCCTGGATTTATGATTCCATTCCCTTTCTGTATGAAATTCCATTAAACTGTGTTGTTCGTCTCTGTGCTCTTGGCATCAGTCATGTCACCCTGAATACACTGCAGACATCTGTCTAACTATAGGTATGTAGCTGTAATAATACTAGTGTCGATTTTCAGAACAATGTCACTGGATGTTTTAGAAATGCAGTGGATGGGAAGCGTCAGCATTAAAAGCATTAAAAGCCTGCCACTCCTGCTGTCTTGCCTTTGTACGACTATGAACACAACGGCTGTGTATATATTTATATATATTTATATTGCGTTGTGTCAGTAAATTACTACATCACAAAAAGGTTAAGGCAGTGAAATATTAGTTATAAGACCACGGATTTGATTCCGTACCTCTCGGTTCCTGTGTTCTTGTTGAAATCCATCAGTAGAACCTGATTTAATACAATAAAGGGTTTTACTAGCCGAAGTACAGTATTGGATAGCAACTGTAACTGTTTTTCTCGTGTAGTTGTTTGAAATAGTTAATCTACACGCACAACAAATCATCAAATATTGTTTTTGTATTGATTGTAATGATCTTTTTAAGAAATAAATGCCTACCGTATAGTATATACACTGATGAGCCAAATCATTATGACCCCCTGTCCAATACGCTGCTGGTTCTCCACACACCGTCAAAACAGCTCTGACCCACTTAGGCCTGGACTCTTAAAAAAGACCTCTGAGGGTGCCCTGGGGTATCTGGCACCAAGACATTAGCAGCAGAGCCTTTAAGAACTGTTCTGCTGAAAGAGGCCATAGGGAATACCATTGCCAACAACACCAAGGGGTATACCTGGTCTGCAATAATGTTTAGGAAGGTGGCATGTGTCAAACTGATGACCTTATGAATGCTCAGACTCCAGGTTTTGTAGCATCACTCTCCCTCCGTCGGCTTCCTTCTTCCAACTGTGCATCCTGGTGATATATATTACCAGTCAAAAGTTTTCTCATTCAGTGTTTTTTGTTTGTTTTTATTATTTTCTACACTGCAAACAAAATGATGAAGGAACACATGGAATTATCTAGTAAATTTAAAAAAAGAGCTCAACAAACCAGACTATGTTTTGTAATAAGGTAATGATAGACTGTTTTTTTTGCTTAGTTAAGTGGTTTTTGCCATAATGTGGAGTAGAACCGTAGTGGAATAGGATCACTAACTGTGTACCAACCCCAC